>CM055113.1:2604080-3043193 GCA_029204225.1 Diphasiastrum complanatum
ACAGTACACCAATAGTTAGTCTTTCACCAACGATTGTCTCTCTTTCTTCAATAGTGATGATATCTCTGGCACCAGTCTCAGCAGGATTACCACAACACTATCCTAATTTCCAAAAGCAAGGACCTGTATGGCATCAGCTAGATTACAACAGCAGGTCTCAGGGTTGATTTCCCTCACATACACAGCCTCTATGTGTATAGCTTACCATAAACAAATTCAAGAACACCCATCCCACTCCAAAAGCAGCCATCAAAAGTATGATTTCACAGGAATAGCATTCAGCATTGAAAATCCCTCCAAAAACAACCGCCAGGGATAACGAACTTTCTGGACAATAGTTCTCAGGAGTGAGGAAAAACTATATGCAAGAACGTGCATATCGCACTACTTCAGTTGCCATGGCTGCACCCAAACAAAAAATTGACCTATTCACCTCTCCATCGCATCCTACTCTGATACCACTAGCTTTGCCCACTGCTAGTCGCTCCTTTTGCCTTTCACTTTTGGCAGGAAGGAAAGAAAAAAAAAATTCGGTTTGATATGATTTCACCTCCATAGATTGTAAAGCTGCGATGCTCTATCATCCTCCACTTCTTTTCCTGTCTCTTCAGCCTCGGGCGGCTTCTTCTGCAAGCTACGCTTTTGCTTTTATATTTCAACGCGCACAAACTCAACCCAACATTCAAATTCCAGGATTCATAGACTCCTGTTACAGAATTGTTCTAATAGAGAAAATCCTCATCAATCGTCACAATCCCTGTGTTATTATTCAAGCATATAACATTCCAAATCTGGATCAACTCTCAAAAATAGAGAGGGCTTGTTTTCAATCAACAAAAACACACAATCTGTTAAGCCGAAATTCGCTTAATAGCTATAAACAATAAACTGAATATACTGTCAGACTGTGAAATGAGGTCACACAAAGATGAGAGATAAAGTATGCACAATAGATGGCTTTAGAGCAACAGAAAGAGCTCAAATTCTCTCTTAGAAAGCACATACATACAATGATACTCTCTCATAGAATTATTATGTAGAGAGGTGTACGTGTGCTAATTCACAAATGACATGCCTCAAAGGGGATGAGTTGCGTGAGCACATTTTTAGCGTTTCATATCTAACATGTCAAAACTAATTGGCCCTAACGATGTTAATTGGCCTTTCTATGTCATTACAATGGTTGGGGCAAGTTTAGCTCATTTAGACTTTCATAACATGACTGAAAAGTTCAAAAAATGTGGTGAATGTACAACTTATATACAAAAAGGAGTTTCACACTTTCCAATGAGTTTATAAGCTTCTCAATATTACCTTGAGCTCCTCAAAAAAATTGGGGAGACCAATCTAGTCATGGCATTTGAGTGCACTTTGTCTCTACTGGCCTACTTTCTATATAATTGTGCAATACAAAAAATTTCTAGCTTAGCAAGCTAGACATGGTGAAGCAGTTGGTCATAAATTCTGTTGTATGAAATGTCTCTTACTTGCTAGAGATGTCCCATGGGACCAACAGCATCTATGCTGGTTAACAATTGCACCAAATAAGGACTGCACGTATAAGGGGCTTTTGTATATGGTTGACAGACATGACTCTTTCTTGTTCTTGTGATAGAGCCAAAATCATGAATATGCTTCTAATTGGGAACAAAGGAGCTAACATCTTAATGCCATTGAAAATCAGAATTACACAACTCAATGAAACTTAAACAGCCACGCAATAGTCAAAGTCTATCCTCATGAAGAAAAGGGTACGTGGATACATTAGTGTGAATACCAAAAGTTCTTGAGCTTCTTTCAATATTCTTTCTCAATTCAAAACTCAGACCTAAATGGAATACAAAATTTCTGTTAGTACTATATTGCTCTTTGGTCTCCCTACAAGCTTACATAACCTAGCATAGCTGATGCATGGCATCATTCTTCTTACTGGACACAATTTCAGTATTCAGGGCCAAGCTTCAATACCAAGTTCGTGGATACTAAGATGACAGATCTGTGATAAGCAGAAAAGAGGATCTCGAAGATTGATTCTCTACACTTACTTGGTGAATGGGACTACCAATGTATAGCCCATTGTTGAAATACTAATATTGACACCATTTTGGCAACAGAATATCTTAGTAGTGATATGTAGTTGGGCCGATGATATTGATTTTTCAGCCGTTTCTTTATCATAACCACTGTAGCCAATAATCATGTTATGCATCTACACATCAATGCCCTCCCTTTCCTGTTTGACAGATAAGATTACTTTTAAGCATACAGCCATTGCTTTTGTGAAGCTTTTTTAAAAAATTTATTTGTCCCAATGTAGAACTCTCAAACTTGATAGGTGGCTCCCATCTTGAGGGATTATATTTAGCAGAGTCCATTGTTCAAACAGCCGGTTGCTCAGTATTGTTCCCATTGACATAAGGTTGCAAGCCAGATCTTCTTTCAGTTCTATAACAAAAGTTACACCATTTGCATTTGACTCGTTCTGCCAAAAATATCCCATTGTATGACAATAGACTATCTCAGTACCAACTCATCTCTTCGATCGTCAACTTCTTCCAACTCTTCTTCTTCATCTTCTCCTTCCTCATCTTCAACCTCTTCTTCCTCTTCTGCTTCTTCATCTTCTCCCTCCTCATCAGTTACATTTTCATCTACGCTTGAACTGTGATCATCCTCTGATGCCTGTGTGGGGAAATACTCTTCAGGGGGTTCGGTGGGTTCTGTAATAGCCTTCTTCTCCTTCATTACTAGGTGTCTGATCACCCTTTCATCTTTGTCAAGAAGTGCTTTTAACCCATCAATAGCTTGAGAGCTCATCTCAATATTCATTAATATATAATTCGCTCGGCTGGCTTTCTTGATTTTATATGCCAAATTTCTCATACCCCAGTCATTCAGCCGCCAAATCTTCCCTTTCTTCTCCCTGATGTAATCTGCAAATGGGAATCACTTATTAAAAATGCTGTAAAGGCCTTTTAGACAATAAATCACGGTACATAAACAAACAACACAATTAAACGCTAATTACATCATTAGAGTTACAATCAAATATAAATGCATGAAATGTTCAGCCAAAAACAATTGGGTTTTATCCCAGTCCTGATTTTTACCTTTGACATCTTTGACAACAGCAGGCACCTCTTCGGCGCAAGCTTCATGAATCAGAAACACCATCTCGTAATGGCGCGCTGCACGATTTAACCCCATTATTAATCTGAATATACGTCTATGAATATATTGTTCAAAGAATGAGAAGGTGAAGCAACCAAAAGATTTGATATATTTGAATCCACAACTAATAAATTAGTTTTAAGAAGCCAAAAATAATGGTAGTCTATGAATATATTGTTCAAAGAATGAGAAGGTGAAGCAACCAAAAAAATTGATATATTTGAATCCACAACTAATAAATTAGTTTTAAGAAGCCAAAAATAATGGCAGCAAAGTCTTCAGCATACCTCAACTGATTTCTAAATGCAAAGTCTCTCTCTCTTCTCTCTCTCTCTCTCTCTCTCTCTCTCTCTCTCCCCCCTAGGGCTGGTCGCCCTTTCAGATGGTCCTTAACACCGAACAGTGAGTTACTTCACTTCTCAGCATATAACATGATATTGGACCCCATGTAACGAACTAGTAGTTTGGAGGTCTCAACAGAACCTGCAGCAGAATGTAGTTTCCTAACAAAGGGTTGCAAAATGCATATGCTGGAGACAATGGCATGCACTGTTGATGTCATGTAGCAGAAAACAAATATGGATATGTTAAATAAGTAGATGTAAAAGCATAGGGCCCACATAGGAATCACAACATGAAAACGTTGAATGAAGTCAAATCATAGAATGTCGTTCCATTACAAGGGTATGGGATGCTCCCATCCATAATGTACAAAATGTAATATAACATCAATTTTGAATATAGGACTTTTTTATACCCACCTTCTAAGTTCTAACAGATCCTGCCAATGGATTCAGGCTTTCTAACAAATCCTGCTTAGGACGGAAGCTACCACCCTGCTTCAAATGTACATCAAGCTATGGATAAATTATCCCGGTTTGACACATTTTTGGGGTTTGAAGTATTGCTTATTGCTTTTCGCTACAATCCCAGATCGTCGTTTTTAGCTACAATCCCAGCAAAAAATCTGCTTCAGATGTACATTAACCTGGCTATGGATGAATTTTCAGGGTTCAGAACATGCAGCTGGGCCCGCACTTTTATGGTTCAAAACATTGCCGATCATTTTCAGGTGATTGTTTGGTTCTTTTCAACATAGATGTGATGGTTGCCTCTATTTCTTTGCTTGATTGGCATTGATTGAGAAATTTGGCACATGAATTTGTGGTATCAGAGCCTAAGAATCATTAACCATTTTGTTCACAACATGATTAAATCTCATTTGAAGATTTCATTGTTGTTTGAGCTTAGCTACAATCCCAGGGCAGATAAGATTTCAAAAAATGCTTTTAGCTATGACTTCCCAAACCTAAGCATATTCAGTGCTACTGGGGAGATTTCTAAAAAGAACAAAAAAAAAAATGTGTTTTGAAAAACTAGAAATACCCCCATGGAATGCATACGGAACGTCATTCCGTACACTACAGGACCGTGAGTCGAATAACAGTTATAGGCTAAATATCATGCAAAAGGAAATTGATAAGGACCATGGGTCCCCGTTTGTCGTTTTGCCCATTCTTTTGGGCCTTGGGTACATCTATAATTTGGCATTCATTAGTCATTTATGGTCAGACCGGGCCTCCAGTAACTTGTGAACTTGAGGCTTAAAACAGCAGAAATAGGCATGTGAGCATCTTGATGGTTGATAGATGACAAAGAGACTCAGTTAGTTTGGCTTATATTGCTCGTTATCAGCAACTTTTTATATATATGATGCTTATTTTACAGCTTGTGTTTGTCCTGTAGTGCTTTTCCAATATTCACATTCACCTCTGTAACATCTGTTCTTCTGTATGTGGTGGTTTGCTCATAACTATGTACAGAACACTTTTCTAGCACAAATGGGTTCGGTGCCAGCTTCTAGAGTGTTCAGATCCATTTTTGTATAGGACACATGAAATGATTAGCTTCTAGTTTGGGTTTTTGGGAGAGACCCTACAGGTCTCAGTTTGAATGCATGAAAATCCAGTTTCTGAATGCCGAGTCGCTTCCATTGCTTGGCACTTTCTCTTGTTTGTACTTTTTGTAAGTACGTTTGTATCAGTGTCCTCCCTGTGATAGGGCACTTCTATTCCAGTTACAATTCAAGATGTTCAATCTCCGGGACTTTGACTTTTTCACACAATTCCTTTTCTAAAGATTTTATTATCCCTGAAGTATGGTGCCTCGAGCATATACCTTTGGGTCTTGCGAATCGGATCTCTAAAGTCAAGATACTAGCTATTCGTCAGTTCTTAGGTGAGTCTTGGCACTTTCTCATTTTCATCCCTTTCTGGACCTTTAATTGGGAATTTTTTTAGATTTTTGGCATTCCTACAGTAGCTCAATACCCTCTGACTGGTAACAAAAAGACTCAAATTCCAAGTTTTAGAGTCATGTATCTCAATATGCCTTCTTACCTAGAATATAGAAGTTAGGAAGAATGAGATTTCAAGTCTTGAAGCTGTGACTCTTCATCTCTTTCATATTACTGCGTATGTTTATCCGAATCTTCTTACACTTCATTCTTTCTATGGTATGTATTCACAACCTCTTTTACAGTTTTCCATTTGCATATGTACCATAGATGCACCGCGATTCTGAATCGCGTTTCAGAATAGCGATCAGAATCGCGTTTCAGAAACGCGTTTCGGGATTTTCCCAGAATCGCACAGAATCGTTTTTCTTTTTTGAAATTTTTTTAGGCAATATGGGTATCAGATGAAAGCTCTGATTGAGAGCATTATGACTATAGTTTGCCGACTGTTTCGAGCACGAAACAACAAAAAGTGTGTTTTCACTCAGGGAGTTGGAAGGCCAAATCATGAAGAGGCCTTACCGTCGGGGCCGGGGTCTACCGGCAGCCCCCGGACCCCGCCGTTGGGGGGCGTTGCCCCCCAAACCCCCTAGAGCTTCCTGCTATATAGACACTGTAGATAAAAATGCAACCGCCCCCCCGTAGATAAAAATGGGGTCCAAATGCGTGCCGAGAAGGGCCCAATATTTATGCCCCCAACTGTATGCACATTGCACTCACATCTCCAGTGAAACGCTTGCAGAAGTGATCATCATCCATACAGTTGATAGCCCAAACTGTAGGATTAACATTTACTGAAAACCAGAGCAAATGACAACCAGATAGCTACTGAAAATAAGATCTGTTTGTGCCTCATCTACTGCACTTCTGAGAGGCAAAACGCTGGTTTGACCATTGATCCCCTAAAAAAATTTCAGCCATAAGCTATTTTTCCAAAAAAAAAAAAAAAAAAAAAAAAAAATTTGCGATTCTGGGTTCAGAATCGCGATTCGCGGACCCAGCGTATAGCGATTCGGTGCATCTATGATATGTACAGGCCAAGATTACAACAAATTTATGTTTTGTTGTTGTTGCATACTTCTTCGTGCTTTTGGCTTGCTACATTCACGAGGGGTCTGATTATTTGAATTTCAAGTGGGGACCTTCCAAATATGTAATTTCTAGTTGTGAACATTTTTCTTCTATTGGTGATCATAGATTTATGAGTTATGGCTCCCCAAGTCATACACTTCCCTACTGTCCTACCTTTATGAGCTTTTCTAGCTACAATTCTGCTAATGCTTTTGCTTGTGGTTACTCTCAATTTCATCTAAGTCCTTCAATGCTTTCCCAGCCCACATCATTCATCTTTTCAGCCATCCACTCCATCTACTGATCAGCCTATCATAATCTAGGCTCTCTTGCCGGTGTTAGAAAGCAATGATAAACTTACGGTTTATTGTTTACTTTACTGTTGCCAGCTGTTACCAGCTATAATTAGCTGTAGGCTAGTATAGTAGTCAACTCCCAGTTGTTTCTCTCTCTCTCTCTCTCTCTCTCTCTCTCTCTCTCTCTCTCTCTCTCTCTCTCTCTCTCTCTCTCTCTCTCAGGGTTATCTTTGTACTCTCTTTTAGTTAGTGATATACAGTGATTGTGTGCTCTTCCTCCTTATCGTGATTGCTTATGATGAATGATTGTGAGTGCTTATCAGATTCTTGACATGGTATCAGAGCTACTCTGATCCTGAGTGCCTGACTACTGGGTTCGGCTTGTCACTAGCTCCATACTAAGGTGAGATAGTCCTTCACAGGAGGTGAAAGCAAGAAAACTTACAATGTTGATGAAAACAGTCTCTTGAGCAGATTGCAGGCATTGAAGCATGGTAGGAAGTGCTTGAACACTCTTTGAAGAGTTTATTCGGAGGATAAGGAGGCAACTATAGTGGAGAAACCATTGGCAACTGACTGGGATCAGTTTGGTGAACATTTGAGCGTTTTGCAACTAAAGCTGTAGTGAGAGAGTGTGAAGTAGTCAAGAGCTGAGAAGCAGATCAACCTTGAAGGAACTCAAACTTGCAAAGAAAAGCACAGTGTTTGGTGGAAGAAAGTCCAAAGCAAGCTGTTTTCTCAAGCAAGGGTTTACAGGTGCCAAATCATTGATCTTTGGCTGTAGACAACACTTTTTGATGTTGTAAAAGGCTGAAGAAGGGCGCCCTGCTACTGCTAACAAAGTGCCAGAGGGCCGTGGACAGCCGCGCTAGGATTAAGGCACTGGATCCGAATTGCCATAGCTATTTCTCTCTCTTTCTCTCCCACAGGTCGCGGGCTCCCTGTTCGCTCGCCCAATGCCAGGAGGACATAGCGTATAAGAGTGTTTAGTGCATTTAAGGCCAGATTTCAGGGCTCCAAGTTGCTTCAGGTCGTCGGATTTTGATCAGGGTAGTTCAATGGTGGAGAACATCCAATCTTGGATGCAGATCAATGGCCAGCATTCGTTGGGCCCTCAAACTTCATTTTTTAAAGTTTTGAAGTTCTTGAAGTTTGCTCAACAAAGGATTGAAGGGCAGAGAAATTAAATTCTTCATTAAAAAACTTCATCTTGAAGGGTCCCAACTATTATGACTTTAAGTTGAGGACTGTCCCTTCCTCTTTAAGGCCTGTCCATTGGTGGTTTTTTTGCAGATAAGCAGAAAACAGAGTGATGTTTTGACCTAGCAGGAGAGACTGTTTTTGGGATATGATTAGACAGGAGCTATGCTGGTACAAAGGGCTACGCGCTGATATAAAAACCTTTGAAATTGGAAATCTGTGCGCGATATGGAGGAAATTTTCAAAATGGCAGTTTCGCAATAATTGCCATTTTTCAGGCTTAAGGGCAGTTGTGAGCCATTTTAAGGTTAGCGAATCAATTTGGCATAACTTTCAATCCATAGCTCGGATTGGAAAGTGGTCAAAGACGTCATTTGTCAATTTTGCAACAAATTTTCCATTTTTGCAATTTCGAATCATCTAAGTGCAATTATGGCAACACTAAGCGAAAGAGTTCTCAATGAGTCAAGCAAATTGGAAGGAGCCGGCAACTATGCAGTTTGGAAATTCAAACTGAGGCCTGTGATTGAAGAAGATCAGCGGGCATTTGACAGGAGGAAACGGAGAGCACATAATGTCATCAACTTGTCAGTCAGAGATGCTATCATTCCCTACATTTCGGATTCGGAAGGACTGAAAGAAGCGTGGGATACATTGAAGGCATTGTTTGAGACCACAAACACATCTCGAGTGCTATTCCTGAAGACGAAGCTGCACACATTACGGATGGATGATGGTGCAGCTATTGTCGACCACCTATTGAAGGTAAAGCAGGAGATCCGTGATCAACTAGCTGTCGTTGGAGAGCGAGTACAGGAACGTGAGATCGTTCAATTGACATTGAACAGCTTGAGTGAGTCACATCAGATGTTTGTGACAAGCATTGTCACACGGGAGAATCTTCCAACCTATGAAGAGCTAGGTGGATTACTGCTGCAAGAAGAGCAACGTCAAGAGAACTTGAATCATCGTAACAGGGGCTATGATCAAGCTCTTGCAGTTAGAGGACGCGGCGGAAGATTTGGCCATGGTAGGTATCAATCGAGAGGAGGAAACTCAAGCCGAGGATCATTTCAACAATTTCATGAGCAAGCCAATGATAGTCCGAATCGAGGCAATTGGAATCAAGGTCGAGGTCAAGGATGTGGCTATTCCAGGCAGAATAAACTTGGAAATTGTAGGTACTGGAGCAAACCTGGCCACTGGGAGTGTGAATGCTTCAAAAAACAAAAGGAGATAGCACAAAGAAAAGGCAAATGGCAAGCGGGCAACTAGGCTGATCAACATCAATTTGATGATGATCATTATGAAGACAATTATGTTGATCAACATCGATACCAAGATGATCAATATGAAGATGATACAGGTGAAAGCTCAAACTTGTTCATTACGACGCTAATGACAAGTGACGAAGCAAAGGATACCTGGTACATCAACAGTGGAGCATCCAAGCACATGACTTCGAGGAAGGAGTGGTTTTCGGAATTCAAGGAAATCCACAATGGCGATGACTACCTGTGAAAGGATTTGGAGTGGTACCAGTGAAGCTAGCCAGCGGAATGATAAAGCGGATAAGCAATGTGCAATATGTTCCTGGTTTAGCCAACAATTTACTATCAGTTGGGACGATGGCTGATCAACAACTCAAGGTTGAGTTTGATAGCGACAAATGTCTCGTCAAGGACATCAAGAATCACTACAAGGTAATTGCTACAGGAGCTAGAGTCAACGGGAATTGACTCTACAAATTCAATGCGAGATCTTTTACTCAAGCTATGGTAAGCATTGTTGATAGTTGAAGTGACCTTTGGCATCAACGGTTTGGTCATATTAGTGCTCAAAGCTTGCAAATTAAAAGAGGTAATCTAGTTGTTAGATTGCCTGATATCTCTTTTGAACGAAAAGTTTGTGAGGGTTGCATTTGGGAAAACATCATAGAGAGAGATTTCCCAAAGGTGGAGCAAGAAGAGCCAATGGTATTCTTGATCTTGTTCGTAGTGATCTGTGTGGACCAATACAAACTAGGTCCAATAGTGGTTGTTACTATTTCATCACGTTCATTGATGACTACAATAGACATATCTGGATTTATTTCACAAGCAAGAAATCTGATGCTTTTGCCAAGTTTAGAGAGTTCAAGGCTCTAGTTGAAAAACAAACAGGTTGTTATATTAAGACTCTCAGATCAGATGGTGGCGGTGAGTATTTTTCAACAGAGTTTATAGATTTTTGCAAGGATCAGGAGATCAAGAGACAAAGTACTGCACCCTATTCACCACAGCAGAATGGAGTTGCAGAACGGAAGAACAAATCCATTGTGGAGATGGCTAGGGCAATGCTTAAGATAAGAGCAAGGGTTTGCCAAATACCTTCTGGGCAGAAGCATGCAACACAACTACTCATATCTGGAATTCGTGTCCTACGAAGTCCATGGAGGGTAAGACACCTTACGAAGCCTTTACTGGAAAGAAACCTAATGTTTCTCATTTACGAGTATTTGGTTGTGATGCTTACGCTCATGTGCCTGATAAAAAACGAAAGAAACTGGATGCAAAAGCTGTTAAGTGTATTTTCCTTGGATATGATGAAAAAGCCAAGGCATACAGGATGTATGACACAGATGCACAAAAGATCGTGATTTCCAGAGATGCTACTTTTGATGATATGGGTCAAAACGACGAAATGAAATTGACAATTGATTCTTTTGATGATAAAGCCAAAGTATAGGTGAAGAAAGAAGTTGATGTCGATATGGAAGAGCCAATGGAAAAGACAGGGTTAATAATGAGACACCTAGGAGAGTGCCTAAGTGGTACTTGTCAGTAACAGGTGATGCTAATAAGGGAGATACTCCCGAATCAAGTGAGCAGGGAGAGCTTAGGAGATCAAGTAGAAATCGAAAACCTCCAGCTCGACTAGAGATGAATCTAGCCCTGATGGGATCCATGTTAACGGCAACCTACAACTTTTAACGAAGCAAAAGAACACAAGGAGTGGCGCACACCTATGGAAACAGAAATGGAGGCTATGGGACTTGGTTGAGCAACCTGATGGTAAGACACCTATCACATGTAAGTGGATCTACAAGACGAAGTATGGAGCGGATGGGCAACTCAACAAGTACAAGGCACGGCTAGTTGCAAGAGGTTTTGAGCAACAGGAAGGTATAGACTTTGAGAAGACCTTCGCACCCGTAGCCAAAATGGTAACTATTCTTTCTATCATTGCAATTTCTCCTTTCTATGGCTGGAAAATCCAGCAAATGGACGTCAAATCTACTTTTCTTAATGGAGTGTTGGATGAAGAGGTATATTTAGAGCAACCTCAAGGGTTTGTTGAGCCAGGGAGAGATCATTTGGTTTGTAAACTCAACAAAGCCATATATGGATTGAAGCAAGCGTCACGAGCATGGTACTCTTGCATTGATGAACACTTCAAGCGAAGGGGAATGGTAAAGAGTGATGCTGATCCTAATCTTTACATTCTTAGGCAAAACTCAGATATAGTGTAGTTGTCCTCTATGTCGATGATTTGATTATTACAGGAAGTAATATGGGCTTAATTGATGAAATCAAATCATACCTTTCCAATACCTTTGACATGAGCGATTTAGGGTTGATGCATTATTGTCTTGGTATTGAAATTTGGCAAAAGGAAGACAATGTTATTCTTACACAAAGCAAGTATGCACGAAATATATTGTATAAATTCAATATGCAGGATTGCAAGTCACTAAGTACTCCAATGGAGGCCAATACCAAACTTTCTGCATTTGATGAAGCCGAGAAAGTTAATGCATACTTATATAGGCAGTTAGTGGGCAGTTTAATCTATTTGACACACATGTCCTGATATTGCTTATGTTGTTGGTGCGGTAAGTCAATTTATGCAAGAACCTAGTCAAACTCACTAGAAAGCTGCTAAACATATTTTGAGATATGTTCGCGGCACGTTAAATTTTGGCTTGAAGTATGATCAATCTGAAGCCCTAATGCTGGTAGGTTATACAGATGCTGATTGGGCAGGAAATATTGATGATAGACGATCTACCAGTGGTCATACATTTAGCTATGGTACAGCTGCTATTTCTTGGAGCAGCAAGAAGCAACATACAGTAGCCTTATCTTCAACGGAAGTTGAGTATCGTGCACTTAGCAATGCTACACAAGAGGTAATATGGTTGCAAAGACTGCTTACTGATTTGGGTCAATCACAGGTGGATGCTACAACCGTATACTGCGACAACAAAAGTTGTATCCATCTTGCCAAATATCCAATTCTACATGCTCGAACAAAACACATCGAGATACATCATCACTTTGTTCGAGAGAAAATAATTGATGGCGCCATTGATCTAGTTTTTTGTAAATCTGAAGATCAAGTGGCTGATATTTTTACTAAGTCTTTAGGTAAATGTAAATTTGAGAACCTTCATAGTCTCTTAGGAATAGAAGAATGTAATTTTATCATTGAGGGCGAGTGTTAGAAAACAATGATAAACTTACGGTTTACTGTTTACTTTACTGTTGCCAACTCCTAGTTTAGTAGTCAACTCCTAGTTAGTTCTCTCTCTCTCTCTCTCTCTCTCTCTCTCTCTCTCTCTCTCTCTCTCTCTCTCTCTCTCTCTCTCTCTCTCTCTCTCTCTCTCTTTCAGGGTTACCTTTGTACTCTCTTTTAGTTAGTGATATACAGTGATTGTGTGCTCTTCCTCCTCCTTATGGTGATTGCTTATGATGAATGAATGTGAGTGCTTCAGATTCTTGACAGTCGGAACGATTGTTTGTATCAAAGACTCCTACAGAGTGTGCACTGTCAGCCTCATATCCACATCCTAGTGTCGTACCTTTTGACAATATTTCATCTCTTTCGTCAAGGTATCCCAGCATCATCCAATTCATGTATATAATGTACATCTACTCTATCTATCAGTACCATTGGTGCCCCTTAAATTCCAACTTCTAGTTGAGCATGAGGCTATATTGCTCTTACATCAGTGCCTTGGTATCTTTGATAAGAGACTTTTAGAGATTCGGAGAGCATCAGATGAGAAAATTGTTGAGATACAGATAAAAGTATCTTTGATAACAGATGAGCCAAAGCTACAAGCACCTACCATTGAGAATTTCATTGCAATGACAAGGATAGCAATTCAAAGATGAAAAAATTCCAAATGTCAAGGTAAGAGGCTTGCAACTAAGATACAAAAATTAGAAGATCATATTTAGCAAGATTCATAACATTCCCACAAGCGCAGAGATTGAGATAAAAGCTCACATTGCTCCAATCATGGGTAGCTCAATTTGATTGCTTACATCAGATCATAGTCACCAGAAAAATTGAATCGATTTGATTGGATTCCAAAAAGTTTCGATTTGATAAAAAAATTTGAACCTCGTGACGACATTTCATAAACACATACATTACATTGCATTTAAAAAAATATAGAATACAGAGATTGCATTTCACAGCACCAGGCGTGCGTTGCACAAAAAACACACTGTATATTGATTCAGCCGTTGTATCAAAATAACATTACGTATTTCGCCATATATGGCTGGGTCTTTTTTTTATACAACTATCTAGTTATTTGCCGCACCCTAAACTACCAAAAATTACATAGCAACAGTCCGCCACATATGGCTGGACCTTATCTATTCTAAACATTCCTACGGATCCTCCACCGACTCCTCGCCCTCGTCAGGTGCATTGTTCTGTCGCTCTCGCTCTGCCTCCTGGTTAGCCCGACGTCTGGTCGCCCTTTTCCTAAACATGAAGAGCTGCCATCGTGTGAAGTTCATTGCAATCTGCTCATCCAAATCCAGCTCGACAGCGGGGGCGGGGGGCGCAGTGGGGGCGGGGTGCTCCGGCTCCGGATTTCTCAGCCGAGCCTGTCGCCTCATCTCCACAAAGTCTGCCTCTTGCTTCCGATGTCTTTTGTTGTGCCTTCGGATATCTTCCTCGAGCTTCCTCCTGGCTTCGCCCTCGGGTCTCAGTGGTATGCGCTCTGCCATCTCGATCGACTTTCTCCTCACAGCAACCTGGTCCTCGAACAGCCTCTCACAGCACCCTGGTTCCCAAACAGCCTCTCACAGCCCGTCACTAGCTCTCTCTGGCTCTTCACTGGCTATCACTGGCTCTCTCACAGCCTCTAAACATGCCCCTCACAATGGCATTGTGAGTGCCTATTTATTCCCACAGCCTGATCGGCCATGTGCATCCCCATTATCCCTCCATGTGCCTCTGTACCTGCCCCCATGTGTTGCTCCCCCCCTGTGCTGCTCTCCCATTGGCCCCATGGTCTGCTCACCCACAGTGCCCATGTGCTGTTGCACCTGTCCCCTGCCCCCTGTATTGTCCCCTCTTTTTTTACACCCCAAACCCTTTTTTTTTTCCATTTTTTGAACTATTTTACTATATAAAAGGCAATTATTAATTATAAAAAATATTTAAAAAAAATATTAAAAAATGGTACCGCCCTAATACCGCGAATCCCAGGCGGTACCACCATTATGGTATCGGCGGTACCATAATGGTGGTACCACGTGCCACTATGATATATAAATATAGATATATATATATATATATATATATATATATATATCTAAGGAAGCGGATGGTGCGCCCGGACCTGGATGCGCCAGTGGTGCGTCCAGGGTCCGGATGCGTCCGCTTTTTTTATTTTTTTAAATTTAATTTTTTTTTTAGTGTTATTTAGAAAAAAAAATAAAAAACAAATGGACGCGTCCGACCTCGCATCCGGGGGTCGGACACGTCTGCGTCCAGACGCTGGATGCAGACGCAGAATGCCCGCATCCGGCCCGGACCCTCGTGTTTGATATTATATATCATAGTTCCCTGTGGTACCGCCATTATGGTACCGCTGGTACCATAATTGTGGTAACGCCATTATGGTACTGCCCTCAGACTTGCGGTACCAGGGCGGTACCATATTTAATATTTAAAAAAAAAAGATTTAATTTAAAAAAAAAATTAGTGGGCAATATGGGTATTAGCTTGAAGCTCTTGACGAGAGTAGTGCATTTATGCAGGTTGCCGGTAGTTTCGACTACAAAATGTGTTAGACATAACTAAATAATGCACCTCTCAGTTTAGTAGTCACTAGTTTAGTCTACTGTGTGAGACCATGATGGTTATGAGATGGCTAGATTACAGTTTCTATATAGCAAAAAGTCCTGGGGGGTTTGGGGAGTGGTAGCCCCCCGAGAAACAGGGGGTCCGGGGCGGTAGCCCTTCGGCAGGGGGTTTGGGGGGCAGAGCCCCCCAATGGCAGGGTCCGGGGGCTACCGGTAGACCCCGGCCCCGACGGTACGGCCTCCTCATGATTTGGCCTTCCGACTCCCTGAGTGAAAACACACTTTTTGGTGTTTTGCATCCCCTTGGTCCTTTGGTTGTTCGCTCTCTCAGATGGTGGTTGCTACTATATAACTACCACATTGAGAGGCATTCATTAGAAGTTGGAGCAACCTGCATAAATGCACTGCTCTCGTCAAGAGCTTCAAGATGATACCCATATTGCCCACTAAATTATTATTATTATTACTTTTAAAAGAAATTAAAAAAAAAATTATATATTATGGTACCACGGACCAACATGGTGCCGCGGTACCAGTATGGATCCGCAGATCTCGGTACCGCTAGATCTACGATATGTATATATATATATATATATATATATATATATATATATATATATATAGATCTAAGGAAGCGGGCTGTGGACGCGAACGCGCGTCAGGGGCGCGTCCCCGGATGCGTCCGGTTTTTTTTTTTTTTAGATTTTTTAAAATTTTTTAGACTAAAAATAAAAAATGAAGCCAGGGGTGCGTCCGGCGGTACGGACACGTCCGTTTTTTTTTAAATTTTTAAAATTCTTTTTTAGAGTTTTTTAGTTAAAAAAAAAAAAATTTGGACGCGTCCGGGGGTCGGACGCGTCTGGGTCCGGACGCCGGACGCGGACGCGGATGCAGGCATTCCGGCCCGGACACTCATCCTTATTATTATTATTATTATATATATATATATATATATATATATATATATATATATATATATATATATATATATATATATATATACAGAGAGAGAGAGAGAGAGAGAGAGACTGCATAGTCATGAAATGATTTTTTATTCTTTATGGAAATATCGTCTTCAATATGCCTTTGTGTAGGCTGACTAACCCCATGATTGAACCGATCTATGTTAGGGTTTAGGGGTAATTGCTCTGCTCATGATCATTTGGAGTGCATGTGCTATCAGTTTGTTGTGGCATCAATGATCAGTTTGTAGGTGCATTTATGTGAAGATATCAATCTCTTAAATCGAAATTAATTGAAAATACGATTCACACACGCACATAGAATTTAAGATAAAATTGAAAATACAGCATCACATATACAGAGCGACACACGCAAAATGTGCAGCAAATAAAGTACGCCAAACACTGAATATAATGTGAAAAATAGTCTGAATACAATGATCGACCGTCTGCTAGAAACAAACTGCTAAAAATAAAATAACAGAGCCACAATCAATGCTCTGGCTCTAACTCAGACGAATGCTCCGGAGACAACTCAGGGCCCCAAGCTGACTCTCACAGTCGATATCTGTGCCTGTCTGGAACTGGCATGGGTTGTGTATCCGAAGAGGAGGACTCGTCACTAGCATCATTCCAATCTACCTCTGCATCAGCCCCCAAGCAAGCCAAACCAACAACACCTGCTCCAGCTGGCTGTAATACTGCACCTCTAGTTATACCTGGAGCCCTGCGAGGTCGTCCTCTCCTCCCTGGCAGTTTCTGTGCTTTGCCTTTCTTGTTCGGTGCACCCTTGGGCCTTCCTGGTCTCTGCGGACGAGAGGAGCTGTCAATGCTCATCACCCCCATGCAAATTACCTGGCTGGCTAGGCTGGGCCCAAGCTGAGGCTGGCTGGGATAGGGAAGCCAAAGAGGGGACTCCCTGTGCAGCTGAGCGAGGAGGATGAGCTCGTGGAGTGTGTGCCCGTGGGGCTGCTGCAGGTGGAGCAACTGGCTGTGCAGGAGGCAAGTACAGCGGCGATATGTACTAAAAGGGGCGCTGTGGTGGCCGGTACTGGTACATCCTGGGTGCTGCCAAAGGGGGAGCCAGTGGAGTGGGTGCTACCAAAGGAGGAGGATGTGAAGTGAGTGCTACCACTCGAGGAGCCACTGTGGATGTGGGCGCTGCAAGAGAAAACTTGGGCACAGATGGTGGCCTGCCATGGAGACTTGGTGCTGCAGAAGTGGACGGCGATGGAGGGGCTGCAGGCCTCAATGGCATCGGTGATGCTGGAGGAGCTGTGCGGTGCACATATACCCTATGAGGAACTGGAAGAACTGGAGGCACCTCATGTAGCTGCTCTGGCTGAGACTTTATGTATGGCATGCTGGCAAGAGATGATGGGGGTGCCCTGACGCTCGGCATCTGCTAGGCCTCTGAATCCAATGTGGCAATCAAGTCGTCTAGCTGGGCATCTGAATACAAATGCTTTGGGCTCTGGGCCTCATCCTGTGCACCATCCCCTGAATCAACCTGTGCCTCATCCCGTGCCTCATCATGTGCACCCCGCAGACCCTGCAAGGCCTCCCAATCGGTGCAATCAATGTCATCTGGTGTCTCCTCTGGTGTGTTGTCGTACTAACGGCCATGACTCTGTACTGCACGCATCCAAGCAGCTGCGGGACCGGCATCTAAATCACTCTGCCCTCTATCAAGAGCCTCCTCCATCATATCGACATAGGTAGGTATGCCAGTGTGCCCTGCCTGTCTCCCGGTATAACCTGTGCCATGTGCCCCACCTCTGCCACATGATGAACCTGTGACCCCTGCCCATGGCGTGTGCCCTACACCTGTATCATCTGCCTCATCCCACTCTGATCTGGCAAACACAACCCGAATGGGCTCATCCTCATCCTGCTCATCCTCTGACACTAGCTCATTTGCCTCATACAATGGAGACTCTCTGTGCTCAAGCCCAAGCTCTCTCTCTCTCTCATCTCGGCAAGCTCCCTCTCTCTCTCTGCCACCAACTCTGTGCCCAAGTCATCCGCAGGCATGGGATAAGCGTTGTCCGTAGGCAAATCAACCTGGCGCTCCAAATCAGATATCTTCGTCTGCAAGGTCAAAATTGAGCATGTCAGGAAAACAACTTGATCAGAAATTGGAACCTACATTTTAGTGAGACATCAACCAACATGCTATGGGAGAATAGCCCATCACCTGCAATGCGCTCGTAATGGTCGGCAGTCTCTTGGCGAGACGTGCGTTGGTGCTGCAGAACACCAACCGCTTTAGCTGACTCACTGACAGCCTGTTTCTTCTCCTCGTGTGAATGAGGGCCCATGTGCTCCAATTACGCTCACACACGGAGGCAGCGCAATCCTGTGGTACGTGCAATGAAACGACTTAGCACAACTGCACAGGTGGAATGTCAAGCAAACGGGGTAAGGGAGGATGAAATGAAACTGCATACCTGTGAAAGGACCCGCAGTGCAAGACGCTGTATGGATGGATAGGTGCTACCGAACATGGTCCACCAGGTAATGGGGAGTTGCCTCCTCTCTGGATCTTGAGCAGCCGGGTGATCGAACGTGCCCATGCCGAAACAAAATGCAGCTAGCTCCTCCATGAGTCTGATAGGATCCAAGCCAATGTATGGACCCACCCTATATATGTACTCAAGCCAATCCGACTCGAGCTCCCTGTCTGATATCTGTGTCGGAGAGAGGAAGAGGAGATGCAAGATGTGTGCAACGTTGTGGATACTCCCATGAAAGTAGTTCCACCGTGTCTCCCAGATGAACTTCAGCTCCGTCATCCTACACGAAGTCAAAGCAAATTACGGAAAAAACGTAACATCGACAGAAAAACAAACTAGCAACCACTGAAAAGATAAAGACCAATTACATTACTATATTGAAACGTACTAGCACGCCAAAGATCACTGGCAACCATCTGTAGAAGTTGCACCTGATCAGACGGTCGATCACCACCAAGTCGAAAGCGAAGCGTGTGGGGGCTAGCTTCCGGAGGTCCAAATGGCTGAACACCCGGAACATGGCAAGAACACGCCTCTTTCTGGTGACAAAAGTCACTAGGAAGAGGGCCTCGCGGACGATGGCTCTAACCCAGGGAAGTGCACCTATGTCCCCCATGAGAAGGTCTATGTCGTGCGCTGCACAAGGGGTATGGACGATGTGAGGAAACTCGGCCTCTAGCAGGACACCCATCTGACACCGCTCCTTATGTGGCTAACCCAGAGTTGCTGCCTGCTTGGCTAGAATGCACGGGAGAGGGAGTGCATGCTCGTCACGTCCCATTGCCCCTCATCCCCCTTAGACAGTTCCGCCACACGCACCCCCATCTGCACCCATTCCGGTTGATCCCGTCCCCTCGCGTCCGCCAGTTGCCACTGCGGTTCCACCACTACGTCCTGTTGCTCGCACGCCCCCAGTTTACGATTTTCTCATGGACTCTCCGCCACCCGAGCAGGCCCAGGATGCTACTGACAAGGCCTTCGAGGATGTTGAGGAGATCTCCCTTCCCATCCGGATGACCTCCCTAGCCAACAATTTTTTGTATCTCATGCCAGATGTTGCCCCTCCACCAGTGCACCCCACTTATGCTGTTGCACCCATCCCTGCCAGTGCATCCCACTCTCCCCATTGGTGCACCATGTTGGAGGTCCAACGCCCTCCGAAATGGTGTTCTCCCCCGCCACAAGAGGTGGCCCGTGGGTGTCCAGTAGTCGCTGCCTGGGGTACTGACATGCTGCCACAAGGGGCAGCATTTAAAGTGCCACCATTTTTGGCGTGTGCACCGAGCAGGTGGCCTTTAAGGCGAGTGAGAGACGCAGCAAATTCGACTAGGCAGTATCGGCAATGCACGACCTTCTGACCGGTCTTGTTGGTCTTGTCGGCAACCCGCCTGACAACGTCCACCTCGTCCCACAAACCGGAAAGGTCGGACTGCACCATTGTGATGGAGAAAACTAGGGAAAAAATGCAGATGAAGCTAAAGCTAGAAGGATGGAAAGCTGGAAAAAAAACAGCAGGGTTCACTGTTGGAGAGACGCTGAAAATGGGCGCAGGCATCGAAGGCAAGGCGAAGCAAATCAGATGCAAGGCAGGGCATTGCGTGGGCGAAGGGCGACGCAAGGCAGTGAAGGCAAGCAGGCAAAAACAGCAGCGAAGGCAGGGCAGGGCGCAAAAATATTTCAGAGAAGGTGCGAGGGGGGCGGGTAGATTTAGGTCAAAAAAGACTTAAAAAAAGAATTAAATATTAATTATATTAATATATTGTGGTACCGCGGTACCAGTATGGTCCCGCGGTACCGGGATCCGCGGTACCCAGTACCGCGGGACCTATGATATATATATATATATCTATATATGAAAGTTGTCGTAAATAGTCTACCAACATAAGAATGCTCACATAATTTGACTAGCAAAGTTCAAAATGTAGATGTGCTAATATTTTGGGTGGAATTGCACATTCTTGTTTAGCATGGTAATGTTTAGTACATACTTCGATAGCCAATGTCAAACCTGATTCAATCCAGCAAATAGCATAAGGAGCTTTTTGATGTAGATGTCATCACAATTCAGCACGCACCATCAAAGGCTAGAAATAATCGCATCAAACCTAGGGAGTATTAGCATGTTATGTAAAGAGTTGTCAAAAAGTATCATCATAATGAGAGTACAACATACATTGCTCAAAGTCGAAAGAGCTTTCTAGGTCAAGGTCCAAAAACACCTGAAGTTCATCTGCAACAAAACACAATAGAATATTAGCCGATAACTTTAGAGCTAACCAATGTAATGATACATAGAAACATGAAGCTATCTTCCAATTGTGTTGCAGAGCACTAATTATTCAACAAATCACAAAAGTTAAAAAGATATGAAGGGCATTCCTTGATTTCCAAAGATGAAGAACCATTTCACAGTCACATGTATAATAATTGTCATTATAATTTTCCACTTCCCACTTGGCCCATCTTTTATTCCTAAGAACCCAGTAAATCTACAATTTGACTTTGTCTAGTAGTTGATTGACTTGTAATTTCTCTTTGTCAATTGACAAACTATTCAGTTTATTTTTTTCCTATTTTGGAGGCAGTTGAATATGATCAACTTGGCATTTGTCGTCGAAGTAAGGCAGAAGGGACAGTAACTTTATTTCTAGATTTATAGAAACCATATGTGCAGTTAAATTGATGAATTTTATAGTTGTGAAAACTTTGGACAACTTGAGCTCCAGCAACCACTTTCAAAACTGCTGGAATCTAACTGCTTTCCAATCTACAAGCAGGAGCAACAGATCTTAATTTGCTTTGAACATTCTTAGGAATTTTGGGAAGGTTGCTTGCTATTTTGGGGAATTCAGAAATCTTTGGCCTATTCTTGACTTCTGAAATCCAACATTTTTGGATAAGTTTATAAGAAAATTAGGCAGAAAATTGTTGATCCTTTAATGAATAGATTTTAGCACATATATTATGTTTGAATCTTATTCAAATGGTTATTGACAAAGCATAATGCCAGTATTTGCTCAGAAGTCAAAATGTTGTCATCACTTACTTTGAAAATGCCCTTTTATCGTTAATTTTGGTTCGAGGTCCTTTAGGAGAGCACACTACCTTCCCTGCAAAAGGGCTACCTCCCTTTATTATTTGAATCCTGCTTTAGGGTTCCTCAGGCGACTACAAATAGGCCTTATGTACACTCATTTGGTTGGTGTGACTCAAGTGTTCACTCTTTGAATATTCTTCCCACTTATAGCCCTTAAAGATGCCTCGTGGCTCCTATTTGAGTGGTGATGGAGACCTTTGTCTACATGAAACTCAAAAAGTATATTATGGCCACAGCAATATGCTTTGCACATTCAGAGAATGAGCTTAAGGCTCAACTTTTTGCCGTTCAAGATTAGCTTAGTGTTGGGATAACTTTCCAAGCTTCCTCCACTTCTTCAATTCTAGTGCCACCCCCAATTCCGACAAGTCTATCCTTTAGGTCCCTAGTTTCTATATGCTTGTGACTTCCGGCAGATCGAATCCAGCTTTTCATGTATTTTGGATCGTGATTCAAAAATTGGTTAGCTATGTTGGAAATTTACTTTCCTATGTTTCCTAAGACTAATCATCGACGTATTCACTTTGTTTGGTTACATTTTGATGGCCGTATTGATACTAGGTGGCAAGTTTTTCATTGTGATCCTGCTCGTGAGAGGATGCAATAATGGTCTACTTTTTAAACTTAGCACAAGCTATGATTGATCCTAAGTGGATGGTTCAACAAGGAGATGTTTTTTGAGAATGTTTTGTAAATAGAAGACTTTGAGTTCTTAAATTGACCATGTTACGGAGCTCTCTTATTTGTTCACTAATCTTCATACTGAGGAGCACATTTCTCGATACACTGATAGCTTCTATGGTGCTCTAAATATTTTGCTTCTTTTTGTCCTACTTCCTTGTTTGACGCCACGTCCCTTGACACTACCTTACTATATAAGTACCATGAGTTTTCTTCTTCTATTTCTCGTCCTCCCCGATCTACTTTTTCTCATCCAAGTCGTTCCATCTCCTTTGTTGCTATCATGTTCCTTATTTTTCTCCTTCTGTTCCTGTACGAAAGCAAGAGTCAAGTCACCAAGATCTAGTTATCAATCTCCACAAGAAACAAGAGAGAAGAGGCTGGGCGCCCAACTCTAAGAGAGAGAGAGAGAGAGAGAGAGAGAGAGAGAGAGAAAACAGCAACAAGAGCAATGGAGAGCAATACTTAGGCAAACTGAAAAAATGTGACACAATAAGCCAATATGTACTCAGAACGTGACCAAAATTGGGTCCAACTGAACTTAAGACAAACTTAAGATGGCTTAAATAACTATATACCCATGGTTACACAAATCTCGCCCTTTTGGGTCAAAGTAAGCAGAAAAACTGAAATCTTCACTATGTAATAAAACCACCACGTGGTATTAAATTTAAAGCTTTTCATAAAGCTTCAAATCTGACTCTAGGCAACACCTTAGTGAAGAGGTCCGCAATATTATCCTCTGTAGGACAATACTCAAGTAAAATGTCGTCATCATGAAGTCTCTCCCGAACAAAGTGATAATGGATCTCGATGTGCTTCGTCCTCGAATGAAAAACGAGATTCCGTGCAATGGCAATAGCACTCTGACTATCACTCAAGATAAGAGTGGCTGAGGGTAGCCTTCTCAGCCATAAACACTCCGTTGTGGCTGAGAATATCGCTCTATATTCTGCCTCACTAGAAGTAGCAACAGTGGGCTGCTTTTTACTTGACCAAGAAATTGCAGAATTTCCATAAAAAAAGCAATGTCACTTGTAGAGCGTCTAGTGTCTTGATCACCACCCCAATCTGAGTCACTAAAACCAACCAAACATGCATCATCACAAGCAGGAAAAACCAGTCCCTGACTTCTTGTTCCTTGAAAATATCGAAAGATCCTCTTCAACGCTTTCCAATGTGATGTCATCGGGGCATGCATGAATTGACTCACGAGTGAGACACTATAAGAAATGTCCGGTCTTGAATTACGTAGGTAAATGAGACGGCCAATAGCTTGACAATATAAAGTAGTATCAAATGGATCACCATCACCTTGACTACTTAATTTCAGGCCTGTCTCCATAGGTGTAACAACCAGCTTGTAATCTTCCATCTTGAACCGCTTCAAAATCTGCCCGTACAAATTCAAGACCAAGATAAAGTGCAATAGGCCTAAATCTAAGGTTTCAAAAACCATACCAAGATCAAGTATTACAGCATCAATCTACTGCTCATTACTTTCCGTAATAATAATATTATCAACATAACGCAAAATAATGATGCTATAATCTGAAGTATGCTCGACATAACGAGTAGATTCGCTAGGACTATTAGTAAACCCACAATCACAAAAATAGGCATGTACCTTTTGATACCACATCCTCAGGGCTTGCTTCAGTCCATAAAGTGACTTCTTGAGAAGACAAACTTTATCTTCTTGGCCTTCAACCAAAAAACCATCAGGTTGTTGAAGGTACACTTCCTCATTAAGATCACCATTGAGGAATGTTGTCTTTATGTCAAGTTGTCGTAAACGCCAACCAAAATGAGCATCCAAAGAGGTTACTACCCTCACGGTAGTCATCCGAGCAGTAAGAGAAAAAGTCTCCTCATAATCAATCCCCTTTTGCTGAGCATAGCCTTTGGCAACAAGCCTTGCCTTGTACCTTTCAATGGTACCATCTACCTTATACTTGATTTTGTATACCCATTTAGAACCAATTGCCTTCTTCCCATGAGGAAGATCAACAAGAACCCAAATCTTGTTCTTCATGAGTGAGTCATACTCATCTTGCATCGCATCCTCCCAACATTTTACTCCCTTGGCCCGCTCATAGAAAACAGTTTCTTCCGCAACATCTCCATGAGATGTAAGAGCAAAATCTGAAAAATCAATATAGTCCACTAATTTTGTAGAGGCACGTGTCTTTCCATCATAAAATGAACTTACTTTGCTATCCCGCAAAGTCGACAACAGCCATCGTGAGACTGTTTTGGGCTGTCCAACAGCCATGTCTCTTCTTGCAATTTGCTGTCCAAGATCTTCCGACACTGCACTTGGCTGTCCAAGATCTTCCAAAACTGATCTTTGATGTCCAGCAATTCCTGCAGGCTGATTATGAGCAACAATGGGCGGTTCTTGATGAACATTAGGCTCTAAACTTGATGAGGTGTTGGGCAGTTCGAAACTGATTGATTGTTGCCCCTTATCTCCAGCAATAGAAGATGGTACCAAATCTGGAAAAACTTCAACATTCACACTATGTGGACTTTCCCCCTTCAATATGTGAGTTGGGGCCACATCTATTTCTTCTTTTCATCAAAATGCACATCACGACTAACAATAATCTTGTTAGTGCTCAAATTGAACAACTTATAGCCTTTGCTTTCACTACTATAGCCAACAAGAATGCATTCAACTCCTTTATCCTCAAGCTTTGTACGAAGTTTATCCGGAACAAAAGCATAGCCGTACAACAAAAAATGCGAAAGTGAGAGATTGAAGGCTACTTTCCATACCAAACTTCATAAGGAGTTAATGCTTTCAATGCTTTAGTAGGACAACGATTGCTTATGTATGCTACCGTTCTAACCGCTTCAGCCCAAAACTTGTGAGGCAGCCCCTTTGCTTTGAGCATGCAACAGGCCATCTCCATAAGTGTGCGATTCTTTCGCTTGACAACACCATTTTGTTGAGGCGTATAGGGAGTTGCCATTTGATGTAAAATTCCCTTCTCTCGAAGAAATGCACCGAACGTATTCTTGAAGTATTCCCCTCCTCGATCGGTGCGTAGGGTCTTCAAAAAATGCCCAAACTGATTTTCCACCATTGCTAGAAAATCTTTGAAATGTTGAAAAACTTCAGATTTAGCCTTCATAGGATAGATCCATGTAAAACGGGAAAAGTCATCAATAAAAGTCACAAAATAGATGCACTTTCCAATAGATTTGGTCCTCATTGGACCACAAACATCACTATGAACCAAATCAAATTTATCAAGAACCCTTATAGTTCCATCAATTGGAAAAGGTTTCCTTTGAAACTTTCCAAGTATGAACCCCTCGCATACATGCCCTTTTCGCTGCTCAATAGTAGGAAAATCTTTTACCATATTAAATGTCTTTAGCTTCTTCAAACTTGCAAAGTTGAGATGTCCAAACCTTGCATGCCACAATTCAGCCAACTCCAATGATTGTGATTTAGAAGCAACAAGACATATAGAGGGAATTTGTCGCTCATAGGTATCCATAATGAATAAGCCAGCATGCATTGTTCCCGAAACAATAATCAAGAGAGATCTTTTAGGATCCTTGACAAGACACTTATCTTCTTTGAACTCAACAACTAGTCCTTGCTTCAACATAGTTGAAACCGAAAGAAGATTCTTCTTAATTCCCATAACATAAAGCACATTCTTAATGTACTTTTCTTCACCATTAGGCAGAATGATGGCTACAATTCCAATTCCATGAATAGAATAAGATGCATTATCCACACATTGTATTTTGCACTTATTCTAATTTAGTGAATGCTTCTTTGCAAGAAGTCATATGACGAGTAGGACCACTATCAATCACCCACTCAATTGGCTGAAAATAAGCAACTTGCAAAACAGAATCTGAATTCCCTATAGATGTAGAAGTACTAGTAGAAGCAATATTAGACACAAAAGTATAGTCTTGGTTGAAGAGATCACCACTAGCTTCAAGCTCTTGCTCCAAAGTAGCAAGTGAAGCACTAGTATCAATTCCTTTACTCGCCTCTTTCGCAAGCTTCTTCTTACAATCCTTGATGAAGTGCCCATACTTCTTGCAATAATGGCACTTCCCTTTCTTCTTTTGAGTGTCGACATCTTGACCTCCAATGGGCTTTTGCTCAGGAGGCTTCTCCTTTCCTTTTGACTTGCCTTTCGTGAAGAAAGCTTGATCTTGTTGAGTGTCACCTGCAAAATTTTGCCTCGTTTGCTCCTCTTGAAAGCAGCCCAACAAGTTCATCAAAGGAGAGTTGATGTTCCCTAAGAGAGATACTCAAAGATGAAACAAATGGAAGATAAGAGGAAGGTAATGAGTTGAGAGTAATGGAAACAAATTGAGCATCCTCAACGATCTCATCAATATTGAGAAGCTCCTCACGAAGGTCCTTGATCTTCGTCAAATGATTGGTCACTTGATCCCCTTCTTGCATCTTCAACAAAGAAAGCTAATTTTTGAGATACACCACTCTTGCTGGATTTTTGACTCTATACATGTGAAAAGTTTTTACACTTGGTGTGTGTGGTCGGGCTAGGGATTGAACCTAGGACCTCCCCCATTCCGGTGGGGTGCTCTACCACTGAGCTACCCGTCCATTTGTGTTCCAAGAGTGTTGTGCAAGGGCTATAGCCTTGACACTTTCTAACACTCCCCCTCAAGGCATAGCCCTTTTTAGCTACCGCCCGCCTAGACCACACCCACAACCATGGCTATGATGATTTGCAAGACCCAGCTATGGAGTATCTTAACTCAAATGCTAGATCAACTATGAAAGCTTGAGAAACTTGGCTATGGAAAATATCACACACAAGGAGAATTGCATAAGCACCTCACAAACTCAAAAGTCTCAAGAAGAAATGAATTGCTAGAGAGAGAGGAGGGCGTGGGTCCTCCAAATCCCTTGTGAGGCAAGCACCTCCTTTACATGCATGGAAAGTCTAGGTGTCAACCACAGGAGTGAGCTACTTGGCCAAGTGGGCCACTTGCACTAATTTACTTAACTTACAAAAGGGGGTCTCATGCATTTAATTATAACATGCCCCATGAGTTATGTACAACTTAACTAATGCTTAGCCAAAGGGGTAAAATAGGCATTACTCTTCAACACCCCCCCTTAATGGCAATTTTATTCAAACTGACACCCAACAAAGTTCTGAACTTTTCAAACTTATCTTTACTAAGTGGTTTAGTAAAAATATCCGCTATCTGGTCGTTGGTGTCACAATAAACTAGCTCGATCTCCCCACTGTGCACTTTCTCTCGTATAAAATGTTGGTCCACCTCTATGTGTTTCGTCCGTGCATGATAGACTGGATTCCTCGCAAGCTGAATGCAGCTTTGGTTATCACAATGTAACAATGTAGGTCTTACTTGAGTAATCTGCATGTCCTCAAGTAGACGGCGTAACCAAATGGCTTCACAGGCGGACCTCGTAGTCGCCCTGTACTCAGCTTCGGTAGATGATAGAGCAATAGTAGGCTACTTCTTACTGCACCATGATATAGCCCTTGAACCTAGGCTGAAATAATAGCCTGTCGTCGATCTCCGATCGTCTCCATCACCTGCCCAATCAGAATCTGAATAACCCTCCAGTTGAAGGTCCCCGTCATCTATGTATCCAATCCCATAAGTCACTGTCCCTCTCACATATCGTAGGATCCGCTTGGCTGCCTTCCAATGTGCTTCGGTAGGCTTACTCATGAATTGACTTGCAATCCCAACCGCATAAGCAATATCTGGCCTGGTGGTAGTAAGGTAAATCAGGCTGCCCACTAACTGACGATAGAGCGTCTCATCTGCAAATGCTGGACCATCATCTTTTGATGGCTTGTTGCTTGCATCCATGGGTGTGCTGATTGGTTTGCTTTCTTGCATGTTAAACCTCTTCAATAATTTCTGTGCATACTTTGCCTGTGAGATAAAAAGACAACGCTTCCCTTTCCAAACTTCAACTCCTAGGCAATAGTGTAGCAAACCCAAATCTTTCATCTCAAACTCACTAGAAAGATTCTTCTTAACACAAGCAATAAGCTTCTTATTGCTTCCCGTGATGAGTAGATCATCCACATAGAGCACAACAACCACAAAGTCTTCTCCTTCCCTGAAGACATAAAGATTGCAATCAGACTTACTCTTCTCAAACCCTTGCCTTGCAAAGTACTCATCAATTCGGCTATACCAAGCCCTTGGCGCCTGTTCGAGCCCATACAAGGCTTTCCTAAGCCTGCAAACCAGATTCTCCTTGCTTGTTATTTCAAATCCCTGCGGTTGTTCCATGTAAACCTCCTCCTGTAGGTGCCCATTAAGAAAGGCACTCTTGACATCCATTTGATGGACATCCCAATCAAAATATGAGGCTATAGCCAAAACAGTCCTGATAGATGTCATCTTAGCAACAGGTGCGAATGTCTCATCATAGTCTAGCCCCTCTTGCTGAGCATAGCCTTTCGCCACCAACCTTGCCTTGTACTTGTCCACTGTTCCATTGGCATGAAACTTGGTCTTATAGACCCACATGCAACCTATTGGTTGCTTCCCTTCTGGCAATGTAGTGAGCTCCCATGTATCATTCTTGACACTGGAGTCGTACTCCTCTTGCATGGCATGTTGCCATACCTTTTCCTTCACGGCTTCGTGAAAGAACTGTGGCTCATCTGCATTTAGAATAGTGGACATAAGAGCAAAGTTAGTCTCTTGTCTCTCATGAGACCTAAGAGATCTTCTGACACCCTGTTCACTGCTCTCTCCTTCTTCCATCATTTGACCTTCTTTGATTGTTTCCCAATACCACCTAGGTAGCTTCTTCCTAGCAGTAGGTGATGTGGATGGTGACCACGTATCCCATGGTACTGTTTAAGTCTTCCGTTTGTCCCCAACTTCGGCTTTTGGTACTTGGCCAAAAAGAGGTCTCGAACTAGTAGGTTCTATTTCCTGTTGTTGCTCCTGCACTTGAGGCTCACAGGACTCTTGACTAGGATCCTCATCCGTGGAATCAATCAAGGGTATGAACTCAATAGTTCCTTCCTTCTCCTGCTCCTGTATCTTGGGTGAATGCTCTTCATCAAAGATGACATCTCGACTTAGGATCTTCTTCCTGTTTTCGAGATCATATAGCACATAAGCTTTCTCACCTTCACAATACCCAAGAGAGACACACTTTACGGATTTTGCAATCAAGTTTCTTCCGCAAGTCCTTTGGTATATGTGCATATGCAGTACACCCAAATACTCGAAGGCTGCCCACTTTGGGCTTGTTGCCACTATATGCTTCTTCTGGCATGATTCCTTCAACTGCTTTGGTTGGACTTCTATTCAATAGAAAAACAGCAGTTGCTACCGCTTCCGCCCAAAAAGAATTTGGCAACCACTTTGCCTTGAGCATGCTCCTCGCACACTCAACTATAGACCTGTTTTTTCGCTCAGCCACGCCGTTCTGCTGCGGTGTATGTGGAGCAGTAAACTGTCTCTTTATCCCACATGCTTTGCAAAGATCTTTGAACTCATCAGAAATATACTCACCACCCTTATCTGACCTGAGAGTCTTTAACCTCTTCCCTGTGTGGTTTTCCACCATAGCTTTCCACTGTTTGAAGTATTTGAACGCTTCAGATTTCAGCTTCAGAAAATAGACCCATACCTTCCGTGAGAAATCATCTACGAAGGTCATGAGATAGTATGCCCCCCCTGCTGATTTGACCTGCATGGGACCGCATAAATCTGAATGCACAAGCTCAAGAATGCCCTTGGCCCTGGTAGCTTTCTCCTTTGGAAACTTTTTCCTCTGTTGCTTCCCTAGTGCACAAGCCTCACATGTATCTGAAGAAGACTTAATGCTAGGAAGATCTACTACCATTCTGTGCCTGTTCAAAACTTGCAAACTTTTATAACTCAAATGACCATATCTCTCGTGCCAAAGCTTGTCCCGATTAGTATCCCTTGCAGACAAGGCCTCTTGGCTAGGAATGGTTGTGAAAAGCTTGTAAAGGCCTCCTCCTTGCATTCCCTTGGCTACCACCTTGAAGTTCTGATCTTTGTCTTTTACCAAACATGTAGAATCATCAAACTCTACCACCATGTTCTGTTTGGTAATGGCACCAACAGATAGCAAGTTCTTAGCCAACCCTGGTACATTCAACACACTTTTAATTTCCTTCACCTCACCTAATGACAGCTGTACTGCAACTGTGCCTTTGCCCCTCACCATACGTGTAGAATTATCTCCAAGGCAAACCTGTTGACCATCTTCTGTCTCCTCATAGGTGCTTAACCAAGCAAAATGCCCATACTTACCACAATAGTTGCAGTTGCCCTTCCTCTTCGGTGTAGATGAGGAATTGGTGCTTGACTCCTCTCCAACCTGTAACTTGGACACCTGCTGCTCCAAGCTTTGCTTTGAGTTCTTCTTTTTGCCTTTGCCTTTCTTCTGAAAGATTTGCTTCTTCTTAGAAGCAAATGCAAGCTCTGGATTATCTTCCCTTTCAGAAAGATTCTTCCTTCTCATCTCCTCCTGTAAAAGAAGACCACATAACTCCCCAAAGGTTGGGAGTTTCTCCCTAGCAGAAAGGGACATCACATAGTCTTGATAGTTGAATGACAAGTTGTTCAAGACTATGGGGACAATACTCCTGTCACTTACTTTCTCTCCAACTGAAGCAAGCTGATCCATTAGGTCCTTGACCTTTGTAATATGATCACCAATTGTTGCACCTGCTTCCATCTTGAGAGTATGTAACCTGTTTTGCAAATACACCAGCTTGGCTGAATCCACTGTTTCAAACATAGACTTCAGAATTGTCCAAGCATCAGCTGCATCCCTTGCATTGCAAATGTGAGGAATAATATTGTCCTTGACAGAAAGATTGATTATCCTATGAGCTTTATGTCTCCTGTTCATGTAGTCCTTCAATTCAGGATCAGATGTTGATACAGGTTCTGTACCTGTCATCACCTCCCAGCAATTCTTGTCCATCAAGATATTAGCTATCTTGAACTTCCACACTCTGTAGTTTGTGCCATCTATTTTGCTAGATTCACCCAGCAAACTCTCCCCAAGACTAGCCATGCTAAAATCTGTGCTTAAACAGAAGCTCAACCTGAAAAAGATCAGAAAAGAACAACTTTTAGCAACAAGGGTTTGACCCCAAACTAGGGTATGTAGCCACTTCAAGGCAACCCTTCAGCTCCTGCTTTTGTCTTTGCCACTTGGTATGGCCTCACTAGCACAAGCACTAGGCCCCACTGGAACAGAAACCAGAAGCCCCTACAGAAAGTGCGCCCTACTTTTGTGTAAGCTCCTCCAGAAAGACTCCCCAAAACTTAGCCAGATTTAGAAAGTTTTTGGATCATCCCACTCCCCTTGCCAATAGCTCTCCAACAGTGCAAGACTCCACCAAATCTGACACCTATAGATCAAATGCTCCCTCTTTCAAGATTGAGGTGCTTGTAGAAGATGAGAATCTTCTCAAGAATCTAAGCACTGAAGTTTCTCTCACTCAGACTCACAGGCTAGACAACTTGCTCTGATACCATGAGAAAAGTTTTTACACTTGGTGTGTGTGGAGGGATTGAACCTAGGACCTCCCCCATTCCGGTGGGGTGCTCTACCACTGAGCTACCCGTCCATTTGTGTTCCAAGAGTGTTGTGCAAGGGCTATGGCCTTGACACTTTCTAACAATACATAGTATAAAGTGTATCCCACGCACTTTTAGATGTCTTACAAGACCTAATATGAGGTAAGATAGATCTTTTCACAGCAAGAGCAACCATAGAATGTGCTTGTGCATCCCTTCTATCCCACTCTTTTGTTCTTCCGAAGATGTAAAAGATGATGATGATGATGATCCACGAGGCGTAGGAGGTGCCAAAGACGGAGGCCTTTCCACATCACCAATGACCAAATCCCACAGCCCTTTCGCTATGAGAAGATTCTTCATCATGTAACTCCACAAGGAGTAGTTTGTGCCATCCAACCGATCTACAACTTCCGATTCTTTAGCCATTGCCTCCAACAGAATTTCAGCTTGTAGTAGAGTTATGGACTCGGCTCATTACATTCGCCGCGTCCATTTACATTTACAGTTACTTTACTTTATGCATAAGCAGGCCTTGGGCCCTTTTTTATTCATTAGTGACATTCAGACTATATGGTTGGCCTTTGGCCTTATTATTCATTATTAGGCCATTTGGACATATTACTGGAGAGTGGGGGCCTTTTTGGAGGGCGCACTATTATCCCTCCCAGTTGGGCCCTAGCTACTGGAAGCTTCCTTTTAGGGCTTCCTCTTGGCTATAAGTAGGGAAACTGTGTCATTTGTCATTGAGCTGATGATATTGATCTCTCTCTTTAGCCTCTCTTTCATGCTTTCTAGGGTTAAGTCTTGCTTATGTGATGCTTTCATAGCTTAATTCTAGATCAGCTGTGGCTCTATTCGTAACTTGGTATCAGAGCACTTTTCTGAGCACAATCTGGAATTTTTTTTTTGCTGCCTTGCCTTGCTCCTCCATCGCTGTTCCTACAGCTCCATTACCGTTTTGACAGCCCTGTTCCATCGCTGCTCCTTCCACTCCTTCCTGCCCAGCGTTCCCCCTGTTTTGTCCCCTCTTTTCTTTGATGCCGAGCGCTCCTCCTCTTCCTTTCCATCGCTGTCCCTGCCTTCCGACCTATCACTTTCGTCTGATATTTTTCCAGTTTGCAGCCATCTTCCACAGTTAGTTCCCTGACTGTCCAGCGCCCATTCTCATCCAAAAACTACCCAATTCGATCATTTGCTATTCCAAACAACTAAAATTCTTCAACCTGTAAATCGCTGCCTCAGCACTCCCAACTTGTCACCTTTGCCTTTTTTTTTTCTCCAATTCCAGCCATCTTTTACAACTTATCAAAAGGCTGTCGCGCGCTCATTCTCCACCACATTTTCAGGAATTCTGACTCCGTTTACTCTTTCAAATTCACATTGTATCCCTGGCTGTCCAGCGCATTTTTACAGCTTCTCCATTGTTCATTGCTGTCTTTTTTTTTCAATTGTGATAATATTGGTTGTAATAGGCTAATTTGGGGTGACGACAAGAGTCCGCTCCCTCAAGTTTTCGTCTATTCCTTCCACTATCATTATGGCACATTCACCTACCCCGAGTGAGACTACTCAGGAAACCTTATCCGATCAGTTTCGTCGCATGGATGAGACCCTTTCTGGCCTCGTTCTTCGCTTCGATTCAGTTATGACCGGCTTTGCTACTATGCAGTCACAGATTGATTCTTTACAGCCTCATGGTCCTGGTAAAGCTCCTGTTTTTCCTACATTTGGGACTCCCCCTCCATTTGGATTTCCATCTTCTTCTGCTAGTCAGCCTGGTGGTGGACCGTTCATTCCATCTAACCCACCTCCTAGTTTCTTTCCTCGTCCCCCCCTTCCTGAGCCACACTTTGCTCAAGACTTTCGTGATAGGGTACAGCTTGCTACCTATTCCGATTCCTCCGACGGGAACTTATTAGAGAATTGGTTTGCTAAGCTTGACACATATTTTCAGATTTACCCCAAGACTGATCCTCAGAAGATCCAGTTGGCTGCTTTACAATTAGATGGACGTGCCGAGTTTATAGAGTTGATCCTGATCGGGAAGGGCTCCATGTATGGCATACTTTTCGCCGTGACCTCCGCCATGCTATGATTGATCCTCAGTGGCTTGACCGCCAACATGATACATTCCGTAGTCTCACTCAGACCAGTGATCTTGCTTCTTATACAGATCAGTTTATGGAGCTTTCTTATCTTTTCACAGATCTACAGCCCACTGAGCTTATTTCTCGTTACATTGCTGGGCTTCGTGGTGCTTTACGTTATGATGTTTCTTCCTTCCGTCCTACCACACTTGTTGAGGCGATGTCTCTTGCCAGTACTTTACAGCATAAGTACTCTGACACCCTTCCTTCCCGCTTCTCCCGACCCCGTCCTTCTGCTTCATCTTTTCCCGATACGTTCACCCCTACACCGGCCCCTTCTGTTCCAGCTCTCTCCATTGCTCCTTCACCTCCTCGTCCTCCGACTCCTCGACCTGCTTTTGTCCGACGTTACACGTCTGCAGAGTTCGCTGATCTTCAGCAGAAGCGTCTTTGCTTTCGTTGTAAGAGTCCTGACCATCTTGCCCGTGATTGCCGCCAGCCTCTCCCTACTACTACTGTTGTTTTTTACCATGAGGGCACTACTCCAGATGATTCCGATATCTACATTCATAATTCTGATGAGCCTGACTTATCCTCTGAGCCTTCCCCTGATTTACTCCCTGCTACTTGCCATGCTCAGCTTGCCTATGCTACTTGGACAGGGCGTCCTGGTCCTCGCTCCATTCGGTTACGTGTGCGTATTACAGGTCGAGAGTAAATTGCTTTAGTCGATACTGGTAGCACTCATTCTTTTATTAGCAGTTATATCACTAGTCGGATCCGTGCTTCACCTGTTCCTGCTTCCTAGCCTCTCACAGTTGAGGTTGCCAGTTCTCATTCTTTTCCTAGTTCTCAGATGTTTCAACGTTTACCATACCGCATTGGAGATTTCTCTGGACAGGCAGATCTTTACATTATCCCTATGGAGCGTTATGATCTTATCCTTGGTGCTGATTGGTTTGCATCTCTTGGAGCCGTTACACTGGACTTGACACAGCAGACATTGACATTTGTACATGATGCAGTTACACACTCACTTGTGGGCATTGATTCTCAGGGAGACTTCCAGTTGATTACTAGGAAGCAGTTTATTCGCAGCCTGTCGAAGGCTCATTGTGCTGCCTTATTATGTGTTCAGCGGGCAGTACCAGTTCCTCCAGTTTCTACACCAGCAGCTGTTCCTCAGGTGATTTCTGACTTATTACATCAGTATGCTTTTGTCTTTTCAGAACCTACGACGCTACCACCATTGCGTGACGTGAACCATCATATTGATTTGCGTCCTGGTTCTGCTCCTCCCTCCCGTCCCCCTTATCGTATGTCTCGATCTGAGCGTGATGAGCTTGAGCTCCATATTACTGCCTTGTTAGATCAGGGTCTCATTGTTCCTAGTCACAGCCCTTTTGGTGCTCCTGTTCTCCTTATTAATAAGAAAGATGGTACCAAACGCCTTTGTATTGATTACCGTGCTTTAAATAAGTTGACTATTCGTAATCAGTACCCTATTCCACACATGGATGACCTCTTTGACCAGCTCGGTACCTCTAAAATCTTTTCCAAGATAGACCTTCGTTCTGGATATTACCAAATCAGGATGCACCCTTCTGACGAACATAAGACTGCTTTCCGTAATCATCTTGGTTTATATGAATTTCGTGTGCTTCCTTTTGGTGTTACTAATGGCCCTCCCACGTTCCAGAATGTGATGAATAACGTCTTACGTCCACTTCTTGGTCATTGTGTCTTGGTTTATTTTGATGATATTCTTATTTCTAGTCAGTCTCTTGCTGAGCATGTTGCCCATCTTTCCTCGGTCTTTCAGTTACTTGTACACCACCAGTTATTTGCTAAGTTGTCTAAATGTTCTTTTGTTGTTTCTAAGATCGAGTTTCTTGGTTTTCTTATTTGTAATGGTCACATTCGTCTGGACCCTCATAAGGTTCAGGCCATCCAGGATTGGCCTATACCTACTGATATTCATCATGTTCGTATGTTTCTTGGGTTAGCCACTCACCTTCGTCGTCCAGTTCCTCATTTTGCCACTATCGCAGCTCATCTTCATGCACTTTTAAAGAAGTCTAGTACTTTTCTGTGGACTCCTGATTGTCAGACAGCGTTTGATACTCTTCGTCGTGCTGTTGTTGATGCTGCCGTTATGTGTTTACCACAGTTTGATCAGAAGTTTCTTGTTGAGACTGATGCTAGTAATGTTGGTTTGGGTGCTTTACTTCGCCAGTCACAATGTATTATTGCTTATGAGTTGCGTCGTCTTCGCTCTTATGAGCAACGTTATTCTGTGCATGAGAAAGAGCTTCTTGCTATTATCTATGCTCTTAAGAAGTGGCGTCATTATCTGTATCGAGTCCCATTTGACATTATTACTGATCACCAGTCTTTACGTTATCTGTTTTCTCAACGTGATCGTCAATTTCGTTGGTTGCAGTTTTTACAGTCTTTTAATTTCTCCATATTGTATCATCCTGGTCGTGCTAACACTGCTGCTGATGCATTATCTCGTCTTCCAGCTTTGTTAAATACACTCGTTTCTACTATTCCTCCATGGTTTGATGCTCTACCTGCAGCATACCTTACATGTTCTGATTTTCGTGATGTTTATAGTTCTGCCCCACCTGTTTCGTCCAGTCCTCATCAGGTTTACTCCATTATTGACAATCGTCTTTATCATTATGATTCTCTTTGTATCCCTAGTTCTTTGGGTATCCGTTCCCAGTTGTTGTCGGATGCTCATTCCTCTCCTGTTGGGGGTCACTTTGGTTTTCAGAAGTCTTATGCTCATCTCAAAGATCATTTCTATTGGCCCTCTCTTCGATCTGAGCTTGTTGTACTTATTCGTACCTGCCCTTTCTGTCTTCGTAATAAGTACTCTCGTTCTAAATCTGCTGGTTTGCTCCAGAGTTGGCCTATTCCTCATCGCCAGTGGACTGATATATCTATGGACTTTATCCTTGGCCTTCCCCATACCCAGCGTGGTCACGATTCATGTATGGTGGTAGTTGACAGGTTCTCGAAACAGGCACATTTTATCCCAGTTCGCAGTACTATCATAGCAGAGCAGTGTGCACGTTTGTTCCTATCAGAGATTTTCCGCCTGCATGGATTTCCTTGTACTATCCTTTCTGATTGGGATAGTAAGTTTACATCTATATTCTGGACAGAGCTTATGCGTATTTTGGATGTTCAGCTTTTTATGGGTTCTGCTTATCATTCTACTTCTGATGGGCAGTCTGAGGTCCTTAACAGGATCCTTGAGGATTATTTGCGCCATTTTGTTACTCCTTCAGGGAAGGATTGGGATCAGCATTTATGTTTAGCAGAGTATAGCTATAATAGCTCTGTTAGTACCAGCATAGGTGTCTCTCCATTTTTATTATCTCATGGCTATGCACCTGATTTACTGGCATTCCTCTTCCTCCTGAGGATACACCTGTTACACTTGCATCTTTTCAATATCACATGCTCGAGAGCTTATTACTCGGGCCAGTTCTCATTTACAGCATGTTCAGCAGCGTTATCAGACCTCAGATGATGATGATGATGATCCACGAGGCGTAGGAGGTGCCAAAGACGAAGGCCTTTCCACATCACCAATGACCAAATCCCACAGCCCTTTCGCTATGAGAAGATTCTTCATCATGTAACTCCACAAGGAGTAGTTTGTGCCATCCAACCGATCTACAGCTTCCGATTCTTTAGCCATTACCTCCAACAGAATTTCAGCTTGTAGTAGATAGGAAAGAGAGCCTTTCCACAACCAAATCTACTTAAAAAATTTGCAGCAAACAAAGAGTTGAAAGTAGGAGCACAAGATGTCTTTCGATCTGCAACCAAAGTGCCCACAAGATAATGGATAGATGGCTGTCTCTCTGCACAAAAAACCAGCTTCTTGAAAATTAGGTTAGCTTCGATTGAAGCCTACACTGAAACCCAATTAAGAAGCCAAATAGTGTGATCAAGACACACTCCAATAGGGCTGTTGAAAGTGACCTACTGCTTGCTGAGAATCTGCAAATTTCCAACCACAAAGTTGACCTAACCCTGAATAGGGTTTGCTGAATTTTGGACGCCCTCCTACACAAATGCAAACCTGAAAACAAAAACAGCAAGATAAGGAGACACCACAACCAAAAATCAGTAGCAAATTTTTGGGCGCCCTCCTCCAAACATAACTTGCTGAAAACTGGTTGCATAAAAATCAGATTTGAGATTCTGAGTTTTGGGTGCCACAAATTGCTCCTCCAAGATCTCTGATGGGCGCCCTCCTTCAACCTGAAAAGAGACAAAAAGCTGATCCAAACTCCACTTGGAAAGATCAGCAGTATGCTGAAATTTTAGAACAAAAAGTAGAGAAGCTCCTCTTCTGGTAGGGCCCCAACATACAAGCTTGCTGCAGATCCGGTAGCTCTGATACCATGTAGGAAAGCAAGAGTCAAGTCACCAAGATCTAGTTATCAATCAATCTCCACAAGAAACAAGAGAGAAGAGGCTGGGCACCCAACTCTAAGAGAGAGAGAGAGAGAGAGAGAGAGAGAGAGAGAGAGAAAACAACAACAATAGCAATGGAGAGCAATACTTAGCCAAACTGAAAAAATGTGACACAATAAGCCAATATGTACTCTACCTACTTACTGACTGTAGGGCACCCCCAAAGTCAAGATAGGGCCCCTAAACCAAATTAGACCCCAAGGACCCATGAGTCAGTACATGACCAAAATTGGGTCCAACTGAACTTAAGACAAACTTAAGATGGCCTCAATAACTCAATACCCATGGTTACACAAATCTCGACCTTTTGGGTCAAAGTAACCTATGGATTAACTTCAGCATAGTCATTTATTTCTAACAGTTCCATCCTTTGCTTCTCACACTGCCACCCCTCACTCTACTTTTATCCGTCATTATTCCCCCCTAAGTATGCCGAAGCCTAAGATATGCACCTAGAGTTTATGTTTCCGTTATAAAAGCCTAAATCATACAGCACAAGATTTTCACCAACCTTCTATAGCTACTTGTTGAAATATAATGCCTATTTTACCAAAACAAACACACATTCCGAAACGAGAGTTTCAAAACTTGGGATGTAGCAGAACGCGTTCCGCTGCATCCCCGGTTTAAATCCCCAATCATATGGAGTTGAGATAGGTTTGCATTCTGACATTCCAAATTTTTCAAGAAGTTCAAGTCCATACTTAGATTGAGAAATAAAGAAACCACATGCTACTCTCCATCCCTAGAAAGTACTATAGTGAACCAAGATCTTTCATATCAAACCCTAATGAGAGATCTTTCTTAATATTCCGAATCACGACTTGATTACAACCTATGATGATAAGATCATCAACATACATCACTACACTAACAATCTAATTATCTTTTACCATAACATAAAGTATATGCTCCACACTACTACTCTGAAAATCAAGCTCCTCAAAGGATGTATCAATCCTCAACACCATAAAATACTCCACCATGAGATTGTGTTTTCATAGGACCACAAAAATCCATATGAACAAGTTCTAGAATATTTCTTGCTCTAGTTGTACTAGAAGAAAATTTGAAAATTTATGTTTATGATGGTTTCACAAAACACAACCTTCACAACACTTGTGATGTGAAATTACTTGAGGTAAACTTGTAACCATATTAAAAATCCTCAAAACTTGTAGACCATTATAAAATTCAAATGTCCAAACCTCTCATGCGATAACTTACTCATCCCTTCAATATCAACAATTCCAACTTGATGACTGATCACCTAAACCTGAGTTTATACAATCTTCCTACAAGAATCCCTTCAGCTACCACTTCATTGTTCTTTTTGATAAGACATCATTCTTCATCGAACTGAATAACCATATCTATCTATAAGCAATCTGAGGTGTCATATGCTTTGATGCTCTTGAATCGATAAACCAACAATCTTCTTCCCTTGAAAAATCACATGAAGATGTTGATGCCGAAAACAATTCACAGTTGCCACGATCCAAAGCACTCAATTTCGTACTAAGTCCTTTTTCAGTAAAATTTCCTGACTGATTCTTCTTGTTGAACTTGTTTTTCTAGCATTCTTTTGCGTAATGACCTTGCTTCGAATTTTGTCCCTCCTTTGCTATGAATGCTTGTTCTTTAAAATCTTCCCAATTCATGACATTATGACATCTCATTCCCTCTTGTAACAGAATAGCATTCAATTCATCAAAGGTAGGCCTGGTTTCTAGTAAAGAAAACTTCATGACAAAATTTTGATAAGCTAGTGGTAAGCTATTAAGAATAGCATATTGGATACTAATACTGAATTTGGGACACTTTCTCCAACCGCTATAAGCTGTCCTCGAAGATCTTTTACCCGTGTGACATAATCCGTCACTGATTCCCATGTATCCATTTTTAAGTATGTAGCTTATTTGTTAAGAATAAACCCTAGATTGATTAACATTCTCGTACAAATTCTTGAGAATATCCCAAGCTTCCTTGGTCCAGCGGCATCTCTGAAATGTGGAACAATCATATCTTGAATTGATAAGTTAATGATATGAAGAGCTTTTCTTCGTCGTTTCATGTACTCTCACAATTCTCTATCAGTTGTGGGAAGAACTTCAACACTTATTACAATATTCCAAGGTTCTCGGTCCATGAGAATATTTTGCATCTTGAATTTCTAGATGCTAAAATCCGTGTTGTCAAGTTTACTTGCCTTGAATAATACCACATCATTTAAACTTGTCATTGTATGACACTCGAGTCAGTATAAAATTTGACGGTTTTACAAAGATTTATGTCAATTTAAAAAAAATCACTGATTTCCACAAAATTTGTCATAAAATTCTTCAATATATGGTGGTTCCTCAAAAATCTGAAATCTTCACTTCCATCAATCTGCCATACTTGGTCCAGTGCTTGTCCTGCACATCCAATCTTCAAAGATATATCAACAGTTGCTATGCGTCCTAGCATCCGAAATTCAACAACTTACAACGGCTTCAGTAGCTTCGTACTTCCAAAGGCCTTCCAACAGTCTAAGGTAGCAAACTCGCGAATAACTATGGATAACAATTATGGTCCAACGCTCTTACTCCAACAATCTGCCTTGCTCATTGAGGTCGACTATAGGTAGCTAATTTAGGTAGTTGGCTAGCCCAAGGAACCACAACTTTTAGCATATATTTTGATGCCATGATGATAACTTATAAGACATCAGAGCAAGACTGACATAACTCTCCATGGTATAGATTGTGGACATATAATGGAGACATGTTAACTAGCAATAAGCACAATCAAGTAGTTGGTGCAACTTAACACTGACTGAGCATTACTAAAGACAAATGGGGTTGTCATCATTGCATTATCATTCACATGTTTTGCGAGGTCCTTGGCAGCAAAAATGAGAATAGAGTACAAAAAAAATTTTGTACATATTTTTTGATTGACAAGATGTTCTCTACGACATTCACTACCAACTATTTGCTATCAAGTTCTCCATTTTCACCCTTAAGCATGTTTCTAAGTTGGCGTGAATGACCCTGACCCAATTCCCGTGACTATCTTCCCAAAGTGATCACCTAAATCATCACTATAATAACAAAAAAAATAATTTGCAAAAAATCAAAATGTGCCAATAAACTTGAAGCTTGACAAAGTTATGTTCTAATCATAGTTGCAGCGCGATTCGCGAATCGCGATTCAGAATCGCGATCAGAATCGCGATCCCGATTCGCGATTCGGGATTTTTCCAGAATCGTGTAGAATCGAATTTTTTTTTTTTTTTTGAAATTTTTTTGTGCAATATGGGTATCAGATGAAAGCTCTGATCGAGGGGAGTATGATTGTGTAGTTTGCCGACTGTTTCAGGTGCAGGATGGTCGCTTTACACTAAAGCTGCATCCCATATAAAAAAAGAGAACACATTGGGGCATTCCTAGTGAACATAGCAGGAATCTCCCTTTCTCTGATTCTCCCTCTCTCTATCTCTCTCTGATCACGATTCACAACAAACGGAACTAAAACCATGCTGAACAAAAACCTAGCTGAATCATTCTGAACTTTAGCCTTAAATGAAACAATTTTTGACAAAACAACCATACTCTCTCTCTCTCTCTCTCTCTCTCTCTCTCTCTCTCTCTCTCTCTCTCTCTCTCTCTCGCTGGTGCGCTGCCCGCCTGCTAGTGCGCTGCCCGCCCTCGCTACCCCTGCCCCTCTCTCTCTCTCTCGCCGCTCTGCTGGTGCGCTGCCCGCTTGCTGGTGCGCTGCCCGCCTGCTGGTGCGCTGCCCGCCCTGCTAGCGTTGCTGCCCTCTCTCTCTCTTGCGCGCCCACCCGCCCTGCTGACGCTGCTGTCCGCCCTGCTGACGCTGCAGTGCTGACCTTCGCACCTGCCCTGCGCTGGTCCTCCATCTGCTTACCGCCTCCTATGGCACCTAAGAAAAAGGAGGGTGTTCTTACACCCCCCTCCCTGTTGGACACCCCCCCATCACCGGTAGTGATGGAGGAGCCGTCTTCGGTGACAGAAACTATCAACATGGCTGCCATTGACTACACTCCTTCCAAACCTACCGAAAGTCTTTTTGCTTATGATCTTAGTTTTATCCGGCAAGAAATTCTTGGACTTAAGAAACAACTACACCTCTTTGAAGCTGAAAATAGCAAGTTAGCTAAGGATCTTTTTGGTGTCACGGAACGTGTGGAGCAGCTTGAGCAAGAAAATATATATCTTAAGCAACGAATTGCAGAAAAAAGTGCCTTGGAGGAGACTTCCAACAAGATCAATAGCTTGGAGAAACAAGTCGAGGAGACGAAAACGTGGGCAGCACTCTTCAAACCGGATGATATGGGCAGCAAACTCTCATCACTCGCAAAACAGGTTGAAGAAACGACATCGATCCTTAAGCAAGGTAATCACTCTCAGATTTCATCTTTTCCGAAGGAAAACGATTTGGAGACAGTTTTGGGTGAACAAGCCAGAAGGGCCAAAAAAGCCTTTAACATTAGAGTAAGAGGCATTGCCAATGGTGGAAAACCGTTGGAAGAAGCTACGGATTTGCTCATTTCCAAGTTATCTCATGTGGCTGACGGTTTTGATACTGCTTGGCGCAGTAAATTTGATGACAATGTTTTGTTTATCAAGTTCCGCTCGCTTTCACAACGCAATGCTGCCCTTCGGCTTAGGGCAAAGCTTAAAGGTACTTTCATTTATATGGATGATGACTTAACAAATACTCAATGGTTGGCAAGAAAAAAGATTATCCTTGAAGCGAAAGAGAAAGGGCAAAGGGTTGTTTTTATTGACGGGAAACCGAGATTTTTCGACCTTCCACAATAGGAACTAGGGGCCCCCGGATATAGAAGCTACCCGAGATCCCCTACCAATTTGAGACTTGGCTTCTGGAATTGTAATGGTTTTTTATCTTCGTCATCAGCCGGAGACTTTGCTGATTTTATTAGAAAATGCGACATTTTGTTGTTGGCTGAAACTCATGAGTCCTTATATCATCCTCTTCCAAATATACAGGAGTACTCTTGGCATTCTGCTTTTCGTCCATTTGTTAGGGGAAAAACTTGTCGAGGATCTGGAGGAGTAGCTTGTTTATACAGAGACACCACAGTTCAGATGGTTAAACAAGATCCATACGCTCGCTATATTTGGTTACACATTATTGACTCACTATTGGGATTACCTCAGGACATCTATATAGCTGTATGCTATTTTGCTCCACAGACCTCAGTGTTTGCTGAGTTTGGCGGGGACCCTTTTCAGGCTCTCTCAGATGATATTGCTATCTTTTCTCAGCAGGGTTCCATTTTACTAGCAGGTGATTTCAACGCCCGCACAAGCTCTAGACAAACCGAATTTCATGCAGCTACGGATCTTCTCAGGCTTTACCCTTTGGATATGGGGCTAGACCGGGTATCACAGGATGCAGACACTCCAGCTACATCTTTCGGGGAGCAGTTGATCACTCTAGCAGAGACACACGCTCTTGCCATTTTGAATGGCCTCACACAGTGGCCTTCCTCATCAGCATATACATGCTATCCTCATGGTGGAGGACATAGTGTGGTCGACTACTTCATTGGATCACCTGCTTTGATCTCTCACATTTCTGATTTCTCCATCACACCCCCTACCATTTCCGATCACTCACTCTTACACATCTCACTTGGTCACATAACCTCTTCTTTGCAAATTTCTTGCTCTCTTCCCACTCATAAACGTATTCCTTTCACCCAATCTGGATTCACTAATTACACCACAATCTTATCCCAACTACTCGCTAACTTCCCGTTCATGGCACCAATTGACCAGCAAGCCACTTTTCTCTCTACATCCCTCTTAGCTGCTGCTTCCTCATCCTTCCCCACCAAAACGACATCATCTCACAGAAGTGTTCACAACAGATGGTATGATGCAGAATGCCGCTCTCTTCACAATCATGTGACATATGCCAGGTCACACTCCCCTGCCACACTCAAACAATGCCAGAAAGAATATCATAGAACCACCAGAACAAAGAAGATCAAGTACCTACAATCACTCTGCCAAAAAATGATCAACTCTTTAGATTCACCCTCCTCCTCTTTTTTCTGGAAACATTTCACCAGACACTCTTCAACATTGGCCCCCATAGCCATCGAATCCTGGATCGAGTATGCCACGGAGTTATATACCACGGACTCTCCTCCTACCTCACTCTCACCGAGACCTGACCACTGCTCACTTTTCACCCCTGACATGGTTGAAAACGCCATTAAACATGCCAAACTAAATAAAGCCACTGACTATGACTCCTTAAGTGTAGACTTCCTAAAGCCCGTAGCACATCTCATCTCCCCTTACATTGCTCATGTTTTTAACACAGCTGTTACTTCTGGTTTTCCTACGGCTTGGTGTACTAATATCCTTCACCCCATCCTCAAGGCAGGTGATCCCATGAATGTAGGAAACTACCGCACCATTATGATTGGTCACACTCTAGCTAAGATATATGGCTCTATACTACAGACAGTCACTGGATCTTTTGCTGAAACTGAGGGTTTACACGCTATGGGTCAAGCTGGTTTCAGACCGGGATATTCTACTTCAGACCAGATCTTCATTTTGAGATGCATTATTGAGGAGGCTCGACATCGGAAACAGAGAATTTACTGTTGCTTTGTGGATTTTCGCAAAGCTTTTGACTCTGTTCCACGACATCTTCTTTTCCAGAGACTGTCTTCACTTGGCTTTTCAGAGGATACTATTGCTGCGATCATTACTTTATATGAGCGAGTCTTGGCACGTTTCAGAGATGGTAGTGGCTGGTCCTCACAGATACATTCTACCATTGGGGTGAAGCAGGGTTGCCCCTTATCACCCACTCTTTTTGCACTATATATAGATGACCTCGAGCGGATTATTCGCGAGGAAGGTGGAGAGGGCTGTCCCCTAGCAGACATTATTATCCCCATTCTCTTGTACGCTGATGATGTGGTTCTCCTCTCATCCTCTGCAGCTGGTTTACAGAGTCACCTTTCTGCTTTACATCACTTTTGCCAGCGTTGGGGATTGACGGTTAACCTTAAGAAGACTAAGATTATGGTGTTTAACACCAACAGACAGCATATGAGAGATGTGATTTTCTATTATGACGGGCTACCGATTGAGATCGTGACCTCCTACACCTATTTGGGAGTTCTTTTCTCTGGTCCGCTACTCACTTTTCGACCAGCAGCCACCGCCAGGCTCCGCAAGGGGCATACCGCTCTTGTGCATATGGAGAGATTTTGCTCTACTTATTATGTGCAGGATCCTGCTACCAGATGCCTACTATTTTCTGCTACTGTCTCCCCAGTTGTGCTATATTCGGCTGAGACTTGGTGCCCTGATTTATCACGCGATACATGGAGAGATCTTACTCGTATCCAGATTCTCATGCTCAGTAGGATAATTCGGGCTAAGCCCTCAGTACCACATGATATCATACTAGCCGAGTTTGCTTCTCCTCCATTAGTTGTTGGTGCTATGTTTCAGATCATCACCTTTCTTCACAGGGTATTAGATCTAGATACCTCCAGATACATTGTTGCTGCTCTCACTTCATCTTGTACCCTTGCAGATCAGGGAGCCAAGCACTCTTGGTATCGCAGTGTCTCAGCCCTTCTTCAGACTTGGGGTTTATCCGCACTTGATCTTCCGAATGGAACCCATGCTTATATCAGACAGCAGATTTACCGGAGCTACATACGCACTATATGGTCACATCCTGATCCAGATAGGGTCAAGCTACATTATTATGGCACACATCTTTTACGGCTGGACGTTTCGGGCTTGCCTATTCTTCCAGTTTATCTTACACAGACGCTATCTTTTGGTCTGAGATATCGTATAGGACAGCTTCGAGTCTCTTCTCATCAGCTTGCTATCGAGACAGGTAGATACACAGACACTCCCAGATTGCAGCGGATATGTCAGCTTTGTTCTCTTCAGGAGGTGGAAGATGAGTTTCATTTCATCTTTCGCTGCCCAGTATACTATGAGATTAGAGGACGATACCATTGTTTATACCGAGATATTCCCCTCACGTTGAGCTCCTTCCTCGAGTATTCAGATGCTAGATGTGTGGGTCTTCTTTTGAGAGAGATGTATATTTTACGAGCTTCACTTCTACCTACGCTCTCAGATATGGATTCCAGTCAGGCTCACATTACTCAGTTCTTCCAGAAGCGAGACAGAGTGGATATTTCGGTTGCGGATTTTGACGTCCCCGTCCGAAGATCGAAGACACAGAGAGTTTCGGCTCGATCCAGTGCTACTAGATCTTCATACGCCTCCCACCAGCCTACATCACGACCCACTACTACCATCACTCATTACTTTCAGCTTGCTCGTAGCTAGTTTCCTCCGCGGAGCAGGTGGTTAAGCTCTTGCTTTGTACCCTCACCAGCTGGTGGTCAAGCTTGGATACTTTTTCTCTTAGAGACAGAGAGATCGATATTTTAGTTTTAGTTTTACTGTCTTTTCATTGGTAAATAAGTCCTTATGCGGACAATGCTTCTCACATTTTGTACTCTCTTTTGTCTTATGTGCCCCTGGGCACCAAAAGACGTTAATAATAATAATTCTAATTCTAATTCTCTCTCTCTCTCTCTCTCTACAACCATAAATCATAAATCATAAAACCGAAGTTACTGAACTAAAACTACAAAGAACAATACTGAATCATGACAATGTTGTGAATAGGATCATCATAATATATAATATCGGGCCACATGGCACCAAAAAGGGGTACAATGATGTTCCATGAACGTAATGAAAACTATATAACTAAGGCTCGTCAGAGTCATGGTAGGATAAATCATCCGAATCTATGGACTGCAGATCCCATGGGTCCGCAGATGAATCGGAACTGGAGGGAGCCATATGTCGTGGTGTGGCCCTGGCTCTGCTGCGTGCTCTGGATCCTTGCTGCGTGCACTGGCTCTGGACCACCCCCCTCTCCCTGCCTCTACCTCTGCCTCTGCCTCTGCCTCTGCCTCTGCCTCTCTCCCCTCCTCTGGCCCCCATCTGGCTGCCCCCAGCCCTGTGTGTCAGGTGGCCGTAACCCTACACCCTGGGATGGCCCTACCCACTGTGATGATGCCTGGCCGACGACTGCCTGTAGCTCCACTCCTGTCTACAAAAAGAGTACTCAGCCCCCCCTCCTAGAACCTCTAGGTCTCCCCCTAGGCCTACGTGCAGGAATGGCTGGCTCCTCCCCTGTCTCTGCATCAGGGTCCACCAGCAGGTTAGCCAGGTCATCCCCCTGTGCCTCCGCCCACATCTCCTCGTCCTCCTCTGTATCTCCCTCAACCCACTCCTCCTCCTCCACATAGTCTGCCCCGAGCATCTCTCCACCCTCCGAGACCTCGTCATCTCCCTCCTCAGCCCTCTCCCTCTGCCTCTCTGTCCTCCTCTGCCGCCGTAAAGCCCGTGCGTCAGCCTGTGCCTGTCTGTAGAGCTCTCTATGGATCTCATCATCCATCTCCTCCTGTGTGGGTGGTGCCCGAGGAGCAGCAGCTATCGAATCCACCAAGCAAGTGTCGGGGTCCACCTGCAACCAAAAACAATACATTGTTGTTAGGCAGGTATTGTGCAACTCACTGCATATTTTGAAAGCAAATCAATTCATCAAAGCATACCAAGAAAAAAGGGGTGATGATGTGACTCACCTCGAGCATCCGCCCCTCTCCTCGTGTGCGCCTCAGCATACGGCCGTTGGTGTTCACAAACACCAACCGCCTACACTGCTCGATGGACAACCTGTTCCTCTTATGCGTGTGATACAAGGCCCAGGTGCTCCAATTCCGCTCACAAGCTCCTGCAGAACAGTCCTGTGCAAGGACTCTCTCAGCCAATCGCCTCAGGTCACCTGTGTTGGGCCCGTGGATGCACCACCATGTAACGGGCCTCAGCTGATCCTCCCTCCGCCGACTCTGCTCTCCATCGAAAGGAAACTGGAAGCGCTCAAATGCGAGCAGCTGGCTTGCAATGTTGGCCAGCATCAGACCTATTGGCAAAAGGAAAAACATGGCACATGTAAGACCCCTCAAATTCAGACACTACCAATGAGTACAATACTGCAGTAACATTGCTACCAAATGATTTCTCACACGTACCTGGTCCGGGCCATACGCGCTCCATGTACTCCACCCATCCCCGGTGCAGCTCCGAATCGTCCCTCTCTCGTGTAGAGCGCCACAAGGGGTGTAACATGTGGGCTACAGCGTGGATGGGTCGGTGGAAGTAGTCCCATCTGGCCTCCCAGATGCGTGAGATCTCGCTCCTCCTGCAGCAGACAAATTACAACAATCACTAAACCATAGCATAAAAGAAACGCATCAGACTCGAGTGAGAAACAACAAACTAGACACTGAAGAGTCATACCTATGCTCGTCCAAGGCTGACAACAGAATCCCCTCGCCGATGCGCTCCATGAACTCGTAAATGAGACCGAGGGTGCACCCCTCACGGTCTACCAGACGCAGCACTCTGTAAATGGGTAGTAGGATCCCACTAATCTCCTCAACAGCTCTCCAGAACTCGTCGCCGTACACAGTGGACTGGAAAAATGCCGAATGGGGGAGGTCTGTAAAGTCCCGGAAGGCCACGCTGGAAACCATCCGCCGCAATGCATCCTTCACCACCACCAATCGCTCTAGCACCAAGAAGTAAAACGCAAAGCGTGTGGGTGCGGGCTTCTTCAGGTTTAGGGTGGAGAAGGTGCAGAACAGGGCCAACACACGCCTCTTCCTGGTGACAAAAGTGACAAGGCGCATGGCCGTAGAAGTGATCTGCAACACAAACACCCAGTAAAAAAGTTTAGACAGTAGTTGAGACGTGGTTAGCAGCATCGAAGGAAGAAAGCATAGCAAATAGAACAAACTATACCTCTCTGATCCATGGAAGCGCACATAGGTCATGGATGAGCAAGTCTATGCAATGTGCAGCACAGGGTGTCCACACAATGCTGGGGTGCTCCCTCATCATAATCTCGCCCATCCGCTTGCAGTTCGAGGCGTTGTCGGTGACAACCTAAACCACGTGCTCATCTCCGATGTCAGCAATAACATCTCTAATGACCTCCCATATGAAATCGGCTGTGATGGCGTCACCACCTCGAGTGGCATCCACGCCACGTAGGAATACTGTGCCAAGCGGGCAAGAAACCAAGACATTGATGACGGATCGCCGACGAATGTCGGTCCATCCATCGCTCAGTATCGTGCATCCATACCTGTCGCAAAACACCCATTAGCTACATGCAAAAATTACGGCACCAGTAAATCCTAAACACATGCAAAGAGATTACAAAGACAAGTTACTTACTGCTGCCAAGCTGAGCGAATGGAACTCAACTCCCGCGTGATGGTCTCCTCCTCCTGACGAAGCAACCTCCCTCGTAGTGCCTCTCGCCTGGGAGGTGTCCATGTAGCATCCACGGCCGCCATCTGTGCACAGAACTCCCTGAACACCCAAGTTTCAGCAACAGCAAAGGCAATGCCGCACTCGTAAAAGAACTGGCCACACAGTCGAGTGCAACGGGCCTGCTGCTCTCTCTGCCAGCCGCATCGATCAAGGGTCTGCTGCCTGGGCCTAACCCCTCTCTGCTGTGTATATGGTGCTCGTGGTCTGGCATGCCCAACGGATGGCTGATCTGTGGGTGTGTCACTCTCTCTGGCAACATCTGCCGAAGCATGTGGTGCATCTGTTGCCGAGGAGGGTCGAGAAGCACCCGCTGCTGCTGAACCAACATGCTCATCTGATGGTCCTGCTGCTGCTGCGGATGGAACTGAAGGTGCTCTTCTGGGCCTTGCACCTGAACCATGCTCTGCCCGTGCTGTACTGGGCCCTGCAGCTGTACCATGCTCTGCCCGTGATGTACTGGACCCTGCACCTGTACCATGCCCAACCCATGATGTACTACGCCCTGCAGCTATACCATGCCCTGCCCGTGATGTACTGGGCCCAATATCCATGGTAGGCCCTGCCTGTCTGCCTGTGAGCCCTCCTGCATGCCTACCTGTAGCTGCTCCTGCTGCCTGTCCCTGTCTAGAACCCTGTGATGCAGTACCGGGCCCGTACATGGTAGACAACCTCTGCAGATCCTCATCAGAAATCCTGGGGCAATCAGATATGCCCAATGTCCGCCCATCTGGCCCTCTGACCCGCAGCAAGTGAGCCCTAACCCTGGTGAGTGATCCCGTGAAGTGACCACCGCAATGCAAGCATCTCCATCTGCGGGTGCCTGAGCCATGGTGTGTGCCCACATCCCCGTCGGTAAGCTCAACCTCGGCCCAAAGGCCTCGGTCCCGCACTGGCATCGTATCAACTCGACCCTAAACCTGCAAACAACAAATAATCAGGCAAACGTTCAGTAGAAAAAAAAATACATTGCATTGAACAACATTACCGAGCTCAAATAGAGCTCAAAATACCAGAGCATACATCAGAACGATTCCAGTTCACACATTATATCAAGTGCCAAAGAAGAACATGAGATTAGGGTGTGGGATAGAATAATTTCTGTATGAGGGATAACAGGCGACTGACGTTAGCGTCGGAGTCCGTGCAGGCATAAAGGAGTGCAGTGTGGGCCTAAACCGCGCCCCTAGCAGATGTTTGCACGATGGTCCACGCCTAAACCCTAAAAAGTATGGAATCAGGGCATGAAAATTGAAATTTGTGATACGGACGTAGACGGGCGGAACGGAGGTCATAGGAGTCTGTGCAAGCATGTGGAAATGCATTCTAGGCTCAGACATCACCTCACTCGGTTTCCAACAAGCCATTCTGTGGAAATGGCCAAAATACACAAGCATTTGGAATGTGGTGTTCAAATCTCGCTAGGCGTGTCGTGACCGATAGTGGGAGTATAACGATGAAAAGAGGGTATGAGTTCTTGACTACTCGCCAGACTGAAATTGCAATAATATTGCGCAAATCGATTTCCAAAAATAGTTGGATTATTAAAATCGATCAAAAGGCCACTAAAAAATCTTTTCCCAAGCATAAAGGATGGCAAGGCCATCCTTTCTTATGGCTACAATTGTTTTAAGGGTCACATGTTTTATGGGTTGTAATATGCTTTAAATAGATTTGGCTGCAATTTTATTCTAAGAATTATTTGTGGCAAGTCATGCATTTTCTTTACTGGTCAATGGTAATCTACAGGCAAAATCCATGCGGATTATGCCAGTTAGGATAGTTGCAACATTCTCCTCATAAAAACTCTGGAGGAATGCAAATCTTTACATGATTTAACGCACCTATGAATGAACAAGAAAGGGTTGTGCAAATACTTTACGTATGGAAGGATAATCTCTTTTTTTACCTTTATTGAAAATAATGACCAGTTTCATGGTTACAATTGTTCAATAGTTGTGCTTCATCCATGTCAACAAGGCTCGAGCAACATCACATTAGAGTTTATCAAAGTACGATTGGAGCGTGCGGCAACACGCATCAGTAAGGCTAATAAAGCCTGGTCCTACTTTTGTTAAGCTACATTATTGGCATAGGCATTTCAACATATTTGAAATGTATATGTGACATTGAATGTTTAAGAGGCCTAAGTGCTAAGTAGCTAACTTTGGACATTGCCTTACCCTTTGATCGAGGCCTTAGAAATAACTTAAATAAAGGGAGGTAATTGTCCGTTGTTCACTTTATTGTTGACCTTCCGCCTCCCAATGACTCTTGATTGATTGATTGTCTAGTTTCATTTGTACACATTGTACTAAGAGGAGAGTTCCTCTCTTTGCTAATAGAAGCTCTAGTTGCTATCTTTTGTTGATTTCTTTGTATACTCTGATTTTCAACAACAATGAGCCCCTGGGATTGAGCAGAACCTCATTGCATGGCGGACTAGTCTCTTTTTGAAAACTCCGATGAGCCTTAGGGGTGAGACATAACTTCAAAAGTGACACAGACACTAGCAGAGATCTACAAAAAGATTCATTCAAGTACATCGAACTTGAGCAGAAATTTTACTTGCTCATAACAGTGCTCCCTTTTTGTAAAAGCAACTCAAGAATCACTCTATCCCATGATTTGATCATGAAATTTGAATCAAGTCAAAATTTTCACCAACATAAAGTCATGTAAATTTTCTAAATAAAGTCTTATCAAGGATGTAATTTTTGTGGACTGGACTTTTAAACCATGGAGTAAGTGTCTATTTTGGTTCAAAAATCTTCGACAAATGAAAAATAAATACATTCAGCAGACACATGCATACCTTTCCCAAGCTCCGCAAGGTCTGGCAAAGCTTCCTCGATGCGCTTTTTATCACGCAGTCTTTTCAACCCCTCTTCATCATTTTGTTTCGCACGGACCTGACACGACAAGAATCTAAACCTCATATATACATTTTTGTTTTCTTGAAATATCTTGTATGTCCTCATTGTGCAACTAAGTCGAGTCAAACTCAGAACCTCGAGGAGAGGAAAGGAGACCTTCACGAACATGCCAATTATTGGAATTTGGAGGACATATATACATATTTGCAATCATTATAATAATATTTTGTAGAAATTTACAAGTTTGTAGTATACTATTATCATGATTACTATTTGATTGTACAAATACTATTATGACCAGAACAATAATATAATTTTAATACCAAAACATAATAGCAACGATAAAGATTGACTATAATGACAATAACATTCACAATTGTACATATTCAAGCTAGATACCAGAAATACATAAATGTTGATTGTAGATATCTGAGATACCAAAGCAATAAATATAATTTTAAAATGTAAGGAAGGCAGTAAAATCGAAAGGATTAGAAACCCCAAACCGCATTCATACCTGATAACCTAAACCGATTTTTCTTTCCACGACTGCCAAGCCAAGAGTGCTGGTGGGTATGGAAGGCCTCAGAAAGTGCAAACATCCGGTGTGAGGAGAAGCAGAGGGGGTTTGTGTTGCCATTGAATGAATCTGGCAGGGGTTTTGTGAACCAGAAAGTTGTTTCCATGCAAACACGCCCACAGAAACAAGAGCAGCAGATGCCATAGCGCTAAGAATGCAATGCCCCTTTTCTGTCTCGCAGCTTTCTGCTTCAAGAAATCTTCAAAAAGGGACGGCCACGCTTAACCTCCATAGCAGAAACAGCAGCAGCAAAGCTTTGCATCAAATGTATGATCAGAGATAAAAATCTTCCCCGTCTCTTAGGAGGACGATCAAGGTTTATGCCTACCGTTGGATCTTTCCAAGAGCATTGAGATTTTGCCACGTCCGCATCACTAAAATATGGTAAAGTGATAATTTTAACACTCGTCAAGGATGTGCTATTATGGAATGTGGCCGTTCGGATGACAGTTGGGCCGATTGAGAGTCTCTTAGCCATGCATTACGTGCATCTCTAATCTCATTTTTACGTTTTTAATGAAGAAAAGGGAGGAGTCTCACAAAACGGATTCTGTGTGCCTCCTTTTTCTTTCTGTTTTTGCAAATTTTTCTCACATGCAGCTTCTGGAAGAAAAGGGAGGCATCCTCACACAACAAAATCTGTGCGCCTCCTTTTTCTTTCTTTATTTGAAAAAATTTTAGCATGCACCTTCTAGATGTCGGAAGGTGCATGTAAGAAAATTTTACTTTCTTTTACATGCACTTTCCATGCGGAAGGTGAGTGCAATAAAAAATTACAACAAAAAAGTTATTATAGAAAAGTAAACATTGAAATCACGGCAAGGAAGCTTGCCTCCTCGAGGCATTCCGCTCGAGGAAGGGCTTATGTCCTCGGGCGGATGCCCTTCCTGGGCGGAATGCCCTCGAAGGGGAGCTCTCCCTCCCCCTTGATGCACTCTTGGGATGGGTCTTCAGTTTGGGAAGTGCAAGCCTTGTCAAACATATGCATTTATGAAAGCGTGCACTTTTGGGATATTCTAGTAAAGTTAGTTCCCAGATATTGTGCACATCCTGAAACCACTTTCTTTTATATCCGTGATGTAAGCTTACAGTTCTTGGATGTGTATATATGGATTTGAATGACATCTTGGAAGTTGAGACAAAAAATGACACGTGGCCATGCGCTCTAGCTCGTGCTCTCTCTCTCTCTCTCTCTCTCTCTCTCTCTCTCTCTCTCTCTCTCTCTCTCTCTCTCTAACAAAAAAGCCAGTAGCACAACATGGAACAAAAAAAATCTTCACATACTAAAAAACAAATTAACAATGCCAAAATTCATTTGTGTTACAACACATTTTGAAAACGTCTCTACATACAACCAACTACTTCATGTCCCATCCCTCTTGAAAATTACCATATACATAGTGTCAGGCGATCTGAATAAGAGTGGTTGATGTGTCAATAATCAGATAAGCAACATCAAGCATTCACCATAAGCAATCACCAGAGGAGGAGGAAGAACACGCACTCTCACTCAACACTCTATTACACTGTATTGCATACTGAATGTAAAATGTACAAATAAACCCTGAACTCCGATAGAGAGAGAAAACCTAGGAGTAGACTACGGCTAGTCACAGCTGGTAATAGCAGTCAATAATAAAGTGCATCGTGAACAGTAACTAAGAAGTGTAACAATGAAGTTTATCATTGATTTCTAACACTCCCTCAATTATAAATTACATTTTTCTATTCCTAGTAGAGGTACAAAACTTTTCAAATTTACATCTATCTAATGACTTAGTAAAAAAACAAGATCAATCGCTCCATCAAGGATTTTCTCTCGAACAAAATGATAATGTATTTCGATGTGCTTGGTTCGAGCATGTAAAACTGGATTTTTGGCAAGGTGAATGCAGCTTTTATTGTCGCAAGATATAGTAGTCGCATCCACCTATGGTTAATCTAAATCCACAAGCAATCTTTGTAACCATACCGCTTCTTGTATAGCATTGTTGAGTGCTCGATATTCAGCTTCCGTCGAGGATAAGACTACTATAGGTTGCTTTTTGCTGCTCCGAAACTGCAGCTGTACCATAACTGAATGTATGACCACTTGTAGATCTTCTATCATCAATATTACATGCTCAATCTACATCTGTATATCCTACCAATATTGGCGCTTAAGCCTGATCATACTTCAAACCAAAATTCAATATCCCTCGAATGTATCTGAAAATACGTTTAACAGACTTCCAGTGTGCTTGACTAGGATCCTGCATAAATTGACTAACAACACCAACAGCATAAGAAATATCAGGTTGTGTGTGTGTCAAATAATGCCAACAGAGTCAAGTCTTTTGCAAAAAGTGTCGATTGTCTCACTGTCGGATTGGGAGAATGTATATACTCCCACTGGTACGCTTGTAATGCCCAATGGAAATCCACTGATATGTCCCAAGTGTAAGGTTGATGGATGATTGGCTAATTTGGCATATGGATAGTAATTTTGTTTATGGCCAATCCCAAATCCTTCCACCTATTCCTGCATGGCATCGGTACATAATATGGATCTACATGCAATTGACGAGGGCTAGCCACATAGCTCCTAATAGATTCTCGAATTTCTCAAAAATGGTAACTCTCCAAGCTGGCTGCTCTCCCAATGCAGGTATTTTATCCAATTCCTTGTTGGCCTCTATTTCGGAGGTCTTAAACTTAAGGACCTAACCACCACACGGGGACCCATGAGGATGTTGCGCTAGAAAACTTTGAATCTGGTCCTCGATGCTGATTGGTCTTCTGAATAATGGTGTGGTCCTTGATAAAGATGGACCCAGTTGCACTGCACGTGGAACTAGCTATTCTTCTTCAATTTCTGGGGCTCTACCCTGGTCCATGCCCGAATTCAACCATGTATCCATTGGTGCTTCAGCTTGGTGTGAAGGAGAGAATTGCAGCATGATCGGAACTGGGATCTGAGGTCCAGCTTCCAACACCTGAGCGGCAGCTTTTTCGTAGGCATTGATGGTTGCTTTAGCCTTTGCCAACTCAGTTGAAGCTGCACTTTTGAATTTGTCAAAGCGGCCTTAGAATTCCTGAAACGCCACTTTGTGAGTTTCAATTTTTTGGAACAAATATGCGATCTCCGTCGAAATTACTGGATGATCTGGTATTTGCGTCTGAAGATACGCGTCACGCTCAAGGGTTGTCGCATCCAATCACCTTGCAGACGTGTGCAATCTTGCTTTGCCATCTGCAGTTGACCATGTAGCAGCTACACTTGTTGCTTTGCATCCTGCATGGCCTTGTCCACCTTATCTTGAGCGGTTGTCAGGGCATTCTACAGTGAGCTAACATATTCTTCCAGGCGATCAGCCAGTTGTTGTGCCATCTTCTTCTCAGCTTCGGATTTATCTTTATGTTGTTTGGCAATCTTCAACTCTCTGTCCAACTGAATAATTTTTTGGCTGATGAGAGTATTCTCCGATCCCATATCTGATATTCGCTACTCCATTTCTTTTTTCTTATCCAGCATAGACTGGATCACTTGTGCAAAGCTTGAGACCAAACCGAGAGCATCACCAGAATCTACTGTTGTGGAGGTGGTAGCAACAGAAGGACCTGGTGGTATTGTCCTTGGTTGGCGTGGAACAGGTGCCTATAACTCTTCTTCTTCAAAGAGGTCCTCCTCTTCATAGCCCTCAGGCATTGTGGCGTCGAACTGCTTTGGTGATTTGACAGCTTGCTCGACCCAAAGTGTGGCTGGTGCGGCTTCAGCTTGAGGTTGCTGGGGTAGTTGGAATGAATCTTCAACACCAGTAGTAGTATCATGGAACTGTTCGAATCCTCTTCCAGGGGATTGGAGTTCAAAGGGCGCAGGGCTCTGGGGCATTTCGAAAACTTATGTGGCCCCAAGGGAGTCGGAATCATCGAACATATCCATAAAATACTATGTATTTGGGGAAACAGCTTCTGTGGGTGAGATGGCCTGGGCAGCTATGATGGGAATGGTAGTCCCAATGAGAGGAAGCAGAGGTGAGGGAAGCATCAAAGGTGGGGGGAATAGGGAGTTCAGTGCGAACAGCAGTAGGGAGCGGAAGTGCAGCTGACGATGTCTGCCTAGTACAACGTCGTGACACAGAAGGCAAGTCAAGAATGACGATCTCGCTACGTGGATGACGTCGACTATGTGAACTGGAGGCCTGGTGAGATGACTCGGCCAGTGCTTCTTCATAAATAGAAAGCACATAATCCAGGCGAAACCCATAAATTTTATTTTCAAGGTGGGAGGCTGGTAGGAGAGATAACAAGGGGTCAGTAGCAAACTGCTGGTTGGTGTTGCTCTTAATGGCTAGTTTGAGCTCACCAAACAAAGTCTTGAATCAGTTATATGGTTTCAGAGGGGCCTTGGATATCTTGACATATGACTCAACTATCCTATGCAAGATCTGAGAAGTAATGCGGTCTTTCCTGAGGTTGCCAACCATTAGGAAATTGCTAAGGAGTTGAGTAGCGGCATGTATGGCAGGCTCAGTAATGGCTTCTAAGAGGTAGCCATCATTGGTCCAATGCAAATCATTTGTAAGGTCAATATAAGACTTAATAGCCTATTTGGTTTGCTTATGGTTTGGTGAGGCTTGGGTACCAGATGCTATCCCTATGGCAGCAAGGGCGGCCTCAGTCACGCACCTTGTGTATGGCTCCCTGGAAAGTGTTGTAAAACTTGGATTTCTCCTCCTTCCAAGTACTGAAGGCAAGAGTGATAAAATCCATGTTGATTCTCCCTGAAAAGGCTCTTTCATGAATACCCATTGCAGTAAGTAGAGGCTCCGCAAGGGTCATCCACTGAGCGACCATGCTTGTGCTAGGAAGGAACATGATATCCGTTGCAGTTGGGACATCACGATGGATAGTATAACGAGGTGACTAGGATGTATCTGTGGAAGACATGATGATCGGAAACAAAAAGTAATACGCAAGTGTATAACAAAAAATAGTTCAAAAATTTTTGAAGGCTTTGGTCGCTGGAAAAATTGGTGAGGAATGAATCGAATTCAGCCAACTTATAGATGAATTTGGAGGGTCCATTACACTGAATACTAGTTTGGCTTATCAATTATGAACTACAATTTGCAGGCTTGTATAGTTTTGTGAAGGTAGGCTATAAAAATCTTGGCGAAGGTTTCTGAGGCTTTGAACCTATTCGGCAAACGTTCTCTAGGGTTGGCGAAGGATGAACCTTCGCCCAAGAGGTTCCTTCGCCCAAGTACTGTCATAAATGCAAATTTGCAAGATCTGAACCATGGCCAACCTAATTTTGGCATTTTAAGATGATCTAGCATGTCAGCGAAGGTTCCTAAGAAGAGTAAGGTGCTCAACGAAGGTTCTCAAAATGGCATATTGTTGATCATTCGCCTCACTCAAAAAAGGGACTTTTTCTGGAAAAGGACCTTCGCCCAACTCAATATAGATATATCTGAAGTGAATGTACAATCTAAAAGCTCAACGAAGGTTTTCAATATTGTATAGACAGCATATGACCGAAACAGTGAAGTCAGTTTCCATCAAAAATATTTTTCTTCCTCTTTTTTCATTCTGATGATTTTTCTGACTTTTGCTCATCAGCCTTTTTTTTTTTTTTTTTTTTGTCTTTTCCAAACAAAACTCAACATTTAAATATTGAAAACAAAAAATTTGAAAAACAAATAAAATTAAAAAATCATTTAGATCATGCTTGTTGAACTAGCGAAGCAGGTTGCCAAAACTTGCGTAATCGCTGCCATTCAATGGAGTATCAAATCGTTTTCCGTCCAAGTGCTCAAGAATTACTGCGCCATAGTTTAGGATTTCCTTCACTTTATACGAGCCTTCACCGGTTAACTTCAATTTTCCCTTGATCAGCTTAGTTTTGTACATCAGTGCGAGATATCCTACTTTTAGATCCTTTTTGTGCAATCGACAATCGTGCAATGCTTTGCGACGGGCTTTCTCTACTACTAATGCATGAACGGCCATCAATCGTGTTTCACATAATTTGCTTCACGACGTATTTGTAAAGACTTATCATCATTTAACCGTTCTGTTGCCGCTATGTGTAAAGATGGGATTAAAAATTCAATCGGCATGACAACATCTTGACCATAAACCAATTGAAAGGGTGTTTCATTTGTACTACTTTTGTAAGCGGTTCTGAATGCCCATAATATTGCATACAGTTTATGTTCCCAATCAGACTGACTCGCTTCAACTGTTTTGCTCATAATAGTGCAGAGAATCTTATTGGAGATTCAGCTTGGCCATTCCCTCTGGGATAGTAAGGAGTACTAAATCTGTGTATAACAAAAAAAATCTTTCAATAACAAAGTTTGTACCCCGGTCACTAACAATCTCGATCGGACATCCAAATCTGATAACAATATTTTCATAGAGAAACTTGGCTGTAGATTTCACATCAGCAACTTTGACAGCTTTGGCTTCAAGTCACTTGGTCATATAATCAGTTGATACGATAACGTATCGGGCCTGAGATCCTTGTGCGGTAGGATAAATAGGACCACCATAATCCAGTCCCCAATTTTCAAATGGTGCTTACGATAAAATCGAATGCAAGGATTCATTTGCGCGGAAGCATAAGTAGCATACTATTATGAAGATCCACCTTCTTGATCATTACCATAGTTCCATTGCTCGGTACTTTTGTATGGTTTTGGTTCCATCAAATTGGCAGGAGGAGTGAGGTGTTTTGGTGGAACAGGTAAGGCTAAACGTTTCGGGTATCCAAGAGCAGATTGTCGAGGTCTAGCTGTTGGATTTCCTCCATAATGTGGTTCTCGATATCCCATTTAGGCATACCGTTGCTGAATTATCCGAGGATTGAAAATACAAAAAGCAGTCTCATGATTAGACGAATTACACAAATGGCATACACTGATTTCCATTCGTTTTTTCAATTGAGGACACTCATTCACTGTGTGATTTCCTGTACAAATAGAACACCAGACATTTTTCTTGGTAGGAAAAGTCTTCGCAAACTTCTTATGTTCCTTGTTTGCTTGTCCATGGAAATTTTCCAATGCTTTGATCTTCTCATCAAATTGTGACTGCAATTTTTCCATCGGTTTCTGCAGGTTCTTCCCGAGTTTCTCGAACTCATTGAGCATCATTTATGTAGTAGCGTTGACATTCGCTGATGCAATAGTGGTGGATGTTGTAGTGTTCTGCCCTGTTATATAAGGCAACTTACTGATTTTTGGCTCATCGTCTGAATCTTCATCTTTCTCCCGAATTGCATCATCCATAGCATTCTGCAACAATGCATACTCATTATGACGTTTCAGCTCACATATGATTCTTTTAGGTAAACCTGACAAAAATCACATGACCATGGCATTTTCGTTAATCAGCTCAGGTTCACACTTAGATCTGAGGCGTTTCACTTGTTCAGTGTAATCTCAAGCCATTTCCCACTTTTCCATTTTAATTTTACTTAAAAGTAGGAAAGGGTCTTTCATAAACTTTCGAGGTTTGAACCGTGTGATAAGGGCTTGTTTAACAGTCTCTCAATCTGTACGCTCAGTTTCATCTTGATTATAGTACCAATCTTGTGCTGCGTCTGTTAAGGCCATAGGAAGAAGCTTAAGTTTATCTTGAGGAATAATTTTGTGTAGGAACTCAAGTTGGTCCCTTTTCATAGTAGAGAGGAGGACCCTGGCCTTTGAATCCTATTGGTCCATTTCTGCCTCCCTAATTATTCAAACTTAAAAAAGAATGAGAACCATCCGAATTGGAGAGAAACCCAAAATTTATTCACTAGCTTGACATTTAGGCCCTGCGACATTAAAAGTCCCGCAAAAAGGCCTAAAGTCCTTTTATTGACTTTCTAATTAATGAGATAACAATGTGATCATTGGGTTGGACTTACACATGCAGGGTGCCAAATCCCTCTCACTTACTAACTAGGGTTAGAGTTGTCTTGGGATCCGCATACCCTCCAACAACCCCGTTGTTGGCAGACAAGACAAAGGCAAAGCAATTGCTGAACCTATATTATCTCCAAGGAGATCTGTCAGATAAAGAAGAGCACCAATCAGATATATACCTGACAGGTCATCTTTTGCTCAAAAAAAATTTAGTGGATTCGGGGGAGAATCACAAAGTTATGAAGAAGCCATCGACGGTCCAAACAAGGACAAGTTGATCAAGGCCATGGAAGACGAAATGAGTTCCATGAAGCAAAACAAAGTGTGGACTCTCGAGCCACTACCAGCTGATAGAAAGATTGTCAAATGCAAATGGGTCTACAAGCATAAATATGGACTAGACAACAATGTACTAAGATACAAAGCCAGGCTAGTTGCAAAAGACTTCTCACAAAGATATGGCATTGATTATATAGAGACATTCTCTCTCATGTTGTGAAGCAGACATCTCTACGCATATTATTTGCATACGCAGCTGCCTATGAAGATCCACATTGTAGACGAGAATATAGCCTTCTTGCATGGGGAGTTGAAAGAAGAGGTCTACATGGACCAACCATCAGGTTTTTCCTACGAGTCACTTGCTGATTATGCCTATTGAATGCACAGAATCGTCTATGGATTGAAACAGTCCGCCAGGCAGTGGTACAATAGAATGATCATGCACTTAGATCCTTGGGCTTCAATGGCTGACTACAACGCTTATGTGAAAGTTATAAATAGGGAGATCATCATAGTCAGTGTCTATGTAGATGGCACACCGATTCTATCGTGGAGCAACAATCTGATTGCGTAGGTGAAGGCAGATCCAAATATTAGACCTAGGAGAAGCAAAATGCTACTTGGGTTTACAGATCGACAAAGACATGTATCTGCACCAGACAAGATACATTCAGAAGATCATTGATGACTTTGAAATGACAGATTGCAAGAGAGTAAATACCCCAATGGTTCCTGGCATAGTGTTGACAAACGAATAATGTCCCGAAGACGAAGCATAATGACAGGCAATGAAGCATAGGCCTTACAGAAGGCTTATTGGTTCTTTGATGTACTTGGCAGACAATACGCAGCCAGACATTGCTTATGCAGTGTTCAATTTGAGTCAATTCAATGTCAATGCAGGACCAACACACTAGAAAATTGCCAAGAGGATCCTATATTACCTACAAAACCCAAAGGACTATGGCCTGTGCTATTGTCAAAATGCAGGATTCAAGATTGAACCCTATAGTGATGCAAGCTGGGCATCCGTGAAAGATGATAGTAAAAGTGTCTCAAGAGGATGCACCATAGCAACCGATGCGGCTATTATCTGGATCAACAGAAAGCAGACAATAACTATCCAATCATCTTGTGAGGCAGAATATGTTGTTGCAGCCATGATGGCCAATGAGCTGACATGGCTCAAACAGTTCCTAGATGGACTAGGACAGAGCACCAATGAACCGTTGATCATGCACGTGGACAAATGTGAATCTACGCTTTTCTAAGTATTAGACAAAGAGCCAATGCAAGAGCGAAAGCGATCATTTGATATGTGTTGTAGTGGGTCCTGCTACAGATTAGGGGAGGATGACGTTGGTTGATTTTGAGGAATCCCCAAGATACTAGGCTAAAGCTATTCCAAGAGCACCTCCCACCTTAGACCGAGGAGGTCTCTGAGAGAAAAATAGGAGGATGAAAAATGAGAGCTGAGGAATGCTAGCTAGGACAACAGTTACGGACTACATGATACAGGCCTACTGAGCTACTTTGCATATATTCTGTAGGCCTCTTTACATTTACTATTGGTTATGTATATTTCTGGTTACGCATTTTATATTAGTCATGTACAAGTCCCAGAGCCTTTTTATATGCTTATGACCCGCATTGGGTCCTTTTTTATGACATTGACTGGCCTTGGGCCCTTATTGTATGGTTATATGTGGAGTGGGGGCTCGTAGGAGGGCGCACTATTTTTCCTCCACATTTTGCCTCCCTTTACTTTTGAATTCCTATTTTAGGGTTCATTGGTAGGGTATTTATAGGGGCATTTGTACTCTCATTTTTCAGATTACTGATTGGTATTGCTTGGGCTCTTTGTGGGAGAACCTATTGTCTTGTCTATTGCTTGTAGGGCTTTAGTCTATTGCAGTCTTTTATGCTTTATTGAATCAACACCTGAGATTTTGATCATAACTTGGTATCAGAGCACTTTCCTGATTGCTGAATTTCAGATCTGATTTTTTGATTGGGTGCCCATTTTCCTTGCTACTTTTTCTCTCTTTGTTGAGGGCTTTCGTCTCTTTGCTTCAGTAGCATTCAACACAGCTTGGAGGAGGACCAACTCCCATCAGAGCATTTTCCTTGGCGGAGCTTTAGTAGAATGTTAGCAGAAGTACTTCCGCTAAATTTGGCGGCCATAAAAAAAAAAATTTGGGCATCGGCGCCCAAGTTCCAAATCCTTTTACCTTTTTTTTGAATCCTCCATTTGATTCAGGGAGAGGATCTCCAGCCATCTTTTTAGCATTGATTGGAGGCTGTCCAACGCCCTACTTCATCACATTTTTCAGCCATTGTTCCAGCAGAGTTTCAGCCATATTTCAGTTTTGATTGGAGGCTATCCATCATCCTATTTCATCACTTTTTCCACAGATTTCCAGCCATATTTTCAACATTGATTGGAGGTTGTCCAGCGCCCACTTTCATTCTCCTTCTGGTCACATTTTCCAGCCAACTCTTTGCACATGCTTGGAGCTCTATCGAGAGGTATCTTTGCTGGTTTTTCCTTGTTTTTCACACCTATTCTTGACATTTGTCATTTCCTTTCTTGCTCTTAGTGTCGTTTGTGTACCTAAAGTGTATTTGGGGTGACGGCAAAAGTCCGCTCCCTCCGATATTAAGCTTTTCTTACACTCTCTTCACTTCCTGCTTTCCTTGACCATGGATACTTCCCCTACATCTTCTGAGCCTCGCATACGGTCTTCCACTTACCTTGACGAAGTACGACATGAATTTCGAGATCATCTTAGGGAAGCCATGAGTGATGTACGTACTGATTTACGCCAGGAGTTACGAGAGATGTTCAGTGCTCTTTCTGCCCAAATTGCTACACTATCATTACAGTCCAGTGTTTCTCCACTATCTCCACCTGTTCCCCCACAACGTACATTTTCACCACCCGAGACTCCTTCATCTTCTGGTTCTTTGCCACGAGACTTTAAGGATAAGGTTCAGCTTACTGTGTATTCTGGGTCATCCGATGGGAATGAACTCAAGAATTGGTATTCTAAGCTTGAGACCTACTTCCTTATGTTTCCTAAGACTGACATTCAGCGGATACATTTGGCTGCTTTACATTTGGAGGGCCATGCTGCTACTTGGTGGCGCATGTTTTGCCAGACGGCTTCACACCCTGGCCTTGCTAGTTGGACAGAGTTTATGACAGCACTCCGCCTAGCGATGATTGATCCTCAGTGGCTTATTCGGCAACGCGACATATTTCGCAGTTTATCTCACACTGGTGACTTGGCTGCTTATACGACACGGTTTACAGAGCTTTCCTATCTATTTCCATATATTTCTACATTGGAGCTCATCTCTCGCTACGTTGCTGGTCTACAAGACGCACTCAGGTATGATGTTTCTTCTTTTTTTTCACTCACTCTTTCTTACGCCATTTCCCTTGCTACCACATTGCAGCACAAGTACTCTCCCATCCCTTCCTCTGTTTCTCGTCCTTCGCGTCCTTTCACACGACCTATTTTTTTCTCTCCATCCTCTGCTAGTCCCACATCTGTCAGTTCACCTTCGTCCACTTTTCCATCTGCATCATGTCCTCCTTTTTCTCCTCGTCCTGTTTTTGTTCGTCGCTACTCACAGACTGAGATGTCTGAGATCCATGAAAAGCGCTTATGTTTCAACTGTAAGAGTCATGATCATATCACCCGTGATTGTCGATAGCCTGCCACTGCTACTGTCGTCTATTTCCATGATGCTACACACTTGATGATAGTCCTGATTCTGCGATATGCCTTCATATTCTTGATGATGACCCACCTGTTGATCAGTTTGCCACACCCACTGAGCCTGTTCCTGATCCCCCTGATCTAGTTGCATGCCATGCTCAGCTTGCTTATGCTACTTGGGCCGGTAAGTCAGGTCCACGCCATATCCGTATTCGCGTACGTATCACTGGTCGTGAGTTTATTGCCCTTGTTGACATGGGGTAGCACTCACTCGTTTCTCAACAGTCATATTACTACACGAGTTCGTGCTATGCCAGTCACTACGCCTCATCCCCTGCATGTTGAGGTTGCCAGCGCACACTCTTTTCCTAGCACGCAGATGTATCAGCAGATTTCATATCGAATTGGAGACTTCCTTGGTCAGACAGATTTTCATATTATTCCACTTACACGATACGATCTTATCCTCGGTGCTGATTGGTTTGCATCCCTGGGTGCGGTTACAATAGACCTCCAACAGCAGACATTGACATTCTCTCATGATGGTACTCATCATATGTTTTTCGGTATTGATTCTCGGTAGGACTATCAGCTTATTTCCGGAAAGCAGCTCATACGGAACCTCCCGAAGGCCCACTGTGCGGCTATTCTTTCTGTTCAGCCAGTTCAACTTATTGCGGATGCACCACCTTTTCCACAGGTATTTTCTGAAGTGTTGCGTGAATTTGAGCATGTTTTTAGAGAGCCGACTCAGTTACCACATTTACGAGATGTCAACCACCATATAGACCTTGTTTCCTCTGCATCACCTCCTTCTCGTCCTCCTTTTCGTATGTCTATTGTTGAGCGCGAGGAAGTCCAGCATCAGGTGTCTGATTTATTACGTCAAGGCCTTATTGTTCCTAGCCACAGTCCTTTTGGTGCTCTTGTTTTACTTGTTGATAAGAAGGATGGTACTAAACATCTATGTATTGATTATCGTGCTTTAAATAAACTTACTATCCGTAATCAGTACCCTATCCCTCATATGGATGACCTGTTTGACCAGTTAGGCCAAGCCAAGATCTTTTCTAAACTTGACCTCCGTTCCGGTTATCACCAGATTCGTATGCATCCTCCTGATGAGCACAAGACAGCTTTCCGTACCCACTTTGGTTTGTATGAGTTTCATGTCCTTCCTTTTGGTGTAACCAATGGCCCGCCCACTTTTCAGAATGTCATGAATAACATCTTTCGTCCTCTACTTGAAAAGTGTGTCATTGTTTATTTTGACGATATCCTCATTTATAGCACCACTCTCTCTCTTCATGTTCAGCACGTTTGTTCTATTTTTGTTTTGTTAGTTACTCGTCATATGTATGCTAAACGTTCTAAATGTTCTTTTGTTGTTGTACAAATTGAGTTTTTGGGCTTCTTTGTTACTAATGGTACTGTTCGTCTCGACACTCGTAAGGTCCGTTCTATTCTTTCATGGCCTGTGCCTGCTGATGTTCATGATGTTCGTATGTTTCTTGGTCTTGCTATCCATCTTCATAAACCAGTTGCTCATTTTGCCACTCTTGCATCTCCTTTGCATGCTCTGTTGAAAAAGGAAACTTCGTTTGCTTGGACTCCCGCATGTTAGTCAGAAGTGGCGTCATTATTTGTATCGTGTTCCGTTTGATGTTTTTACTGTTCACCAGTCACTTCATTATTTGTATACACAAAAGGATCTTAATGATCGTCAGTATCGTTGGCTTCAGTTTTTATAGTCCTTTCATTTTGATATTCATTATGAGCCTGGTCAAAGTAATGCTGCTGCTGATGCTTTGTCTCGTTTACCTGCTCTTACTTACAGTCTTGTTACGTCTCCCCACTCTTGGTATGATGATCTTCCTCGGGCTTATGCCACATGTCCATACTTTCGTGATGTTATGACGTTTGCCTCTCGTCCTTTCTCTCACTCTCACCAGGTATATTCCATTGTTAATCATCGTTTGTTTCACTATGGTTCGTTATGTATTCCCAACACTCTCAACATACATCCACAGCTCCTTCTTGATGCCCATTCCTCTCCTGTTGGTGGCCATTTTGGTTTTTAGAAGTCCTTGTTCCGTTTGAAAGAACATTTTTACTGGCCTTCCATGAAGCGTGAGCTTTCCCACCTTATTCATACTTGTGTTTTTTGCCTTCGTAACAAGTATTCCCGTGAAAAACATGGCGGTCTCCTTCAAAGTTGGCCTATTCCTTCCCACCAGTGGACTGATATATCTATGGACTTCATTTTAGGTCCTCCTCGTACTCAGCGTGGTCATGACTCTTGTTTGGTGGTAGTTGATAGGTTTTCTAAACAAGCTCATTTCATACGAGTCAGACATACTATTACAGTAGAGCAGTGTGGTCGTATATTTATTTCTGAGATTTTCTGCTTACATGGTCTCCCACGATCTATACTTACTGATCAGGATACCAAGTTTACATCAGGTTTTTGGACAGAGCTTATGCGTATCTTGGATGTTAGGATACTTATGGGCACTGCTTATCATTCTTCTGTAGATGGTCAGTCTGAGGTTATTAACCGGGTATTGGAGGATTATTTACGACATTATGTTTGTCCTTCTGGTCATGATTGGGATCAGCATTTATGTTTGGCTGATTATAGTTATAACAGTTCTGTTAGTTCCAACACAGGTGTTTCTCCTTTCCTGCTTGCTCATGGATACTCACCAATTCTACCCGGTATACCTGCTCCTCCAGATGATGCACCTGTTACTATTTCATCTTATCTTTCAAGTGCTCGGAAGATTATTAGTAGAGCTGCTACTCATTTACAGCCTATTCAGCAGCGGTACAGGACCATTGTTGATCGTCATCGGCGCCATGTTGAGTTTGCAGAGAGAGATACTGTTTTTCTCCGGTTACGCTTTGCTTGCCATCATTTTGTATAGGGTCTTGCTTCTACTGAGAAGCTTGCGCTGCACTATTATGGGCCTTTTTAGATTCTTGAGCGCCTCAGTCCAGTTACATATCGTCTTGAGTTATCTGCTGCTACTCGAGCTTGTGATATCTTTCACGTTAGTTTATTACGTGCTGCTATTGAGGATGATGCTCCTCGAGATTCCTCATTTCCTACAGATCCAGAGCTCTTTCCATTCTTGCTAGCTGTTATTTTACAGGTGCGCTTATTGCATAGTCGTCGCCATCGGTAGGTTCAGTTTTTGGTCCAGTGGGATGGTCGTCCTATTGAGGAGGCTACTTGGGAGCCCATTGATGTTTTTTATCATACCACTATACTGGCTGATCAGGCTCGATCACTTGCAACTACCATTGCTTCTCGGGATGCTCTGGCTTCTCTTGATGTTCCTTTCTCAGATGGGATATCTTGATGCAGTATTTTTCTCTGGCACTGGTTCTTATCTTATTTTGCCTACATTGGGGGCAATGTTCTTTATAGCCAGGGAGAGTTATGGACTACAGGATATAGGCCTACTGGGCTACTCTGCATATATTCTGCAGACCTCTTTACATTTACTGTTGGTTATGTATATTTCTGGTTATGCATTTTATATTAGTCATGTACAGGCCCCAGAGCCTTTTTATATGCTTATGACCCGCAATGGGTCCTTTTTTATGACATTGACTGGCCTTGGGCCCTTATTATATGGTTATATGTGGAGTGGGGGCCCGTAGGAGGGCGCACTATTTTCCCTCCACATTTTGCCTCCCTTTACTTTCCTATTTTAGGGTTCATTGGTAGGATATTTATAGGGTGATTTGTACTCTCATTTTTCAGATTATTGATTGGTATTGCTTGGGCTCTTCGTCGGAGAACCTATTGTCTTGTCTATTACTTGTAGGGCTTTAGTCTATTGCTGTCTTTTATGCTTCATTGATTCAACACCTGAGATTTTGATCATAACTACAACAGTTGTTAATTATGTGAGCCTCATGGTCAATCCCAAGTGATGGAATGACCATGTAGGAGCTAGTACTTTTAGGCATTTGTAATAAATGTTGTAGACCCCTCTTAAATAAAGTAGAGCGAGCCACCTTTTGATGGTGATCTCTAGTGGAGGAACTAATTCCACTTGTAATTTGTGAAAATGTGGAATTCCACTTCGGCTCCACCTAGGCAACTCATTTGCTTATCTAAGAGCCCCCCTCTCTTGTGAGAGAGCTTTACTTGTATTTTCATACTCTTGTATTGAATAAAGAAGATCTTCCACAAGTTTTGACATTCTTGGAGCTCCTTGATCATGATGGCTTTCTTGAGTGATTCCCTTATGATCATGCCCTTCCATTCTTATATGTGCGGATGTGGATTAGTTAGTTTCCTTGCTTTCTTTCATTCATGCATTGTGGATTAGAGTGGATTAGATTTCTTGTTCTTGTTTTAGGGTAGAATCAAGCCTTCAAGTAAACTATATAGGCTGAAATTGTGGTATAGATCTTGCATATCCCCTTACATTTCAGTTCTTGATGTTCTTGGGAAGTCTAGGGATCAAGAGATGAGTGTTTCTTGATCCTTGCACTTGTAGAGCTTGCTAATTAGTTTTTTGTTTTCTTGTTCTTGAATTTGTTATTGCATGTAGATTAATTGCAGGTTGCTAGGAACTGTTTCTTTGATATCTGCAATATTAGGTTCTCATCCAAGCAACAAGATGATTTTTAGATGAACATCATGATTTGCATGTTTCAATGAATGGGAGTGCTTTCAAGAGTGAACGAGACATGTGTATCCTCTGATAGGCAGGATAACCTATACTACCAAACCCAATCTTACTGCCTGGCTGAACGTTGCACCAGACTTGATTGCCAAGAGCCATTTGAAAAGTCTGGTAATAGACAGTAAGAAACAAAATAACTACATTCAAGATCATACTATCATCTAGAATAATAATGTGCATTAACAACTACAAAATTATTTATTGATGTTTTTGTTTTTATAAGCACTGCTGCATGCAGATCCATGTAGTGCGTTGGCGTGACAGAAATACAATTCTCTCACGAATTCGTGTCTCGCTTACTAGCGGACTTTGGATCTACTGATCCTATTACAAAAATTGTCTCGCACGCAGGCAGACTGTACTTTGATATGGGTTTCCCATGGAGTTGTGCTTGGGCATGTGATATCGAGACATGGTATTGCCATAGATTATTCTAAAATCAAGATTATTGTGGAATTGCCACCGCCAATAACAATTCGTGGAGTTTATGTGTTTATGGGTCATGCGAACTACTATCGAATTTTTATTATCTTCTTTGCGCATTTAGCACGACCTATATACAAACTGACTATTGTTCCTATTTGGACAGTAGAGGCGTTAGAAGCCTTTTAAAAATTAAAAAAAAGCATTAAATTCAACACCAATATTGCGTTCTCCAGATTGGACGATTGAATTTCATGTTCACATAGATGCCTCGAAATATGCCATTGGATCAGTTTTGACGCAACCAGGTGACTATAAGAAGGACTATCCTATAAGCGCAGTAATTCTTGAGCACTTGGACGGAAAACGATTTGATACTCCGATGAATGGCAGTCGATTACGCAAGTTTTGGTAGCCTACTCCGCCAATTCAGCAAACACGATCTAATTGATTTTCATTTTTATTTGTTTTTTAATTTTTTGTTTTCAATATATAATTGTTCAGTCTTTGTTTGAAAAAGACAAAAGAAAAAAAGAAGAGAAAAGACTGATGAGCAAAAGTTATAAAAGTCATCAGAATGAAAAAATATGAAGGACAATATTTTTGATGAAAAATGACTTATAAAAGCATTGTTTCGGTCATATGTGGCCATAGCTTCAGATCTTGAAAAACTGCATTTACGACAGTACTTGGGCAAAGGTTCATCCTTCGCCAACCCTGGGAAATGTTCGTCGGATAGGTTCAAAGCCTCATAACCTTCGGCGAGTTTTTTATAGCCTATTTTCACAGTACTGTACATGCCTGCAAATTTTTGTTCAGAACTGATCAACCAAACTAGTATTCAATGTAATTGACCCTCCAAATTCACCTATAAGTTGGCTGAATTCGATTCATTCCGCACTTGTGCTAGCGAAGCTCTTGCCAATTTTTCCAACGACCAAAGCCTTCCGAACTTTCTAAACTATTTTCTATTATACCCTCGCGCGTCTTACTTTTTGTTTTTGATCATCATGTCTTCCATAGATACATCCCAGTCGCCTCGTTATACTATCCATCGTGATGTCCCATTTGCTACGGATATCATGATACTTCCTAGCACAAGCATGGTCACTCAGTGGATGACCCTCGCGGAGCCTCTGCTTACTGCAATGGGTATTCATGAGAGAGCCTTTTCAGGGAGAATCAATATGGATTTTATCACTCTTGCCTTTAGTACGTGGAAGGAAGAGAAATCCAAGTTTTACATCACCTTCCAGGGAGCCACACACAAAGTGCGCGTAACTGAGGCTGCCCTTGCTGCCATAGGTATAGCGTCTGGTACCCAAGCCTCACCCAACCATAAGTAGGCCAAACATGCTATTAAGCCTTACATAGACCTAACAAATGATTTGCATTGGACCAATGATGGCTACCTCCTAGATGCCATCACTGAGCCTGCCATACACACTGCTGCTCAGCTCCTCAACAACTTTCTAATGGTTGGCAACCTTAGAAAAGACCGCATCACTTCTCAAATCCTACATAGGATAGTCGAGTCCTATGTCAAGATAGCCAAGGCCCCTCTTGAACCATATAACTAGTTCAAGACTATTTATGGTGAGCTCAAATGAGCCATTAAGAGCAATACCAAACAACAGTTCATTGTTGGCTCCTTGTTATCTCTTCTAGCGGCCTCTCACCTTGAAACAAAATCCATGGCTTTCACCTGGATTCTGTGCATTCGGTTTATGAAGAAGAACCGGTCGAGTCATCCCACCAGGCCTGGGGGTTTACATAGTCGACGTCGTCCACATAGCAAGATCATCATTCTTGACTTGCCTTCCGCTTTACAATGTCATACTAGGCATACATCGTTAGCTGCACTTCCGCTCCTTGCTGCTACTCGCACTGACCATCCTATTCCCCTCGTCTCTGATGCTTCTCTCGTCTTTGCTTCCACTCAAGGACAGTCTGTGACTATCGGGGCTACCATTCCCATCACAACTGCCCAGGCTGCCTCACCCCCGCACATCGAAGCTGTTCACCAAACACGCATTACTTTATGGATGTTCAATGATTCTGACCCCCTTGGGGCCTCCAAAGTTTTTGAAATGCCATAGAGCCCTGCGCGCTTTGAATTCCAATCCCCTAGAAGAGGATTCGAACAATTCCATGGGTGTTGAAGATTCATGTCAGTTACCACAACAACTCTGAAGCTGCACCAACCACACTTCGGGTCGAGCAAGCTGTGAAATCACCGAAGCAGTTCGACGCCATAATGTCTGAGGGCTATGAAGAGGAAGATCTTTTTGAAAAAGAAGAATTATCGGCACCTGTTTCACGCCAACCAAGGACAGTACCATCAAGTCCTTCTGCTGCTACCACCTCCACAACAGTAGATTCTCGTGATGCTCTCGGTTTGGTCTCAAGCCTTGTGCAAGTGATCCAATTTATGCTGGATAAGAAAAAAGAAATGGAGCAGAGAATTTCAGACATGGGATCCGAAAACACTCTCATTAGCCATAAAATTGTTCAGCTGCACCGAGAATTGAAGATCGCCAAACATCATGAAGAAAAATCAGAAGCTGAAAAGAAGACGACACAACAACAGACCGATCACCTCGAAAAATACGTCAGTTCCCTGCAGAATGCCCTGACAACCGCACAAGATCAAATAGACAAGGTCGTGTAGGATGCAAAGCAACAATGCAGCTGCTACAAGGTCAATTGTAGATGGCCAAGCAAGATCGCACACATCTTCAAGGTGAATTTGATGCGACCACCCTTGAGTGTGATGCGTATCTTCAGACACAAATATCAGATCATCCGATAACTCCGACGGAGATCGTGTATTTGTTCAAAAAAGTGAAAACTTACAAAGTGGCGCTTCAGGGATTTCAAGGCCGCTTTGACAGGTCCAAAGGAGCAACTTCAACTGAGTTGGCAAAGGCTAAAGCAACTATCAGTGCCTATGAAAAAGCTGTCGCTCAGGTGTTGGAAGCCAGACCACAAATCTCAGTATCGGTCATGCCGCAATTCTCTCCTACGTACCAAGAGGATGCACCAATGGATACAATGATGGATTCGGGGACGGACCAGGGCGGAGCTCCAAAAATTGAAGAACAACAGCTAGTACCACAGGCAGCAGTGCAAGCAGGTCCATCTTCATCACGGACCACACCATTATTCAGAAGGCTCATTAGCGTCGAGGACCAGATCCAGAGTTTCCTAGCGCAACATCCTCATGAGTCCTCGCGTGGTGGTTGGGTCCTTAAGTTCAACACCTCGGAAATAGAGGCCGGCAAAGAATTGGACAAAATATCCGCATTGGGAGAGCAACCGGCTTGGAGAGTTACCATTTATGAGAAAACTCTGGAATCTATTAGGAGTTATGTGACCAGCCCTTACCAATTGCGGATAGATCCGTATTATGTACCAATGCGCACGAAGAAATAAATGGAAGGATTTGGAATTGTCTATGGACAAAATTACAATCCATACGCCCAATTGGCAAATCATCCATCAGCCATACAGTTGGACGATATCAGTGGATTTCCACCGGGCCTTACAAGCATACCAGCGGGAGTATATCCACTCTCTCGATCCGACAGTGAGACAATTGACACTGTTTGCGAAAGATTTAACTCTGTTGGCATCAATGGCAACTAGATGGAATGATTGCCTTCCTCCTTTGGCATTCAATCCAAACAAGCCAATGGTCTCAGAGAATATCAAGGATCAGCTACTGGTTGCTCGATTGTATTTTCGTGCAGCAATGATGGGAGGCTCTTGGGAATCTCGCTTTACGTCATGGACAACCTCAAAGTGGATTGTCGGAGCTCATTGTTATTTTTTGCCACATAATTTGGATTTTAACACTGCCCGACTCGATTTTATGGAGAAGGTGCAATATCATCTAATAAAGATTCGTCCGAAAGCCAATAAAAGTCCCTAGTAGATGTATCTCGCAGGTGTCGTGGGATCGCCACCAGTTTTGGTGGGGGATACTATTGAAGGGTTTGTGGACCCCAAGTACTGGATCAGCTACTGGTTCTTTCTGCTTCTGTACTCTCGTGACCACCATCAAGGGTACACTTGATTTATTTTGAGGTATTGGTCTTTGCTTAATTGTTATCAAATTTACAGGAGCTGTAGTTGGTGGTGGCTTCGGTCTTGCTGGACAGTCTTTATAGCAATGCCTATAACCACAGTCATGACAGAATGGTACAAATTTCTTACCATAGCTCCATTGCTCAGCACTTTTGTACGGTTCTGGTTTCATCAAATTGGCAGGAGGAGCGAAGTGCTTTGGTGGGGCAGGTAAGGCTAAACGTTTTGGGTATTCAAAAGCAGATTGTCGAGGTCTGGCTATTAGATTTCCTCCATACTTTGGTTCTCGATATCCCATTTGGGCATACCGTTGCTGTATTATCCGAGGATTGAAGTTGCAAAAAGCAATCTCATGATCAGGTGAATTACACAAATGGCATACACTGATTTCCATTCGGTTTTTCAATTGAGGACACTCATTCACTGTGTGATTTCCTGTACAAATAGAACACCAGACATTTTCCCTGGTAGAAATAATTGAGATACATGAACAATAGCAGACAAAAATTCATTCGAGAGCATACAATCATTCAGAATCATATGTGCATAACAGCTACAATATTATCTATTGATCCTTTTGATTTCAAGCACTGTGTGACAGATCCACACAATGCATTGGCGTGAGAGAAATACAATTCTCCCACGAATAGCGTCTTGCTTACTAGCGGACTTCTTGGATATGTTGATCCTCTTACAAAATTGTCTTACTCACAAGCGACGAACATATATTCTGTATATTTTCATCTCTCTGTTTTATGCATCAAGCATAATATATATTGTTCGCGAACTTTTTCTTGTCGCGCCGAGTGATTTCCCTGATCAGACATATTAAACATTTGTAACTAATCATGGATTACAAGAGTGGTGGATTAGCCATGTCCTAAAGCACTTTTGTTGAAGTCACGACATCAGATCAAATATTTGTACCTCATGGTACTTGGTTGATCTTCTTGGTCCTTTGTGAAGCACGGATAATTTTGAGTTGCGAATAATTTTGTGTCGTGTGTTGCGAAATATGGCAACGAGATGGGATGATTGTCTTCCTCCTTTAGCATTCGATCCAAATAAGCCAATGGCCTCGGAGAATATCAAGGATCAGCTGCCAGTGGCTCGACTATATTTCCACGCAGCAATGATGGGAGGCTCCTAGGAATCTTGCTTCACGTCCTGGACAACTTCAAAATGGATTGTCGGAGCCCATCGTTGTTTTTTGTCGCATAATTTGGATTTTAACACTGTCTGACTCGATTTTGTAGAGAAGGTGTAGTATCATTCAATAAAGATTTGTCACGAAGCAAATAAAAGCCCACAGTAACTGCATCTCACAGGTGTTGTGGGACCGCCACCAGTTTTGGTGGGGGATATTGTTGGAGGGTTTGCGGATCCCAGGGCAACTCTAACCCTAGTTAATAAGTGAGAGGGATTTGGCACCCTGCGTGTGTAAGTCCAACCCAATGATCACATTGTTATTTGATTAATTAGAAAGTCAATAAAAGAACTTTAGGCCTTTTTGCGGGACTTTAATGTCGCAGGGCCTAAATGTCAAGTTAGTGAATAAAGTTGGGTTTCCCTCCAATTTGGATGGTTCTCACTCTTTTTTAAATTTGAATAATTAGGGAGACAAAAATGGACCAATAGGATTCAGAGGCCAGGGTCCTCCTGTCTACTATAAAAAGGGACCAACTCAAGTTCCTACACATGTTTCATTTCTTCATTTCAATAAAGCAGATTGGTTCTCTTGTGAAATGGATTTATAAATGTACCATACCTCATGTGGGATATGAGCAACACTTGACTTCCCTGTCCTATTCTGCAGGTAGGCGGCTGTAGCTACTGCCTCAACCCATAGAGGTCTTGATGCCTTCGAGTAGGCCATCATGGATCTTTGTAGCTTTCATGAGAGTTCTATTCTTTCTCTTGGCTACACCATTATGATGTGGTGTATAGATTGTCGTCTTGTTGTGAATGATGCCTTGACCTTTACAAAAGTTGATAAAACGGACTCCTCCTTTGTTAGTCCTGATTTGCTTGACTTTTTTTTTGGTCCACTTCTCAACCCAGTTCGCATATTTTGTAAACTTGTCAAGATCCTCAGATTTGTTGTGGATGAAGTAAACAATAGCAAATGTACTGTAATCATCGATAAAGATGATGTAGTATCTTGATCCTCCGATGGATATTACGTCAAAGGGTTCGCAGATGTCTGACTGTATCAGCTCCAGAAGTTCTGTCACTCTGAAGGAATCTTTTGTGAAAGGTGTACGTGCAATCTTTCCTTTATTGCATGCATCATAGGGTGTCAGGTTTGCATCTCTGATGTTGACTCCTGTGAATGCGTTGTATTGGCTTGCTTTGTATAGCGCCAGCAGGTTCATATGGCATAGTCTCCTATGCCACTGAACGTCTGTAGACTCACGGACTTGATGAGTTTGCTCTGTTGGTAGGCGTACCTTCAAGTGATACAAGTTTTCTCTTTGTCTGTCTTGTGTGATGAGTATACTAGATCTGACATCAATCACATTGCATGTCTAATCTGTGAATGTCACATGCATGTCTGCATATGCTATTCTAGCAACTAATCGCAGATCTTTCTGCAGTGTCAACACATACAAGACGTCATCCAGTCTTATATCTTTTCCATTTGTGCTGAGCCAAAGCACTCTTGTGTGGGTTACTTCATGTCGCGATCCATCTCCTAGAATGATATATTTGGAGGAGTCGATTTCTCGAAAGTCGACGATTCTATCTTGGCGTTCGATGGAAGAGGAGATGAGAGCTACTGCTTTGTCGTTCTTCTCTTTCCACCCCCAAAGATCTTTGCATGTGCTGGCTGGCATTTCTTTGGTGCCATCCACCCATGGCCATAACGCTTCTCCTCTTAGGATAAGCGACGTCTTTACTTTCCAAGGAAGACCACCATGACACGGGATGCGCATGAATCACAATTCAAGGAGGATTAAACTTATGTAAGTAAATAAATGTAGCTACCAAGCTAGTAGTAACCAACAATGTGAATCGTAATTGAGTAATTGTGCAGTAAAATGTAAAGTTTTTTGTAACGGTCAGTTTATTACCGTCTCTCAAAAGTGTCCGCGTTAAGATTTTTGAGATCAACATAGATACGAACGAAGCTTGCCAGTTTTCTTGGGCACCACCACAATGGGCGATACCCAGTCCGTATGTTGGACTTCATAAATGAAGCCAACATCAAGCAGCTTCTTAAAATCCTCGTCAATCCTTTATCGATAAACAAGTTTATAGTGATATGGCTTACCCCGAATAGGCTCAGTGTGTTCCTTGAGTGGAATGGTATGGACTGCTACTTTAGGTGGGCCCCCCTTCATTTCGGTACAATTCCAATCAAATACATCTATGTATTTCCTTAACAATGTCTCCAAACCAGAGAGTTGGTCTGGCGTCAAGTGGGCTTTCACATGAATGAAACGATCCATGTCTTCATCAAGATCCTTCAAATTGAGTTGGACTGTCTTAGCAGGTCCTTCAAAAGATGGGAAAGCCTGTGTAGGCTCCCGCTTTGGTTGCGGATAGTTGGATAACAACATCGTCAAGCGTGTAATCCTTAAAAAATTTTGGTATATCAAAAGGTGGATCCACAAAGTTCTCAAGAACTTTGGGAATTATTGATGGTGCTGTGCTACAAGAGCTAGACACTCTTTCGCTTGGTAGGGCCTTTTGATTTTCTAATAAAGGTTGGATGGGCTATTTAAGTTTACCTCGCATTTGTTTTTGTCGCTCGATTAGTTTCGTATCTATTATCTTATGTTTGTTTAACTGAGGTTTTCTGGTATTTTGTGTAGGCGGTGTAGTTGCCTTGCAGATTAGCTCTTCGTCTATGGCATCACAGACTTCATCTGAAAGCTCTTCCCATTGGTAGACCTTTGGTTTGGGGCTACAGGCCTCTGGCTCATATACAACTTACCTTAGAGGTAAGTTGTATATGAGCCAGAGGGCCCGGGGACTTAATCTCCTTTGGGATCATTTTAGGCGCAAATCGTTTATTATCGAGAAAATTGAGGACTTGTTCGTCACTCATTTCCTCATCATTCATCAAAAGGATTCCATTTTTTGAGTCTTGGGCTGTAGAAACAATAGTTTCGTCAGGGCACCAAGCTATGGGAATGGGATCTACCCTCATCAAGGGAATGATGGGTGTCTTGATGTTAGTAGAAGACGGTAGGATATGGGTGTCTTCTTTGATGGTCTCTATGAGGCATCTATTGGAGTCAGCACAGTCCACTATGGCTAATGCGTGACCCCCATTGATGATATCGGTGGAGCACATAATGTCCTTTACGCATGATTAGAACACTATCGGATGCATCATATGTTGTGGACGACCAATCATCATAAACCTCGGCTGGCTTCATGTGGCATGTGGAGGTAATAGTGACTCGCTTTTCATTATTGCCAAAGGTTATTTTACTGCGCTTCCAATCTTGAACGACGCCTTCCCTTTGTAGCCAGGGTGTACCAAGAAGGAGTTTGTATGTATGTACATCTTATGGTAGGTCTAGGATATCATAGTCAATAGTGAATTTGATGCTTGCTATACATACGTAGATATGCGATAAATGCCCAACAGGGTCAGTGACTCTCTGATCTTTCATGCGTAACTTGTACCGTGGTAGATCTAACTAGGTGAAAACCCATGACTTTGCTAGTGACAAAGCCATTATGTTTACACATGATCCACTAAGATAGCGGATACCACGAGATATTCCTTGTAGATCATAGGGAGAGTGATGCTATTCCCGTTCTTTTTTTACCACATTAAAATGGAGAGATGAACAATTTGCATGTGCGATTTGCACTAGGAGCTTATTACCTTTTGGCAAGTCAAATTCCAACTAACCCATATCTTAGCCTCAAGCTGACATACTTATGGGACAATATCAAGAAAATTTGCCATGTAGCTTAGTGAACTAATCTATGAGGAAGCAACAACTTAGAGCAGGAGGTCATTCTACCACATGTGAGAGCTCATATGGCATTGATGTTAGTGCATGTGGATACCATCATGCCTTATGGATGAGAGGATTAGGGCCTCTTTACACACAACACCTCACCATCTCACCCCTAATCATTTATCTTAATCATTGGTAACTATATCGCCATTTTACCCCCCCCCCCCCCCCCCCCTCCCAAAGCCCTAGTTGTGACAAAACTCTAACCCTTACAAAGCCCTGATAAAATCCTAACATGTATATTTTTAAACACAATTGCATTGCTTCCAAAAATCCTTAATCCACCTAGACCAATCAAAACTCACGAAATGCATTTTCTCCATTTCTTCATACCTTCTTGCTATTTCTCCCCATTTTAGGTTTGTCTATTTGATTTTTCAGTTCACTTGTTGAGCTTTGAAATCCTAATTTCAAATCCTTTTTTTTCTTGTGCAAAAAGATTATAAATAGCTTGACGTTATTTGAATGTTTGCTTATGAGATTTATTGCATAGGCCATGTGTTTTGTGTAGCAATCCAATGCATCCAGTTTACATGCATCTTAGAGAATCTTCACATTAAGACAAGGTTTGACCCATTCTTCTTGTTCTTTGGCATAAAAAATAGTTAGACGAGTTTGAAGACCTCTTCTTATATAATATGGCATGGCTATTTTCCTGTGACATCTTCCCAACTTCTAGCAAAGCTTGAGAAGCAAGATGCTCACGAGTTGTTCTTGGTGAGCATACCCAGAACAAAAACCCTAGCATTGCATGGCACACCTGGCTTGCTAATAGAATCTCTCAAGCATGGGTGGAGAGCAACCTTGCAGTTTGATGGTTGTATCGATCGTCAAAAGCCCTTTTGGGCATAAAGTACATGTTTTCTTTTGACCTGCCCATATAGCATACAAGGGCATGCAATAAAAAAAAGTCATTTTGATTGCCTTTGTTTTTCATGTGTGTGATTGTCTCATGTTTCATAATAAAAATATGTCACTTCAAAGTTCAAAGAAAAGTTGTAAAGAAACTTGAAAAAAACTTCTAGATTCAACTTTTCACTTTTCCAGCATGCACTAGGTTGCCTCTCACCTAGGCGAGTAAAAAGCGTTTTTCACACACTAAGTTTCAAATTCGAAAGTCAAATGTTCTATTAAACCATTCAAACATGGTAGGCACCAAAACCGTCACTAGGTAAAAGCATGACATGCAATTTTGACCATCAAACGTTCTATTAAACCGTCACCCAACAGGCACCCACCTATCAAAACCGTCATTAAAAAAAAGCATAACATGCAACCTTGCCCATCAAACTACAAGCCTGGTGGAGAGGCAACGCGAAATGGCACAACCCAAACAACCCTTGGACATGTGAAAGTCAATAGTTGTTGGAGCCATGTCAATGTCAACAACCCATCACCCATTAGAGCCATGTCAATGTCAACAACCATCACCCAGACCTAACAAACCCTTTTTAGGGTAGAGCCATTTTTAAGGTAAAGCCCTTCAGTCCAACTACCCTTTGTGTGTGTGGGTCTCTCGCCCTATTGCGTCTTCATCCTTCAGAATTTGCTCTTTGCAAAATGCAAATTCTAGGAAAATGGGTTTTCAGACAACGTAGCAAACCAAAAGACGCATTCATTCATAAATACACTATAATTCCTCACAATTGCCATTCAGTCTTTCCTTCTCGTTCCTTCTTCTGCCACTTCTTGCCTCCTTGACAGGGGATTCCATCCACAAGCATGGGGGTTGCGCTTATTAGCATAACCCAGCTTGTTGCAGCAGCAGCAGCAGCCTCCTTGGACACTACTTCATATGCAGCCAGAGGACTTTTGGCTGTCAGGCCGGCTAATTGGCAAAAGAGTAGGCAGTGGGGCTTTGATTCTAGATATAGCATATTATCCATTTCAGAGAAGAAATCTGTGAGTGTCAGAGCAGGCATTCACGTCGACAGGCGGAGGCATTTGGAAGAATCTTTGAAGCGTCAAAAGGTGTGCACAGTTATGTTTTGCTGTTTTTATGATTTTTGTGTATCTGCTGAAGCGTTTAGTTTCTTAGTGAACCTGATTTTGAGAGCTATATGATCCGAATATCTCTATATTTGCAATGAATTCACATCAGATTAGAATGAATACACGTTTGAAGTCATATCTTACAGAAGCCTTTTTGTTACGTGAAAAAATCGTTTTTCCACGTTTTATTTGAAATTCAGAAAATTTAGGGTTTTTCAGAATTGGTTTATGGCAGGACAATTGTAACTATTGAAAAATAATAATTTGAAACGACTTGTACGTATGATTCTTTCACAATGTTTGATGCTTGGCACTTGAGTTTTCTATATATGCACCTTCCGGTGCTGAAAGGTCCATGTAAAGAATTTACCTCCTTTTATGCACCTTCCAGCTCGGAAGATGCATGTAAAAATAAATTAGGGCAAAAAAGGGTTTAAAAACAGTAAAAAATAATTTCAGGTCTCCGCCTCCTCGGCCGTTCCCCCTCGGCTACCGAACACTCTTCCCTCGCAGAATAGCTTCAGAGGGCGACCCACACCCCTCAAAAAAAGGTTTAAAGGAACAATAGGCTGGGAGTTAGCAATGAGGACATCAATTTCAACAAAAAAATTTGCTAGAGCCTAGGGCAACATTCTAGCATAAATGGTTCTGCTAGGGTAGTGATGGACCTCAAAGCAAGTGTTGGTGCAAGGATGGACCTAAACAGGGTAGAGAGGCAACAACTTAGCAAAAAGTTTCCTGCCAAGCTAACAATGGACCTTAATGGGAGCGCAAGGGCAACATTCTACCTAAATCAAGCTTGTGGGGCAATGATCAAGCTATGGGAAGCTTGTGGATTAGGGAGGGAGAACATGTAAGCATTTTTTAGCAACTAGATGATGGCAGGTAGGTGCTCTACTGCCATGTTATGAACTCATTCACAAATATTGGCATCAAATGAAGTACAAAGATAGCAAATAGCTCCTCCAACTACGAAAATTTAATGAAAAACAATGCCCATCGATAGCTTAGGTAGATCTTTGGAAAAAAGAGCTCTACTACAAAGAGCCCGAAACATCAAACTCAATAATTCAAAAAATGAGGATCTTCCATTCCTACTTATACTAACTCAAACTTATTTTTAAAGGTTCCAAATGAGACCTTCCAATTTCAATTTAGGGCATCTCAAATTCAAAAGAGTCTTATCTATTCAAATAGTCTTATCCATAACACGGGGGTCCGAACTAAATATTATAATGCCATAAAATGGTTGCAAGTCCCAAAAAGTGAGTGGGTGCTCATTGAAATTTATTATAAAATATGGACCGTGTGTCCATAACACATGTACTGTCTATACAATGGACCTATTGAGCTAGGATGCTTACATTTTAAGAGCTGTTGCACTTTCATTCTATGAGCTATTGATGAGTGTTTCATTTTACCCATGGTTTTCAAAGTTTCTATATGTTGTATTATTTTGTCTACAATTATGAATGCAATTGATACACGCTTTGTATGTGTAATTTATTGATTGTATTTCCCATGTATCAAGCTTTTTACCGCTGCATTTTTCTGAGGGCTCATAATCTATCTAAACCACCCACCCCTCCCCCCCCCAACCACTTGCCTCATCCCGGCCTATCTGCCTTGCTATCCTCCTTCCTACCTTGCTATCCATCTTTCTATCTTGTTATCTGCCTCACTATCCTCCTACCCACCATGCTATTTGGCTTCCTACGTTGCTATTCGTTTTCCTATTCCTACCTACCATAATCTCTGCCTTCCTGCCTTGTTGTCTACTTGTCTACCAAATTATCTGCCTATTTGAATCGCAATCAAACCCTAGACTTCCTTTTCAAGGTCTTGATCATTATTTAGAGTCTTGCTGAGCTTCTTGCCAAGTATTCAGATGAAAGGGTATTGATCATTGCCCCAAGAGGCATGCTTCTTTCTTGGATTTATGAGTTCAAGAAATCGGAAGATTCCTTCCTTTAACCAATGTCAAGCCAGTAAAGCTGGAGAGAAATTGTGGAAGTTAACAGTATACATGCATTTGACTTTTAACTGATATTAAAAAATGTATTTGTGTGGAGACAATTTCAATGCTGAAGGAGCAGGTAAGGAAAACAAGGATTCTCTTAGTGGGTTATTGTCATTTTGCCCAACTTGTTATTGATAGTAGGAGTCAAGAATGAAATCAAAACACTATACCTATATGTGTCCCTATCACCACCTATCGACCTCGCTGTCACCCTATCTCCCTATCTTGCTATTTTCCATATCTGCCTTTTTGCCAAACTTCTTCCTACTGCCTCCATTATTGGCTCCCTATTTACCTCTCTGTCTTTGCAAATATGCCTCTGTGACTCCCTATCTGTGCCAATTGAGACAATTGTGCAGTCAGAAATGTTAAAGTGGCAAAAGAAATGCAGTATTTGTGTGCCCATTTTTGTTGTTTTCTGGGGCTGCAAGATATTGGACCCTATTTTTCACTACGGTTGAATAAAGTCCTACCTGCATTCCCCATGCGTCTCAATTTGGAACGGGCTTTTGTGATTGTTTCATTGTGTAACTCTGCTTCGAAATTGTGCCATATGCAATGATGCATGCGATATTCAGTGGTGGAAGATCAGTTTTGTTTCAGAAAATTACATCTTATCAGATACCTGCTTCGGTACAAGTTCTTGCATATTTTATGAATTTGATGGAGGTATCTATACTGAAAACTTGTGAAATACATATTTAAGCTGCTGTGGCACTTTTCTTTCTACTGTTAATTTTCCTTCTTTATACTTATGTGCCAGAGGCTTCGAAGGATATATCTAAGTCTTGCTACTGCTAATTCCCTTGTTCATATTTGCTTACAGGAGGCTGAAGCACGGGAAGCTGAAGCTGGAGTGACCTGTCCAATTGACTGCGTTAGGGTTGTTCACAATCTTGTCGAATTTGAAAATATTCTCAAAGAAGCAGACGCAACGAACGATCTAGTACTCTCTCTCTCTCTCTCTCTCTCTTATATATATATATATATATATATATACTTATATACTTTTGGCCCGGAACGCTTTCTGCATCCCTTGAGGAAGAATCAAGCATCTTTGGATTATATGATTTTCACAGGGTGCCGTTGATGCCAATTCTGCATGAATGAAGAGTTCTAAGATTGAAACTGAAATTACCTTTTAAGATTGACCAGTGCATTGCTTGTATGGAATCAGGATTTTACCTTGTAGGTTCTATCTAGAAAAGTCCACGAGTACATGATAGCTATTGTTTTGTAGAATATAAAGTTTGAACGGTCATCCTCTCAAGAATCAATTTTGAATGTGCACGTTTCTTGACCAAAAAATCTAAATGGGCCCGACAAAAATAGAAAAATAAAAAATAATCTTCAAAAATAGAAAAAATGTGCGAGGGTCATGGCATCCTGCAAGCGTAAGCCCATAACCCAATGAGCACACTTGTAAAATATTGTACCATGCAAAGTTCCAGGTGTCGTGGTACAACACGGGTGCCGTGGGTGCCGTATAGGTGCTGTTTTTTTTTTTTTTAAATTTTAAGTCATTTTTAGTGAGAAAAAAAAAAGAAAAGCTAGGTGCCGTACCATGGCACGTGTGCCGTGGTACGGCACCTGGACCCCACGGCACTTGTGCCGTGGGGAACTTTGGTATGGAATAAAATAGTCTTGGGCCATGCAAATAAAATAATGTAGAAAGTCCAAAAAGGAAAGAATTTTCAACCTGGATTCCATTTAAAAATAGTTAATCATCACAAAGCATGAACTAGCATCGCATGCTGGCTTTTCGAGATCTTCTGAGAGCATCTTGATAGCACTTTTCTGTATTCATGTACAAGCGAACATTGTCATTTCAAATAATCCAAGAATATTATAGATCATGATTATTTTCATCCAGCTTTGTTCCTATGAACTTACCAAGGAGCACTGTAAAATTGTAAATACTGCTAGAGTGGAAGCCAGCTTGTTTAGGAGCTTGTGTGGAAATTGATTCACTAGAATGATGATTGCAAGAATTAGCTAAAAAAATGTCCCCATCTTTGCAGCAAAAGAACTCATGTAGTCAATCTTGGGTTTCAACGATTTGTTTAATTCAGTTTCGCAATTCCTCCTTGATTTTAGCTAGAGAGTTTTAAATTCAAGATATTTCAAAGCCAATTTTTACAAGGCATTTTTCAAGGTTTGTGTGGTTGATCCTCTGCTAGCTTGTGTAATTAGATACACTTTAGATAGGAGCATTGCCAATGCTGTTTGTAGTCCAAAAGCATGATGAATGTTGAGCATATGTAACTCCTGATACCTTGTTTGGATATTTTCTTGTGAATGATAGGTGGTGGTGGACTTCTATAATTCCTCCTGCGGTGCTTGCAAGTATATGCTTCCTCAATTTATGAAACTTTGCAAACGGGTATAACTTAATAACATTGTTCACCAGAATCTCCATATGTAGTAACAATAGTTTTTACTGTTAGCTCTCGTTTGTTAAGCCTTTCTTATGTTCTTGTAACTACTGTGATGCTGCTCACAGGGCTGTTCAGAAGAATGTATTGTTGAAGAGGAAAATGGAGTTATCTATGTCAAGCATAATGTGCTTGATGAGTATGATGATATGACGGTTAGTTTTATCCGAGAACTTCTGAGGTTTTGACATTTTATTGGGGACCATGCTTTACTTTTTGGTTTTTGCCCATTTGTCTATTATGTCTAGTTTAGAAGATTTGTCCTGTGGTTGCATATCATATTTCCTCATGGACCTGTCCTGGAGAACAGGATTTTTCCTTTTTAAAACATTTCGGTCCCGAAATGCTATCACACTTTTCTTTCGAGTTAGCGAAACACAGTGCAAGTGATGTTCGAAGTGTTTATGCTTACAGACATCTTTTTTGTACTACTTTGACAACACACCTATCTTGATGATTCTTGTTACTTAGATTCATCATAAGGTTGCTAGAAAGATAGTCATGGCATTCTTTTTAGAAAGTTTGAGTATCTGTGATAGCATTAAGCATCCATGCTGGTGAGGTGCTTGTCACCACAACAAAGCTCTTTGGCATTTTTGTTGTGACGGTTCTTCATCACCTAGTTGCGTTGGCTAGAGCATTGTTGAGCTTAATAGACACATTTCAGAGCATACAGGCTAGTGCTTTAGTAATTGTCATTCTCATGTCTGGTTTCTCAGACTTTGAATGTTTGTTTTTCTTGAGCCATGTTTTGGAGGGACGAGGCATTTGGCAGAGGTGGAGTTACTTAGGGGGGCCTTGGACAGTTTGTAGAGCACAGATGTGATGTTATCTGCAATGTGGATGGACATACGCCAGCACTGCCATGATGGGTGAAGGCACAATTGCTTGATACGATGAGGCCAAATGGCAGACACTCCACATTGCGTCATGCACTTCAGATTGCTGGCAATGTATGAGATGTTGGCAGGCCTACTTATACTGGCTCCAACTTCCTCCAGCACATTGTGGGCACTGGGTGCATCCAAACCGTCCCTCTTGGAAACTGGGTGCTCCAGCCATCATCATCATGAATTGGAGTATTGTTTAGAAAGTTAGCAGGGGCAGGGCTTTTATTTAAAACCGTCAGGCCAAATTTTCTCAAGAATACAATAGTTTGAAGCAAAATAAAAAAGTATGCTGGTTCAAAGTTGCAGCAGCTAGTCACTGTTTGTGATTCGGACAGCGATCCGAATCACGACCCGCAATTCGCTGAGGGGTCGCGATTCGTGATTTGCTGGTAAATTTTTTTTTTTGGAAATTTAAAATAAAAATTGCATACAATATGGGTATCAACAGAGAGAGGAAAAGGAGAGGATCATGATTACATGGGTTTCCAGTCGTTTCAGAACCAATTATGGGCATTTAGCACCTTATGCGTTTGACCAATGCTAATACACCCGAGATTGCTTATAAGCGCTTGTACAATGTAGCGAGCAAAAAAAAGCATTAATCCATGTTGAACCTCTCTCTCTCTCTCATACATCAGTTGGCTATGAGACTTGGAGATTCCAGGGTACCCCGAGGGAGGAGAGATTATGCCAGCTATGTTCTTTGCATGAGGTGGAGTCTGAGGAGCACTTCATCTTCAGATGCCCTATATATTATGAGATCAGAGGGAGATACGACTACCTATTCCGAGACATGCCTACTACACTTCGATGATCATTGCAGGACCCTCGCTGTGTTGCACTTATGATACGGGGATGTTCTTGCTACGACATGATATGTACCAGTCAACTCATCAGCCACATCCCAGCTCTCAAGCTTAGATTACCTCATTTTTCTCTAGGAGACGACCATGCCGAGACACTGAGTTTGATGATGATGACGATGCACCACCTCACAGATATTAGAGGCAGTTCACCACTCATAGTCATGTTGCAGCTCGCACTACCCGTCCTATTATGAGGGCATGCAGCTCTCGCCCTCCTAGAGGACATCAGCGACGACAAGTATTACCTCACGCTACAGCCCTTATCACATCCTTTTTCAGCAGTAGTGGGGGATGATATGATTTTAGCATTTATTACGCTCCCACTTATTGACAGTTTGTAGTATTTAGTTATGTTGTTCCTTCTTATGCATAGTTTTTTTGGAGACATTTATATACACTCCCACTGTTACCACATACTTGACATGTACTTTTATCTGCCTTACATGCCTTTTGGCATGAAAAAGACATTAATAAAGCTTCTCCTTCTTCTTCTTCTTTTTCTCTCTCTCTCATCCACAACACACGTGTGTGAAAATCGGGCCATATCGCACCATAATGGAGTAACAATGCTTCTTGGTTTCCAAGGGGAGGCTCGAACCTGGGACCAAAGAAACATAATGGAGTAACAATGGATGTCTGAGGAACATAATCAAAGGCAATATACAACTAAGACTTGGCTTTCTCATGATAATTAGAATCGTCCGAGTTTGTGCCAATTTGCTGATCCAAGGTGTCTGAAGATGATTCCGAGGTAACCATACCCCGTATCGGTGCTGCCTCTCCCTCTCTGGCAGGATTTGATGATACATATGGTGCATCGGCTATTGATGAAGTCGTGGGACCAGAAGGGCCTATCACTGATCCAACAGCCTCATGTAATATGCGTGTACCTGAACCAGGTCTTGCTGTTGCGACTGGAATTGGAGGAACCTCTCGAAGACCGTGTACTTGACCTAAACCATAGCCTGCCTGTGCTCCACCTGCACCGGCCCTGCATGTGATTTTGAAGCTACCCATGCTGTTGAATCATGACCAAAACTCCGTGATGGTCTCACTGGATGGGTGGATGTACCATCAAGCTCGTACATATGCACCAATCTCTGCCTCCTCATCAGATATCCGTGGGAAAGCAACTATGCCCATGCCCAACCCCCGCCCATCTGGCCGTCTCAAGCGTGGTAGGTGTCCCCTAATCCTAGTAAGCGATCCAATGAATAACCTACCACAATGTAGGTAGGCATCTCCATCTGCATGTACCTGAACCACGGGTAACAGCCACAGCCACCCTATGAGATCAACCTCAAACCAAAGGCCTCTACTGGCAATAGCTTCATGTGAATACGAACTCAGTCCTACAAAAGAAGAAAACGAGCAGATGTTCAGTACAATTGCTCATGACAAGAAAGCATTCAAAACAAACCCTAAATTTGTATGTTTAACATACTTTGAAACTAGAAAGTAGCGAAAACATTGGACAACTTGTTCTCATAGTAGGCATCCCAGTTATTTTGGTAGCTCCAAACCGCACCACAAGATGCCCGTAGATCATATTAGAGTGAGGGCCCAAAAACACATGGGATTAGGGCATGACATCTGAAGCTTCCACCAAGGACAATAATAGGCGAACCTATTAGCATGGGAGTCTCTGCAGGCATGATGAAATGCAGTGTAACCCTAAACCTTGGCTCAACCATATGCTTAACAGATCACTTCACAATTAGGGCAAAAAAAACACATGGATTTAGGGCTTGGCAATCAGAACTTTCACTACGAACGATGTCGGGCGAAACTAACAACATAGGAGTATGTGTACTGTAGGCATGTAGAAACACAGTCTAGGTCCAAACATCCCCTCAGTCGAATGCCTAGGGATAATTCACAAAAATAGCCAAAATACACAGGGATTTAGGGTGTTGCATTCAAATCTTGCTAGGCGCGTCATAATGGCCGAAACTAGCATCACAGGAATCACCGTGGGCATGGAGAAAGGTGGTCTAAAACTTTGAACTGCTTGATTTCATTACCTACAACTCAATGTAATCAATTTTAAAAACCAAAGCCTACACTTGCCTAAAGCCTTCGTTCTTTGATTTCACTCACCACAGGACTTGAATCCGCAACCACTGTGTGCACCACCTCCGGCATGACGAGTAGATAGCCGCTGACTGCTCACGCCCCTATCCATCACCTCTTCACCATCTCTCTCTCTCTCTCTCTCTCTCTCTCTCTCTCCCACCCGCCCTCCACGGCCAGCTTGGGTCTGCTGGCCCATGGCCTCTTGTTGTTGTTTTTCTGTTTTTTTAACTAAAAAGAAAACAAATCTGGGCAGCGAATCGCGATTCGCTGCATCATTGTGCCAGTTATTTACAATGGATTGACGAGACTAGAGAGAAAGAAAAATGATAAATAAGTGCACCTGTCATACATGAGTGGCACTGGTTATTCTACATTGTTTTCTCTTTAGGTTGAATATCATCGTCTGCTTTGATTTTTATGATTTAAGTAAATAAACTTCTTTAAGAATCAATTTGTTATATCCTCTTGCACATTAGCCTCCTTATCGTTGTCCATTCTGAACTTGTATTTGCCATACGTGCAGGATCTTGCAACCTTGTACTCAATTCGATCAGTCCCAATGTTTGCATTCTTTAAGGTATGGTCACTTAAGTTCTCATACATTTTTGAACTCCTCTGCACGGTTCATTAATTGGAAATTTCAATCTTCAGAAGCATGCCTAAGCCTACTTTGTTGAGTGATATTTTTTGCCATACTCGTGCAAAAGTTCCTGCTTGTAGTTCTGAGAGTTATTTTGGCAGAATGGTGCTTTGGTGGAGCAATTTCCCACACGAGACAGACGCAAATTAGAGCAGGCCATCTGTCGCTTGCTTTCTACTACTACTGAATAAATGGAATATCAAACATAAAGAGCAGGTTTTCAGTCAGCGGTCTGTCACTGCCATTGTAATTGTAAAGCTGATGTAGCCTGTATGCATAGCTAATGAAAGCTGAAAATCTGATGGGATTAATACCATGTGTATATTTGAAGGTCAAAGTGTTTATGGCAATGTATATTTGTGGGTTAGGAGAGGCCTTAACAAACGAACTGGCAGATTAGCCCATCCAAGGCATTATCTGTCCATCTTGTAAATCTCACGCTTGTGCAAAAGGAAAATATTCTTTATAGTCTTCCTCGAAATTTTTATGCAAGGTTACTTTTGTTCACCTGAATCGTGGCACACTGATGGCAAAGTGTAACATGTTTGCTACTGCTGTCACTTCATATTCATGATTACCTTTGTTCATCTGAAGCTATTTGAGCAATTTATTGAAGGGAATGATATGACAGACTGTCTGCTATATTTTAAGATAATTTTACCTATTCATAGGTTGAAATAAATAATACTGGAATGAAAAGGCAACACATGTAACAGACTTTGGGGCAACAAAAAGGCAAGTGGCCTTGATGCTGGAAATCTGTACATCAATTGGCTAGAAAACTTGAATCAAGATAATGTTTCAAAATCTGAAATTAACATCAATGCCACAATTGAGTCTAGCTCACAATCCCTCATTGAGAGTCAGCTTTTCATCAAAGATGCTACTTATGTTAATTTCATTCAAGTCTAACCTTCTTCCAATTCCTGAAATAAACTCTCAAGATAATTCTTTAATCATTAAAATACATCACTCTTGCAAGGCATCATGTTTGCTTCATTTATTAAAGCTTATGTTCTTGTTAAGAATATACACCCTTGATTATCGTTGTAAAGATATCTTTTGTATTAATAGTTCAAATTGTATAAAAAAAATATATAGTTAGGTGCACAAATATGCATGTAATACCTCTAGGATCTAGCTTCTTTCTCTTTTCCTTGGGAACACGTGCATATCCAATGCACTCAAATACCCTCATGTATTCAACTAATGATTTCCCATAGACACATGCTTCACATCTCTTAATCTCTCCTTCGATATCATAATCAAAGCTCTCAACATGTTATTTTTAGCTATCCTGCACAAGTTGCTCACCCCCAAGTGAGCCATTCGTTTGTACCAACGTTCATTTCGTGTTGAATCTCATGATGCCATGAACGCAGTTTCACGATGTTGGAAGAAGGAAAGAAGGCTCGATAAAGAGTGCATTCGAGAGATGCTACTATCGGGCTCTACGAAAAGATCTTTCTTCTAATGCATGACAATGCCTATCAAATTCAAACAAAACTATTGCGACAATTCGATAGCTCAGATAAAACTGTGCGAGAACCACTACAGAAAATTAAGCTTAAAAAAGGGCCTTGTAAGGATTGCCACGTATGCTACCCAAGTTTACAACTCGGGCAACCAAGTATAACAAATTCGAAAAAACATTAAACCATAAAAGCCAAAAAAAAGAGTGAATCCAAGGGGGGCAAACTTTTTTTAAATGAATATCTCAAATATTGAAGAAAAAAATAATAATGCTCAAACCTTGATAAAAGAGAAAAGGGGGGGGGGGATCTTAATGCTTAAACCTTGATGAGAGAGAGAGAGAGAGAGAGAGAGAGAGAGAGAGAGAGAGAGAGAGAGAGAGAGATTTTGGAAAAAAAAAGGGAGGGGGGGAGGAGTGCGCACCCCGCTTCGGAGCACCGGGATATTTTGGGGCCTGGTACCTCGCTGGGGGACACCTGGTACCTCGCCCAGGGGACACCTGGCCCCCTGGGCCTGGTGCCTCCCTCCCTTTTGCCCCCTTTTGAAAGGGGGCGCGCCGGCTCACGAGGCACCAACACACCCCAAAAAATTTTGGCACCCCCGAGGGGGCGCCAGCCTGGGGTGAAAGAGGGCGAAAAGGGGAGGAGGCACCCCCCCGCCCCCCCCGGCCCCAACTTTTCCAAAACTCTCTCTCTCTCTCTCTCTCACATCAAGATTTTACTATTAATTTTTTTTTTCTTTTCTATCTTAAATATTGATTTCAAAAAAATTTGCCCAACTTTTTTGGGCAGATTTTCTACGTAACATTAAACTACACATTTGCTTGTCCTATTGGTCCAAAGAAATGTCAAATAGGCTTATCCAAATAATGGTTAGGGGAGTCCAGGTCGCAATTCGCACTTAGCCACAATGAGTTGTAGATCGCAATTGGCACTTAACCATATTGCATTGTCACTTATCCAATTAGGTTACACGATAGTTACCTGCTAACAATGATTAGAGCATGTATTTAGTTTCAAAAAAAAGTGTTAACGTGTTCTGTTAACATTTGATAGTTTGACCATTTCGACAGTTGTCGTTGTCGTTCCATTATTGATGTCGAATATAATTGTTAACATTTCTCGTGTATTTTTGCAAATTGTGCAATAACACGAGTAAAACTGCAAAGAGTTCGAATTGAAGAATGCTTGACTACTGGACTAAAGGTCTCAGTATAGTTGATATTCGGGATTTGAAAAAATCTTCTTGCGACAAGCCGAGCTTTCCTTCGATCAATACTTCCATCAACTTTGTACTTGATCTTGTATATCCATTTACAATCAACTACATCTCCGCTTGCAAGTAATTCAACAATAGTCCAAGTTTGATTTTTGATTAGAGATGAATACTCTCTATCCATAGCTTCTCTTCATAGATCAGAGTCTGATTGAGTAAGTGCTCTCCCTGGCTCAACAAATCTTTGAGGTTGTACTAAGTACACCTCTTCATCCAGCACTCCATTAACAAAAGCATATTTAACGTCCATTTGCTAGATCTTCCAACCATAGAAAGCAGAAATAGCAAAAATGACAGAACGTATAGTTATCATCTTAGCTATAGGTGCAAAGGTTTTCTCAAAATCAATATCTTCCTGCTGCTCAAAACCTCTCGCAACCAACCGTGCTTTGTACTTGTTGAGTTGCCATTAGCTCGATATTTGATGTTGTATATCCATTTGCAAGTGATAGGCGTTTTACCATCAGGTAGCTCAACCAAGTTCCACGTCCTATTTTTTGATATAGCTTCAATTTCTGTTTCCATAGCTTCACGCCATTCCTCATGCTCCTTTGCTTTATCAAAAGTTTTTGGTTCTTGAGCCTTGAGCACAGAACCCATTAGGGCTAGATTCATCTCTAATCTCATCAGGAATATGAGCATAAGCATCACAACCAAATACTCTCAAATGAGAAATATAGGTTTCATTCCAATAACAGCTTCATGAGGTGTCTTACCTTCCACGGATTTTGTAGCACACCGATTCTGTGCTACAAGCTTCTGCCCAAAAGGTGTTTGGTACACTTTTGTTTTTTAGCATCGCCCTGGCCATTTCAAGAATAGATCTTTTCTTTCGTTCTACAGATCCGTTTTGCTATGGTGAATAAGGTGTTGTAGTTTGCCTCTTGATCCCTTGATCTTTGCATAAATCAATAAATTCTATCAAAAAATACTCACCACCTCCATCAGATTTCAAAGTCTTGATGCAACATCCTGTTTGCTTTTCAACTAATCCCTTGAAGTCCTTGAACTTAGCAAAAGCATTTGATTTCTTGCTTACGAAATAAATCACAAATGTTATAATCATCAATGAAGGTAATAAAGTAATAGTAGCCACTAAGAGATCTAGTCTGCATAGGTCCACATAGATCACTATGGACAAGATCTAGGATGCCATTGGCTCTCCTTGCTCCACCTCTCTTTGTGTTGTTTTCCCAAAATGCAACCTTCATAGATTTTTCCTTCAAAATAAATATCAGGCAATCCAATAACTAGATTACCTCTTTTGAGAATTTGTAAACTTTGAGCACTAATATGACCAAATCGTTAATGCCAAAGATCATTCGACTATCAACAACAATCACCAAAGAAGGCGAAAGAAGAACACACACTCTCATGCAACACTCTATTACACATACTGAATGTAAAATGTACAAATAAACCACGAACCCTGATAGAGAGAGAAAACCTAGGAGTAGACTACGGCTAGTTACAGCTAGTAATAGCTGTCAATAATAAAGTACATTGTGCACTGAAACGCAGACTTTTTTGGACGAAAGCCTTGTAAATGAGAAATATAGTGTCCAAGGCTATCCCAAAAATAAATCAATTGTTTGTTGCCTAAGCCTTTAAATAGAACATTGGTCAAAAGGGGGGGCTGGTTTGTGGGTTAGCTTTTGACAACCTTGAACTAAAGCTTGTGTGTTTCTAATCTAGAGGTGGATAAGAGTCATTGTTGCATCTAAAAAAGATGCATCTCAATGTCATTGTTGCAAATACGGGTGCCCATGAGAAAAGGGATATTTGGGAGCTCATTTTCCAAATAAAACTCTAGTAAAAAGTTCATACTCTTAGTCAGTTTGCTACTAATCCTGGTGTTATTAATTGGAAGCATGCTAAATATGTTTTACAATATTTGAAAGCTTTTTCCGATTATGGACTTGTTTTCTCTAAACAAGATGGTCTATCACTTGCTTCATACAGTGATGCCAGTTGGGCTTCTAATGTGGATAATCATAAAAGCATTATTGGAGGATGTAGTATACTTTCAGGGGCAGCCATCAAGAAGCAATCTTTCGTTGCTCAATCCTCTTGTGAGGCGAAATATATCGCTGCCTCAAGAGTTTCTGATGAAGTAGTTTGGCTGCGATTCATGCTTGAACATCTACATCAACGTGATGAAGGCCCAAGTTCTTTATTTATTGACAACACTTCTGCTATTGTACTTTCAAAAGACGCCGTATTTCATGGGAGGACCAAACATATTCATATCAAGTATCATCATTTGAGAGATCTAGTCAAGAAGAAGATTATCTCCCCTATCTTCATTGACTCAAGTAACATGGTTGCAGATATTCTTACAAAGCCACTCCATGCAAAATTATTTCATCGTCATAGGAAGAAGCTTGGAGTATGTAAAATTGACCAAACTTAGGAGGGAGCTGTTATGGTTTAAGTTTGATCAATTTCACTATGTATTTTAGTGCCACGCAATTTTAATTTGCGTTGTATTCTCTCAAAGTTTAAATAGGCTTACCAAGTTTGTAAACATTATAAAAATTTATTGTAAAGGTTTTAAAACCTTGAGTAGGCCCATAAGTTGTACATGGGACCCTAGGGGACAATTTTACATGCTACCAACTATACGTTGGAACTACATGAATTTTCTTATGTTGTAGGAGGGCACATTTTTCCTATATAGGAAACTTGTGGACCAAGGGAAATCATTGCATGAAGAGGGAAAGTGCATGCTTAGCATGTGAGACACCTATTTCACCTACTTTTGACACTTGGAAGCCATGTACATCACATATCATTTGTTTTCAATCCATAAATGATCACCTCCTCCTCCTAGATGGGTGCACTATTGGAGAGAGAGAGAGAGAGAGAGAGAGAGAGAGAGAGAGAGAGAGAGAGAGAGAGAGAGAGAGAGAGAGAGAGAGAGAGAGAGAGAGAGAGAGAGAGAGAAATTTCTTCTCACATATGCTCTTGTGATTTGTTTTTGTGGTAGAATCTCTTGCTAATTAATGCTAGTGTAATGCTATCCTAGATTGGTGTGTTGTTGGATCTGATTTATTACTTTGTATTCTTGCTAATGTAAAGTTCTTCTTGCTGAAAATTCATGGACAACAAGCATTCGTGATCCAATCGACCCAATTGGAGGAGGAATTTCCAGGATTAATGATGTTAGAATGCTCCTTACATCATATACTATCATTTAGTTTGTGTAGCAAGTTTCTGAAGGAAGTTTCGTGCAAATTTCTGCTTGCATCCTCTTCATCTTGCTTGCTGCCCTCCATAGCCAACAAATCCGATTACTTTGAAAGTTTGATCTATTCATTGCATGTCGACAAAATTACAATTTGCTATCAGTTTCCGTTTGCATGTGCAAGTACTAGTCCATGCATGTTGCATGCATGCCTCTAGAATTCTTCAAATTGCTTGCATGTTTCCACAGTTGCTTGCATGTTGATTGCATGTCACTGTATTTGCTTGCATGTTGATTGCATGTTGCTGATTTTGATCTATTTTGAGTTGTAGAAGACCATCGAGGATTCCTAGGTTGGTAAACCTCGATTTAACGATCCTTTCTATCTCTATTTTCAGTTCTATAACAATTGAAAGCATATGTTTAGAAGTACAAAGATCAAGGACCACCCTGCACTTCAATCTGTCTGATGAGACTACTTTTGTCTAGCATAGGCGAAGAAACTCAAGAACCTGAGGGAGGATCCTCATCCATAGGTTCATGCAATTCCCGTGTCATCTCTTCAACAATCAAATATGCCCAACTGCATAATGTAGCCAAGGTTCTTCTGTCTCCTTTTGCATAGTTCACAGATATACCTTGAAACAAGTAACAGGCATAAAAAAGATCCAGCTTACCAGTCTTTCAAATCAGCTTAAACGTCCATTATCGATTCATCAAAAGTACAACAAGAAAAACTCATCCAGCAAAGGTTTCAGAAGAGCTTGCAAAGCTGTACATGTATCCAGGACAACAAACTCCACCAAAAAATAGCAAACAATTCTCATCCAGCACAGGATTTAGAATTGCTGTGTCTGAAACACCTCAACTTGTTTAGAGCGCACCTTTACTCAAAAGTAGGCAGCTCACCTGTTTGAAAATGGATTATGCACATTAGCTTGTCTAGAGCCCACATGTATACAAATGCAGGCAGCTCAGCTGATCACAGGGCATAGAGAGCGTCGCAGCTCATGGAAATGGACACATCGCACATTGTGGTCTCTTAAAGATGCTCGAGAGTAGGGTGGATAGCGCGACGGGGGAGGATCAACGCAACAGTTGTGAGGGCGGGGGTGAGAAAGTAGGAGGGAGATAATGAATTCGTCCCGCCAAAGTAGAGGCCCCCTTCCTACAAGTAGGAGTTGTGAGGGGCAGTTGCATCATTTTTCCCGGGCATTGGTGCCATCCTCTCGAGCATCTGCATCATTTTTCTCGGGCTGTGCCACCGTCCAAAGCACGGGTGCCATTTTCTTGAGCACCGACATCAATGCCACGCCATTTTTTTTTTTTTTGAAACGTGGTGACATCTTGTTGTGCCAAAGCACTACGTGCTTCTTAGATGCAAGGATGTCAACTTCAAGATCTAAAATTGCCATTTAAGTGCTAGCTCAGCTTCCACCTGGGGGGAGTTGGGCTATGTGTGGCAATGGGCCAAAAGCTACTTCTGCCTTGTAACCAATTAAATGCCAGTATCCAAAAATTTGGACATGCCTTAGGTATAGGGCTTCTAAGGCCCCATCCGAGGGCCTCCCCCGATTTAAGGCCTGAGGATGGGGGCCTTCCACATCATAAAACATTAGCAAAAAAAATTACCTTCATAGAAGGTTCTAGAAATTTACTCTTCTTGTTTTTTTCACCTCATCTTCCTCGCTGATTTACACGCTATACTCCTTCGTCGCTGTTTTCGTGCTTCATTGTTGTTTTCACTCCATCGATCGTACATGGGACGTTTCATGGAGCAGGTTGCAGCGACCATGCAGATTCATGGATGACGGGGACATAGAGGTGTCAATATGTGTGAGCATCATGTTATGGCAATAGAGGAGAGCATAGAGGCGTTGTCTATGTGAAAAGTAGGTTATGGCAGCAGAGGAGCACATAGAGGTGCACATTTTGCAACTATTGCAAATTGATTCACGTAGAAGCCCTTGAATACATGCAGAGGTGAGGAAGATCATCTATCTAAGGCTACAGTATAGAACAGATTCCCCGACAGCTGGAACTAAATTTCTCAACGTAGTTAGTTAAATGATACATTATAATTGTGGTCATATTTTTTGGGGTCTTTATTTCCTAACCAATAAAGTAAATCTCAACAAAATCATGCACGTTGGGAGGTAAATTCCTCTCCCTCCAAGGCAATCGCACATGCTCGCAGTGACTTTATAGGTTATTGAAGGCAAGAAATTTTACATGTGGTAAAAAATTTGTCTATTACCTCTGTGGTAAAACAATTTTTCAAGAGGGACCTTACACAAATGTAAGGTTCCTCTAATGTGTCAGGTTTTGTATGCCAAGTTGTGCTGTGTAGTTGTCAAATTCTCCCAAATAAGGGTTCCTCTAAATACACACACAATTTTTTGATAGTGCTTTACGCTTGTGTGAAAAAACCCTTATATTATTTGTTGGTTTCTGACACAAATAGAGCCCTAAGAAATCCGTTAGCTATGTTGAAAAGTTTGGACAAATTTGAAATTTCTCTTCATTGTCAAAAAGCCAATAAGTATGTTGAAATCCAGCACTGTTGTTATTTGTCGGAATTCAATTCATATTAAAACCTATAAAAATCATCAAGGTTTTGTTGAAAATTTTCGACGAATTCGAGAAAGTTTTCTATCCATCAAAAATTCAAAGAGGGTGTATAAATACACTTTTGTTTATTGTTGAAATTTGACATTTTATACATGCACGTCATGGATGCTGGATTTTGACATTTAGTTGCTGACACATCAAATCTAACATGGATGTCAAACTTTGACATATGTCTTATTCCAACACTCTGGCCAATTGCTAACCAATAGCTCACTTTCACTAAAAACTTAGATTTGTCATATTTCGACTATTTTTTCAACAAGTTTTTTAATAGATTGTTTGACATTTCAAAATTTGTCAAAAAACAAAAATCTCAATCTTATGTTGGAAAAGACACTAGTTTCTTGGAAATTCTAAAGTTTACTCCCAGTCAACTTCTATAATCTTGATGCAATGCTTTACAAGCTAATGACTTGCTATTATCTTTCCAATCCAGCATAACTAATGAAAAAAGCATTCTCATGCACATTAGCATATATAGTTATTGCCAATACAATTATTCTCTAACTAGCAATATGCAACAAAAATAAGCATGCAAACAAAAAAAACTTTGTTCCTCACAAAATTGCTCAAAACTCAAACACATACTCAAAAATGGCATGTTAAAATAAATTGCATACCATATTGTAAGCTCGAGAATTGAGAATGAATAATCATATGAATATATATTTGTGGGTGGATGGATCAATTTATCCTAATGATCCAGCTACCAATTTGTGTCTAGATTTGAAGTCCGTAACTCATCTTCTCAGATATGTATGTGAAGGAAATAGCGGATTACTTGGATATTGTCAAAGGTTGCATGATATTGGAATGCATAGCATATCTTTTCTTAATCAAGAATTACAATTTGCTAATCAACAATTGCAACGTGCAAATCAGCAATTGCTTCATTATGTGCAACACACTAGTGCTGAAAACAATGCACTCAAGAATGTTATGTCGGAGTTGAATGCTACAGTCACTACTCTTTGGGTTCAAACCAAAAAATGTTAGAATTCATGGAAAAGTTGCGATTCGAGAGTTTAAAATCTGCTGTTGATATAAAAGCTATCAATAAGGCAATGATGAAGAGGAAAAAAGAGAGAGTACCGATGAAGAATATTGATGACTTATCTACACATGGCGTCAATCAGAAAAAAAGAATTCGAGCATTCAAGTATGTTGTCATATAAACTGTTTATTTGATTGTATATGTCATTTAAGTTTGATTTGCAGTTGATAACATGGATTATTATTTATCAAACATAGTTTGAGTTTTGTATGTTTGCTGCAGATCATGTTTGGTGGCAAAGAACTGTTTAACAAAGTGTTCATGCATCTTTAAGTCATGTTTTACCAAGAAAGTCAGCAAAGGAAATGGTAAAAAATGCTCGGTTTGAAAAAATGAAAAATGAAATTGTAGAGACTGTTTTGATTAAGGATACTTGGATGCAAATGTGATACAAGGTGCATGTGATGTATCAACAACTAGCAAAAATGCTTATTCTACTTTTTTAGAATAGTTAAAGAAGCTTTTTCCCAAGTGATGGTGAAGAAAATTTATCTTTCGTGTCCATATTGGGTAAGATTAGCAAGAAATCATTATAATGACGGAATGTTCAAAGTAGTTGGCCAACCACTTCATATAACTGAATTATGGAAATCAGAATATGGTGAGCTCAATTACAACAATGCAATAATATTTTCCTTGATATTAAAAATGTTCTAAAATACATTATTCAATTCTACAAACTAGATGAACATCAAGTAAATGGAAAGATCATTATTGTAATAAAATTGGATGAATCTGAAATCATCAAGGGTCAAAAGTTGGAACATGTGAGTGTCACTTTGATGAACAAAATTTCAGATACAAATGATCGAACATTTAGTGTTCAATCAGAAAATCACATATGGTGGTTGGCAGCATTTCAGGTATACATTTCAATTTTCATTTAGAATATCGTTATTAACAATTCATACCTTGCCAGTTTTTATTGACATGTCATGCATTACTTGCTTCTCTACAGGTCTTGAAAGAGGACCATAAAATACTTTCATGGATATTTTTAAGAACAAATTATGGCGAGATTATAAAGAGACATTTGGAAGGTGAGAAATTTACAATTGAAAACCATGGAAGTTTTCAAATTCAATGGCACCTTGTACGGGAGTTGAAAACATTAAAATGTATGTATAATGTCTCTCACGCACGGGGCAACATCAAAGCCTTCCATGTCTTTATTGCATGAAGGATTGCTACAATATGATTTTGGGATGATCAACAAACACTGGCCCAACACGAGAAGCTGAAGATCCAAATATGAAAAGTGTTCTGCCAATTCCATTAAAAAATGTTCACATATGCACATTGCATGCTGAGGTTCATATTATTGAAAAACTTATTTACCTGTATATTCTAGTAGCATGGAATCATAAACCGGAGTCTGTGGCTAAAGCAACAATTAGTAGGTTGGAAATTATTCTGTCAAATGTAGGACTACATAACGGGAATGCCATGATTGAAAAAGTGATAGACTCTCCGGGGAAAAAAAAAACGTTCCTAATAAGCCATCAATTGGAGGTGCTAAAGCAAGAAGATTCTTATCCAATTACACATGCAAAGAATCAAGTGTCAGATACAAAATTTGGAGAGAAATTGTTCAAGCCACACGAACACTGGAAGGAAGTAATCGAGTGGAAAAGGGACAAGTATGGACCAACTTAGACAAACTCATAGGTGTTTCAGAAGATATGAGGACTTTGCAAAATCATTGCACCACATTTTTGAAATCTGTACATGATTGTTGGGGAAAAGACAACGTTACTCATTTCATGATGCTAATCTATATTATTATCTAGTACTTTTCTCATTGTTGCCTCATTTCAAAGATGCTATCACAATGTAATATGAGGAATGAACTTATTGGAAAGCATCCTATGTAATTTGGCATGTGTGGCATCTATTTACATGGCCATCTTGCCAATTGCAATGCATGTGACCAAAATTGGTCACGCTAGAATTGTGATATTTCAATAGTTCCAATATCTTTGCATTTTATATGCTCTTCCTACTTTACTCTTACCTGCACAAGAGAAATTATTTTAGTTAATATATTTTATGAAATTGATTCACTTAGAAATAGAAAAAAAAATATTTTTATATGGCCTAACGTACCTTTACAACATTTAATCGAAATTGATACTACTAAGGTAGATCGAATTACAACATTTCTGATCGAATGTGATTGAGACACCAATCTTCCTCAACCTCAACCATTGCAAGAATGTTGTCATTTTTTTTCACTGTTACCTGAAGTTGCTCTTGAGGGTTTATACCAAAATCTTGATCAAGTGGCTTCCAAACATTTTTGCATTTAATCCATCTTCTATAATACAGCAGCAAAGTGAGCATTTGTTTTTCGATGTGATATCTAAATGTCATGGATGAGTAACATACTCTGCACTCAACTTGCTGATTTTGTTTTGTATCCCAACCATCATCCAACAACTCGGCGATTATCTCAACACTCAAGTCCTTACAAATCAGCATTGTTTTCGTTCTCCAAATATTGCATTTGGAAAAAAAATCAACAAAAATAGTAAAAGGTAGATACCAACTTAATCTATTATTCTTTGATCTAGTGCTACATTTTAATATACTTTGAATATCGATATATAGCCTAGATCAAAAACTTTCTGAAATTGCTGCATCAGGAGAAATCCATTCCTCACTCGAAAAATCTGGTAGAGAATATGGCTCTAATCTACCAACTAAACTATTTTTATTAGGAAAATAGGTGTGACCATAAAAAAAACTCTTGAATCTAAAAGTGATTTTAGAGAACGACCATTATATTGTAAAATATCGATATCCAAATGTATGACATCGATTATTCTTGCAATCGATTGAACTGTTTGCCATTCAACAAAATTTGATGGATTCAAATCTGCAAAACCAACAAAAATATCACAAGAAAAATATAATTTAAAGAAGATGCTAACTCTAAAGAAATTAAATCTGAAAACCTACAATTGCATTTTCTTCTATCATTTGGATTCAAATCATGAATGTTGAGCTCATTGTGAAGATAAGCATGCTGAACTAAAATTTTCGTGATAGATTGACCGACATGTGATACTTTAAAATCCATTATCCTGCCTTTCCAAGAGATTCTGTTATCCGATCTTTTTCTTTTTTGGAATGAGCCTTTTGCAGAGGGATGCATCAAGATCCATTGATATTTTCGATATATTCTTGGTATCCATTGATCTTCTGCATTTTTTTCATTGCAAATATTGATTGCATCAATGATTCCTCTTGGTCTCCGATTATGTGTAGCCATTAGTCGAAAATACGAGTACGCAAGTTGAGAACGGAGAGAATGTAGAGATTGCGAGGTAAACCTAAGAATGACAATCCAAAATAAGAGATAGAATGAAGAAAATGAGACGTATACCTATGAATGACAAGAAGTTCCTAAACTACAAGGATTAGTTAACTACAGTTTACGACTATTGATGTGAAATCAACCTCGAGTGTACAATGACGAGTTGCATAAGAGAATTTGGACAGTAACTGTCGTCCAATCACAATTGTTTCTTCTGCCTGCTGAGATATTTGAAAATCACAAAAAATTGGACGAGAAAGTTAAATACAATATCCGTCCGACACTGTTACAGTTCATCACAGATGGACACCATTCATTGGGACACATAAGCATTGAAAGCGTGAAGTCAGAAACAACATCTTGACAAAGGGCCCATTTTGAGTTCTAATATCCCCTAATGTATTTTCATTTTTTGACATCACGGTTGGCCTCGACATACAGTTTATAGCCTATGGTTGCAGTTTTAGGCAGTTTTGGGATGACAAACATGGGAGAATCCATTTTGAGCGAAAATAGCAAAGTGGACGAGATTTCTAACTATGTAGTGTGGAAATTTAAAATGAAAAATATACTGATAGAGAAGGAACTATGGAATGTCATCATGGGTGATGAGAGAAGACCGCCAAATGAAGCGGACATTAAAGTGTTTGATAGGAAGGTGAGGAGAGCTTTGACCTTTATCAACTTGTCAGTGAAAGATCACATCATTACCCACATAAGTAATGCCACTACACCCAAACAGGCATGGGATGTGCTAAAGGAGCAGTTCAAGATATCAAATCCATCAAGGATTATATTTTTGAAGTCAAAACTGAGTAGTGCCCGTGATGAGGTGTTCATGTATCGCGATTTGGATATCGCAGTCACAAAGCTTTCGCGAAGGAACCATGATCCTCTTGCGACTCGGATGGAGTTCAGATGCGATCGCTGGACACTGCCAGTTGAATCACTCCTACAATTCTCCTGAATGTAGTCAGGCTCTACTAATCTACATTTATAAAATTAATGCAGCATTCAACATAGTCTCAACCAAGGTGCAGAATTAAAAAATGAACAAGAAAAACTCAGACACATGATTAACAACAGAAGCATTTGCATAGGAGATCAGATACAACAAGAGAAATTATCTATATTGAACTTCCTCTATTTTCTTCAAGCGCTGCATGCAAATCCACGCAGTGCGTTGGCATGGGAGAAACACGGTTCTCTCATGAGTAATCATCTCGCTTTACTAGCAGACAGTTAGATATCTATGGATCTTGATCACAGAGCTCATCTCGCACGCAAGCGGACTTGTTATTTGTATTTCGTCTTGATTGCTTACTACCATCAGACTACTACACTACACTTTATGTGTATTTTGTTGATCTACATGTCAAGTATCATCCAGTAAGTATGGTCGCTCTATGTGAATCTAAGATAAGAGTGATTAAACATCTACAACTAATCAAGGAATCACAAGAGTGGCAGATTAGCCACGACCTAAAATGTATCTACTGACATCATATCATCAGATCAGATATCTGTACTTATGGGTATTTGCATGATCTTGCTGGTACTCTTTGGAGCGTGCAAGCAGGAGAAGGTTTCGTTTCCGTCGTTGGTTTCATTTTGGTCATTTGTCTTCTCTCGTACTGGGCCGCAAATCTTTCGTGTTCGCAAACCATTCGTCTTCGTTTGTTTTGAATTTCGTGTTCGCAAACTATTCGTCTTCGTTTCCTTTGACTTCCATGTTCATAAATTTTTTGTGCTTCGTGTCTCCAAATCTTCGAGTTCGCGAATGTCTTCGTCGGGCTGAGGGCTGAAAGCTAGCAAGGCTTTGTAATTAGAAACGTTTTGTTTCTTTAGCTCCCTCTCAAAGCATGATAGCTTTACGATCCCGAGACTGCTCTTTTGTCTCTCAAGGAGTCCTTTGTCCAGGGCTTTAGTGAAGATGTCAGTAACCATGTCTCTCATTCCAATGAAGGTGGTCTGCAGCATCTTCTTCTCAATTATATCCCTGATCAAGTGGTACTTGATCGCAATGTGCTTCATTCTGGAATAGAAGATGTGATCTTTCGTCAGGTGTATTGCAGAGGTGTTGTCCATCTACAAGACCAGGGGCTCGTTCCTTGTTTCGCCAATTCGTCCAGGAACTATCTTAGCCAGATTATTTCGTTGGCTATCTTTGCTGTTGCAACATATTCTGCTTCGTAGGATGACTAGGCTACAATGGTCTTCTTCTTGCTGACCCAGAGAACTGCTGCTCCTAATGCAATGGTGCATCCTCCCAAGACGCTTTTATAGTCGTCCTTGAGAGATGCCCAGCTAGCATCATTGTAGGAAAGTATCCTGAAATCTGCACCACGACAATAACACAAGCCATAATCCCTCGTTAATTGAAGATATTGCAAAATTTGTTTTGCAATCTTCCAATGTGTCGAGCCTGGATTCGTGTAGAATTGGCTCATCCTGAATACTACATAAGCAATATCAAGGCTTGTGTTGTCAACAAGGTACATCAGTGATCCTATCAGCTTCCTGTAAGGTGTGAGCTGCATCTGTTCTCTCTCTTTCTCAGTCTTTGGACAACCATTATTCATCAACACTGTCCTTGCGAGCATTGGAGTGTTCGCACCTTTGCAGTTTAGCATCCCAAAGTCCTCTAAGATCTTCTGGATGTATATGGACTGGTGAAGGTATAACTTATCTCCCTCGTAGTCCCTTTCAATTTGCAAGCCTAGGTAGCACCTGGCTTCTCCCAGATCCACGATCTCGAAATATTTTGAGATGTCTGCCTTTACTTCAACAATTAGCTGCTCACTCCTGCAAAGTATCAGAGTGTCGTCCACATACACAGCCACAATGATGATCTTCCCATCTGTAACTCTGACATATACATTGGAATCAGCCAACAGAGACTTGAATCCTAATGATTTCGGGGCTTGATCGTTCTTCTTGTACCATTGTCAGGCTGATTGTTTCAAACCGTAGATGCTTCTATGCATTCTACATGCATAGTCAGGAAGTGAATTTGAGACATATCCTGGGGATTGATCCATGTAGACCTCTTCGTCTAATTCGCCATGCAAGAAGGCTGTCTTCTTGTCCACAATGTGGATCCTAAGGTCATAAGCTGCTGCATATGCAAATAACAGACGTAGGGACGAATGTTTGATGACATGAGAGAAGGTTTCAGAGTAGTCAATACCGTATCTTTGAGAAAAACCTTTCGCTACTAGTCTTGCCTTGTATTTTGTCACATTCCTGTCTGGTCCGTATTTGAGCTTAAAGACCCATTTGCATTTGACAGTCTTGCGCTTATTTGGTAATGGCTCCACTGTCCATACCTGGTTCTTCCTCATGGACTCCATCTATTCCTTCATGGCTTGAATCCATCTATCCTTTTCTGGACCTTCAATCGCCTCCTCGAAAGGCTGTGGTTCACCACTGAACCCGTAGAACTCTTCAGATGTGGAAGCTGAGCTGCCTGACACATATCTTGTTGGCGCTCTTCGTGGTCTTGTCGACCTTCTGGGAGATCCTCCTGAAACAACTAGGCCTTTGTCCTTGTCTGCTCTGCTTGGTCCGGAACCATTTTGGTTTAAAGGAACCGCGGCAGCAGGTTGTCTCTCGAATCTTTCTTCGTCAGATTCGTCGTTCGAATGGGAAACGACTCAAAAATCTTCGTTTTCATGTTCATCCTCTGCTCCCTCTGTCGTTGGCGACAGGTCATAGTACTGTCTCTCCAGAACTTCATAGCTGACAGGATCGTCATTGGCCATTGTCCTTCTCTTATCGAATATGACATCTCTCACTGTTTTCACAGTGTTCGTGTCTGGCCTGTAGAATCTATAATATGTTGAATTGTTGTCATAACCTACCAGAAATCCCTGCTCGGCTTTCTCATCAAGCTTCTTTCAAAGCTTATTAGGAATATGTGCATAAGCTGCACAGCCAAAGATTCTGATGTGAGACAGGTTGGGCTTTCTACCCCACCATAGCTCATGTAGTGTCGTGTGAGGAACACCAGACTTGCCTGTTCTGTTCTGGATGTATGCGGCTATAGTTACGACTTCAGCCTACAGTGCCCTTGAAGATTTCGAGTAGGCCATCATGCATCTGGCTGCTTCCATTAGGGTCATGTTCTTTCATTCAGCAACACGATTGTGCTGCGGTGTGTAGGCAACAGTTCTTTTGTGAATGATGCCACGATCATTGCAGAAGTCAGTGAAGCGATTCGAGATGTATTCGCCACCTCGATCTGTTCTGATATGCTTCACTTTGCTACCTGTGCATCTTTCTGTTCAATTCACATATTCTGTGAATTTATCAAGTGCTTCAGATTTATTTTGAATGAAATACACTCTGGCTAATTTGCTATAATCATCAATGAAGGTTATGTAATACTTTGAACCTCCTACTGAGATCACGTTGAATGGTCCGTAGATGTCAAAGTGCACTAGCTCCAGAATCTTTGTCATTCTGTAGGAGTCTTTGATGAATGGTTTGCGTGACATCTTGCCCTTCAAACATGCATCACAGTTGGTCGAACTGGTTGCATTCGAGATGCTGACTCCTGTTATCACTCCATGATGGCTTGCCTGGTAAAGTGCCATTGAGTTCATGTGACAGAGTCTTTTGTGCCACAGAGTGTCTGGCGAGTCGTCATGAGTTTGATGCACCTGATCTGCAGGTAGGTGTACCTTCAAATGATATAGGTTCCCTTTCTTTTTGCCTTGAGCGATGAGAGTACTGGTACTGGCATCAATCACGTTGCATGCTTCGTTAGAAAACGTCACACGCATCCCTGCATCTGTTATTTTTGCTACAGAGAGCAAGTCTTGTTGCAGAGTAGGCACGAACAGAACGTCTTTGAGTCATCTGTCTTTGCCATTGGTGTTGAGCCATAGTGAACCAATACCGTTCACTTGATGTCTAGGTCCATCTCCAAGAACTATGAATCTTGAAGGATCTGCACTTCTGAAATCAGACATGATTCATCTTGATGTCACGAAGTGTGAGGTGGCTCCTGAATCTAGGATCAATGCATGTGTGTCAGATGTTGATGCTGCACACACATCTTCACAGATATAGGCGGTCGAACAATTTTTGTCCATTCTTTCTTTGCTCATTTTTGAGCTCTCGGGCTCCTCGACATAGGATGAACTATTGCTGTTCTCCTGTTTGTTCTGTGCTGACTTTTTCACGGGTTCTGGCGGCAATCCATGGCTGCGTGACCCTTATTGTGGCAATGGATACACTCAATCTTGGGACTGAGCTAGCATGTATCTACCGTATGCCCGTCTCTTCTGCATCTCACACAAGTCTTCTTGTTTGCACCTTGTTGTTTCGACCTCTCTTTGGTCTTCCAGTTGCCTTTGCTTGTTCCCTCTGCTTGCTGGTCATGATCTTGCTTCTGATCGGACTCCCTCTTAGGCTTAAATTGCTTCCTTGATTTTTCTTTGTTGCCGTAGAGGACCTGGTCAGAACCATCTTTGTGATTAAGATGTTCTCTGGCCTCGACTTCCTCTCGAATCTCGATAATCGCCTTTTCGATGTTCATGGCGGGATCTTTCGCGAGTAGGGTTCTTGTCGTCTGGAATGATCTGGGTAAGGCTCTCAATAGGTACGTGAGCTGCTTCTCAGCTGACACAATATTCTCTGCTCCAGAGTTATGTAGTGATAGGAACAGATCCTTCATCTTTCTTACGAAAGAAGTGAGGTCTTTTCCATCCCACTGCAAATTCGTCAGCTGATCTTCCAGCATCATGATTTGACTATTTAATTTCGTCTGAAATCTGGTGAGTAATACATCCCACATCTCCTTAGTTTTGGAGAGTGTAGCCAGGTCAAGTGTGAGACTATCTTCGATGGAAGATGATAGCAAGGCTACTACCTTGTCGTTTTTCTCCCTCCATTCGCGTAGCTCCTTGCCTGTTGTCGTAGGCATTTCTTCTGTGCCATCCACCCAGGGGAATAGTCCTTCACCCTTGAGTATCAAAGATGTCTTAACTTTCCAGGATAGAAAATTAGATTATGAGGAGTCAAGTATTGTGCAGATCTTGCTCTACATGCTGTCGATTGAAGCCATTGCTTCTTGGAGTCTGTTCCCTTGTTGATGGTTGTTTGTTTGAATGCTTGGCCTCCTGGATCTGCTAGCTTCTTGGCTATGTCTGGGTACTTGCATGATCTTGCTGGTACTCTTTGGAGCGTGCAGGCAGGAGAAGGTTTCGTTTTCGTCTTTGGCTTCGTTTTGGTCGTTTGCCTTCTCTCGTACTGGACCGCAAAAGATTCTTGTTCATGAATCTTTCGTGTTTGCAAACTGTTCGTCTTCGTCTGCTTTGACTTTCATGTTCGCAAACCGTTCATCTTCATTTTCTTTGACTTTCGTGTTCGCAAAATTTTTCGTGCTTCGTGTCTCCAGAGCTTCGAGTTTGCGAATGTCTTCGTCGGGCTGAGGGCTGAAAGCTAGCAAGGCTTTGTAATTAGAAACGTTTTGTTTCTTCAGTCCGAATGGAGCAAGGAGAGCACATTCAGACGTACATGACCAGAATCAAGACAATGAGGGATGAGCTGCCTTCTATTGGTGAGCGCATACGTGATGTTGAGCTGGTGCACAATGCATTGTGCGGCATTTCAAAACCTTATCAAATGTTGGTGAGTGCGATAGCATCAAGAGAAAGATTGCCAACCTTTGACGAGCTCACATGAATCTTGATGCAGGAAGAGCAACGACGAGAAATGGTGAAAGCTAGATGTCAAAATATTGACGATCAAGCACTTGCGACATGCCAAAAACAAGGCAAAGGCAAGGGCAAGAAGAAGTCTAAGCAACAATTTTCCAAGGCTTAGGAGGATGAGGAACAAGACCAAGAAGAAGGGAAAATGCTTTCATTGCAGCAAAACAATCCATTGGAAAAGCAAATGTTGGAAATTCGTGGTAGAATTAGGCAAGGGAAAACCAAAGCAAGCAGGTAACCTTGTCGATGGTGAGATTGAAGACTCTAGCATGGACTTGATCCACACAGATCTATGTGGGCTATGGGGACTATGTCCATGGGTGGAGCTTTTTATTTCATGACCTTCATAGATGATATGTCACGTAAGATGTGAATTTACTTCTTAAAGAAGAAATCAGATGTTTTTGCCACTTTCAAGAGCTTCAAAGCATTGGTCAAAAATCAAATAGGTAGGAAGATCAAAGTTTTAAGATCGGATAGTGGAGGTGAGTACAAGTCTATTGACTTCAATGATCTTTGTGATCAATGTGGGATCGAAAGACAATTTACACAAGCTCATACTCCTGAACTCAATGGTGTAGCTGAGTGCAAGAATCGTACGATTACGAAAGGTGTCAGATCTATGCTAGTTGAGATGAAGGTACCAAAAGATTTTTGGTCAGAAGCTTGTAGTACTGCAATCTATGTTCAAAATAGAAGTCCTAGCATTGTCATACTTAAGATAACACCTGAGGAGACATTCATGAAGAAGAAGCCAAAGGTGAACCACTTGCAAATCTTTGGATGTAAGGCCTTTGTACATATTCTTAAGGAAGAAAGACGTAAGCTTGATGTAAAAGCTATAAAGTGCATATTCCTAGGATATGATGATCGTGTAAAGGGCTATAGATGTTTTGATCTAGTGGAGCACAAAATACATGTCAGCTGTGATGTTATCTAATTTGATGAATCTAAGATGTATGAGGATGAGGATGCTGAAAAGACCGACACATCCAGTGGGAAAGATGGTACAGTGAGGATTCCTCCTAATGATGAACCATTTATTGACTTTCCTAGTGATGGACATGAGGATACACCTCGTGATACTACAACTCAACCTCAAGCGATAGGTTGGAGAGGTAGAGATAAACCTTTTGGTGCAAAAGGATTGAAGTTGCAGGTGACAAACACAAGGAGAAAGATGTACCATGGGATACATTTTCACCAAGAAGTCGATCACCTGATAGGAAGCTCCCTAAGTGGTTTGAGAGATTGATGGAGAGACGCGACATGGATGACTTTCCAAGATTATCTAGCCAGGGAGAGCTACGAAGATCAACAAGGGAGAAGGCACAACCTGAAAGGTATGAAACAAATTATGCTCTCTTATCTAGCAATATTCAAAGCAAAGAACCTTTGACTTATGTTGAAGCGAAGGATGATGACATTTGGGTCAAGGCCATGGGAGAGGAGATGGAGTCAATTGCTAAGCATAGCACATGGGACTTAGTGGAACCACCAGTTGGCAATAAATCCATTGGTTGTAAAATGGGTGTACAGGACTAAGTACCATGCAGATGGAAGTTAGCAAAGCACAAAGCAAGATTGGTGATCAAAGGGTATGCACAAAGCCTAAGGGATCGACTATGACGAGACCTTTGCGCCAGTACGTAAGTGGAATATTCTATGTCTACTTGTTGCTTTAGCTTCACATTTTGGTTGGCCTTTGCATCAGATGGATGTGAAATCTACTTTTCCAAATGGTGAGTTGGAAGAAGAGGTGTTCATGGATCAACCTGAAGGCCTTGTAGCGAAAGGATAGGAGAATGAAGTATGTCATTTGAAGAAAGCACTTTATGGTCTTAAACAAGCACCACATGCGTGGTACATCAGGATTGATGCCTACTTTCATTCTAAGGGATGGTGAGAACACACTTTGATCCAAATCTTTATGTTTTATGCTTTGATGGTATGGTTGCTTTGGTTGCTCTTTACATTGATGACTTGATTATTACGGAAAGTAATCAAGAGATGATAGACATGATCAAGAAAGATCTCATGGAACAATTCAAGATGACAGATCTCAGCCTAATGCATTATTGCCTTGGAGTAGAGGTGTGGCAAAAAGGACACGAGGTGGGTCTAACACAGGTGAAGTATGTCAGAGAGTTGCTACACAGGTTCAAGTTGCAGGATTGCAAGCCAATGAACACTCCTATTGAGCTAGGTAAAAAGCTTTCTAAGCTTGACGAGTCACAACCATTTGATGCTACACTATATAAGCAGTTAGTAGGGAGCCTGATCTATCTTACCACGACTGGACCAGATATATGCTATGTTGTTGGTATTGTAAGTCAGTCTATGACAACACCTACGAAAATGCATTGGAAGACAGCCAAGCGCATCTTGCGTTACGTCAAAGGCACTTCAGATTATGGCTTGGTATACATGAGAGTTTACATGAGCTATGTGGCTATGTGGATGCAGATTGGGGAGGTGACTACGATGATTGTAGATCCACCACAGTCTATGTATTCCAGCTTGTGGCAGTTGCTTTTCCTGGTCTAGTAAGAGGCAAAGTATAGTTGATCTATCCACAACAGAAGCAAAGTATAAGGCAATGTGTAGGGCAACACAAGAAGCTATATGGTTGAGGCAAATCTTGGATGAAGTTGACATGAAACAAGAAAATTCCATGACTATACATAGCGACAGTCAGAGTGCATTCAGCTAGCAAAGAATCCAGTATTCCATGCGAGAACCAAACACATTGAGATTTAGTATCACTTTATACGTGAGAGACTGTTGAGTCATGAAATTAATGTTGTTCATTGTAGTACAGATGAACAACTAGTTGACATTTTCACTAAGCCACTCATTAGAAAAAAGTTTGATAAGTCTAGATCAAAGCTTTTTGTACTTAAAGTTTGTTACCTTTGAAGCTATGTATATGGATGTATAAATGGTAGATTCTACTTCTAGGGAGAGAGTTAGAATTAAAGTAGAACTATTGTGTTACTATACTCTGGGTTCTATCAATGGATAAGGATTAGTTGGCCTCGCCACGAGGTGAGTCGATGGGACATGCATCCCGTCAACGACAACCTGGGCCATGCATGGGTTGCCTTAGTGAAGACCTATATGTACAGTGTATTTTCATTTTGGGGAAATACAGTTGCTACGTGAGCTTGGTGTGGAGAGTGTTTTCTATTTGTGTGATTGTGTAGCATGATCCGTAATCCTGTTTGAAGCAAATTCTAAGTAACTCTGCAAGTATCTGTTCCAACAATAGTTGATCATATATCTATGTTCACTGACTAGGTTAAGTGCACCATATAGCCTTAGTAACTAGGAACACATAGTAGATCCAAACAAGATTAATTGTGCACATATGAAAATAATCTCACTATGACCCAGTATATAAACATATATGTCATTATTTGGCAGATTCCTCCAAAATCCGCATATGTTACTCTCATATCTCACTGAGAATCTTGTAACTTAGCTACAGAAGATTCTATTTCTCTTGAGTAAATAACATATCTGGGAAATCTCTAAGACTAAGAACACATTCTCTCTCACGAGTTTTCCAACCCAATGACCTCTTGTACCATATTTTTTCCACTTAATCAATCCCTCCCAAATTATCCTAGTACTCCAACCAAGATCAGGTTGATTCAATACAAACACTCCATTATCAAAATTACTTCTATCCCTACCAACTAGGATTACTAACTTCTGATCTTATTCAGTACTACGTATAATGATTTCCAATTTCAATTCTTCTCCAGTTCCAGATTGTTCCACACAATCTCTAGAGAATTCATCTCAACTCTGTGCAACTGATAGGTCCTTATAATAGAATCTTACTCATCACTTCACCCCTCCTTTCAAAAGAAATCTCCAATTTCTTATAAAAGTTTTCTAGAGAGATGATAAATGAAAATATCAGAATCGTGAAAAGTCAATAATAAGTGCCTTCCAAATAGGATTCACTCAGATTATACACATGACTTTTCTTCTAAGTATCCTCAATACGAGTGATAGTAACTATCATCTATTTGAGCACTATCTATGCATAAGAGACAATCCGAGATTAGAAATTGAAACACCAACATCTTGGAACATTTCAATTCCCAAGCCTTATCCAAGAAGTAATTCACATGATTATAAACAGTCCTTCAAAAAAGAAATTCCCATGTTGGAAGGATCATATGAATTTTAGTGTGAGGTCCATATTTAAGAAATTCAAAAGAAGTAAGGTTTATTTAAACATGAGAAATAGCTTCTAAGGGTTCTCAATTTGAAATTTATAAGATACCATTGAGGGATCTGGATCTATATCTCATAACCTCTCCAAATACCCTAACCAAAATAACCAATGGTTCAACCGTTAGTATTACAATTACGTAAATACTAACCACTGGTCTACAAATCATTCATGCACAAGAACTTCCCTTTGAAATCACTGATGTGCCATACCATCGGTTTTCTCTCCAAGAAAGTTCTTTGCTTTTAGATATGATCATCAGAAAATCAAAAAGATTATCTGACCATCCTATATCCAACCTAGGATCTGATCTTCAACCATTTCCAGAAAAATACCTCCTACCACTAAATTCTCCATTTCCTTAAGCTTTTCATTGTAGACAACAATATCATCTAAGAATACCACTTGACCCCAATATGTACAAGAAACCTCGTTCATAAACAGTTGAAACAAACCAAGTGTATTCATCAGAAACCAAAAGGAACCATTAAAAATTCAAAAAGCTGAAGTATATACCAATAGATATCCAATATCTATATCCGAAATGGTACAAGGAATTCCATTCCTTCAAGAAGAACTTTAAGCACATTATTCGAATATCTGGATTTCCTATACCAAATATGCACACATCTATTCCACCAAGTACTAGAGTATCCCCATATTTGTTCCTAATGGATCAAAATAATCCATTTACAAAATTGTGATTTAACAAGAATCTGCACATGGTTTTACCGCCACATAAAGCAATCCATCTGGCTGGTACTATTATTCTCGAATTTCTACCATATGAGAGTTCCAACTCTTACGAATAAGACTCTTTACCGTACAAAGTGAATCAAGTGTCCATTCTCACTTCCATGTCACAATTTTCAATAACAAATAGGGTCAACTCATGTTCCTATAAATATTCGATATAAATTCAACTTAAAGAATTCAATAAACCGGTGCTATATAATTTTCTTACGAGGGTTATTTACCAATCCAAATTAGATAACACAATCACATTTACCCTCAGGTTTCTCATTTTCTTCCTCCCTTAGATTTTTTCAGTCATCCAAAAAATTTCGTAGAGTTAACTGGCTAACTAGCATAATACCAAGGAATCTATTCTATTTACTGGGTACATGTTTGAGAACCGTACTACTTCCATTGCTTTTTCAAGATCATTTTAGAAAGATTTTCTTTTGACAACCGATTAATTTAGCTTGACACAGATACAACAGTACCAAACTTCCACAAAAACTGGCTTACAGATAATTGTTGATGTAACACACCAAACTTAATTACCAAGTTGATAAGCCTAATACATGCACATTGTCCAAGAAGAAGAAAAAACCAAATTCCTTCTACCAAAACAGGGAAGCAATATCCAAAACTTGGGTTCAATAAACTGATTCAATGACCAAAGAACTGGGAAAAGGAGCTCTCAACTCTTCACAGAGGCAACGAGTATCAATTAGAGAAAGGTTGCACAAGGGTCTCTAACTGCATGTTCTCTAATATGCTCCAAACAACTATGATTCACTAAACTCTTAGCAACATCAAGCTGTTTGACATGGACCTGATTAATCCACAAAAACATGGTATTCACTAACAATTACCTTTGCCTTATGTTGGAAATTAGCAGAACTGGATAACTGCTAATCCAGTTTATGCCCTCTAATATGCATGTCAATCTGGAGGATTGTGAATATGGCATTCTCAAATCCTCACATGCAATTACTAGAATCCAGTTCTACCATTGCTCCCAGTTCATACAACGGATAAATTGATTTACAATCAATCTATCAATGAACAAAAGCTACAAACCAAGATTCATTATGGTTCAGCCACATGATCCCTATACTATCGGAGTTTGATAAACAAGCATCAACATCCACACCACCAATAGATCATTCTACATTAATGAAAGATTCGTCAAGGATACCAGAATTTTAACAATGAATTCAAGATTAATTCTTAGCATCTTTGCAACCATGAATGAGTAAAAGATCACTCTACCACCATAATTGACAAGCATGCCTCAAATGGGAATTAGTGAATGCAACTCCATAATTCTCTTGAGAAATATAGCGCTTCTATATACCAATTCAATGTAGAATTTGTCTTTATTTCCATCCAAGATTGCATCTTAGCCGGGCTCTGATACCAATGTAAAGACCACTAGGGAAAACCCCTAAGATGAGGATAGGAAAACACAACGAGAGACTATGGAGCAAAATCGCCCAACCAAACCTTCCTGGATCTAGCCCCCAAGCCATGCCATGTGATAGCAAGAGGAGAAGAGCTCAATTGGTAATCTAGACCAAGTCATCGACGAGATTATCTCTACCCCAATATATAGAGAGTAGGATCCTCTGCATGATCCCATGCAATTCCCATGCAGGTCAACTATAAATAGGTCATAGCTCTTCATGCATTCCTCCTGCCTATATCCGTCACACGTACATGCACTACTCCATATGTCTCAATTAGAGTGTCTGGGTCCTCTCAAGGTCATTAGTCACAAACAAGCCTCGACGTGGAATTAAATCTCGGCGTGACGAATAATCTCGAACACTAGAGGGCCGGTCTACCATATTAGGACTATTCCATGTCCTTAGCTGAATATGGCCGTAACTTAAACGTTAAAAAAAACAGATGAATCATGACGATAACTTAACTTACCGATACTTGCCTCTTTAGCAAAAAAACTAATCAATGCATTTGTGTAAACCCCAAAGAAAAGAAAGAAAATTTGTCTTTTGAAATCCAACAACGTCGCTGTTATGGCAAGGCCTTTTTGGTATGTACCACAACGTTCTTGTTAAATAAGAATTTTAAACATTTAAGCGAATCGGCTAATGTTGACTTTTCAAAGGACTTCTTGGCCTAACATGTGGAATGCAACATTAGCAAAGTAATTCCAGAAAAAAATACTTCATGAAAGATGAGTTGGTCATGTCCATGCATGAAGTAAAAATACGTGACTACTTCAAACCTACCAAGACCAAATCTATAAAGAAGAAACTTCCTTTCCAACCATTAAAGGAATTCACTTCATTTTAACTATTTCATAGTCATTGACTATTTCGTAGACTTTCAGTGTATTGAGAGAGAGAGAGAGAGAGATCTGCTCATTAGTGAGGGAGTTCCGGTTGGGCAGATTCTATCCGGATGATTATTTTCCTCTTATGTACGAGTATTGGGCCGCCTTTCCTTCACAGCAGGCTTGATTTTCTCTTGTGCAACAGCTTAATTTGTTGAAAAGGAGCGAATTCTATTTTATCCAGGATAATCTTTGAATTAGTTTGATCAGTGCTTGCTTCCATACAAGCTCTTGATGCCCTGTCTGATGTGCTTTGCTGCGAGTCCTCCAGGATTCAAAGGTATTTTTCTCATCATCATATCAAATGGATTCCTGAAATGTGTTCAGACTACTTGTTTTATGCTACTGCTCTTGTCAACGATGTGCAATAAGCGAGAGCGAGTAACCACTAACTTATATTTAATGGGATGGATCACGATTATGAACAGTGGATAGCTGTTGTACGAAATTGTCACCTTCTCTGGGTTTTGCGATTCCTAATTCCTGGACTTGCTGTGCAGAATCTGTCGCCCCTTGATAGGAACTTGTTCTGTGAGAATTAGTTGCCGCAATTTACTCCCGACTGTGATGGCGAGCTCATCCTCCAACGCCACTTATTCTTCTTCACATGAACCACAGGTCGTGAAGCTGAAGTTGGAGGAGCTTCTTTTGGTAATCTCCTCTAAATCCTCTGACTCTGCCTACAATATTATTTTGCATCCATGTGGTGAACTTGAACGTGCGCGTCTCATTGAACTATATTCTAATCGGGGGACAGTGAGCATTTGAGGTATCAGTTAACTGGGTCCAGGTACAGTAACATTTGTACTCTCCATGCCCTTACCTCCTCCTCCGTGGTGCGATTGCAGACATGCTTAAAGACAATACAAGTGTGAAACAGCTCTATTTGCATATACATAAACACAGCAGAAAAAATAGAGGAGGCAAGAGCGAGTGGATTTTGAATCTTGTCACTGCGCCTACCAAAATACATTAAATCTTAATTTCTTGTTTTAAGCAACCACAATTTCTAGATTATTTACAAGGCTACACCATGTTGCTTGTGCTTACTACAAACCCAAGCTACTTCATTTCCTTGCTCATATTTGATTTTATATAAATCAAACAGCTTCGCAATTCTTGGATGCTCTCCTAGGACTTTGATAAGCCATTCGGTTGCTGCCTTTTTGGGTTGATCATTCGAATCTACATCACCTCTGGACACAATGTTATTGTCCACTACATTCAATGCCACTTGGTCAAGAGCCCCAGCATCTAGACTATAGATTGCCATTTTATCCAACTCTGGGATCATATTACCCATCCCTGCTGCCACATGAGCACCCACTTTGATTAGAAGAGCTATGATTTTTACACTCCATTTCAAGATTGGAAGGATCTTTTGTGCTAGTTCATTCGTTATAGTCAATGCAATCCCGTCTTGTCCCTGTACTTTGTGGAAACCATCTTTGTGCTCACACATGAGGTGAAGTTGCAACCTTTTCATTCCAGGCATAATTTTTGTTACTATTGTGCCAACTCCAGAATGAACATCTACAGTGGTGAAATACACATAGCGTGGTACTATATGACTCTGTAATTTCCAAGAGAAATCAATCACCTGATCCATTTTGCTAAAAAGCTCCAACTTTATCTTGTCTTGAAGAGCAATCATGTGGTTGGTTCTCTGTCCTAAATTGTCGAAGTGCCTGACCAGCTCAGCGTGCATCTCTTGGCTATGAGCATGTATCTCGCCCATGTACTTGATCATACCCGAAAAATTGTGCTCGACTTGTGAACAAGATGGATTTTCTCTATATGACAACAATTTTGATTCCTCGATGATAGGATTTTTTTCTAACTTAAAGAGACCATGAATCTCCCCTAAGTTTTTATAAAATCTATCCAACACGTCCTCCCATTCATGCCCACCTAGCAAGTCCATGGCCTTGTTAGAACCATATTCTAATGAAATATCAGGTTCGCTCTCCCAACAATGTCTATAGTCTAGATCAGATGTTGTCAATACCTTTTGTTTCAAAGTTTCCACCAACACTGAGTGTTGCTTTCGATATTTGCAAGGGGTCAAGCTCATCACACACTCTGGTTGTAGAATGCCCTCCACGAGCACCACTCCTTGGCACCCAAGTATTTTGTCAGCACATAGATCAATAATGTGTTTTATGATATTCTTTTGCACAAACTCCAAAGTCCTCTCTTTGCTCTTGGGTGATTTAACCAAAATATCGATGTCAAAGCCTATTTCACCACTGTATTCCAACTTGATCTCCATGCCATTGTCAAGGAACGCAATCGTGTTTTGAGCAAGAGTGTAACCTGCATTTGACCCAAATATTTCGTGGAAAGATACCTGCATGTGTAAGAAATTCACCAGTGAGCAACATAACAATTTAACAAGTGATATCATTAAATTTTTGAAGAATTACTACATATGAGCAAAATATCTTGAAGATGTTTTGATGGCATTTCAAGTGGTTATTGACATATGAACAATACCTGTAAACGAGGGAAAAATCCAAGAGTGAGTGAAGTTCGGATATTGTCATTACATTGCAATCTGCGCCCGATATACACAGGATCATTGTAAGATAATTTCCATCTTTGCCAATCGGTGGAATTTTGGTTTTCATCCTTCAAAGTAGCTGGCATGAAAATTTTGTTTCCACCCTTGGGATCCGCTTCGTAAAGAAGTTTTAATTTTATCATTAGTTTCAGAAGGTGTTCTAGTCTAACCTCATGATCTCCCACATCTCTAGAAAAAAACCCTCTATTACTGGAGAGAGATTGGGAGAGGACACGTTCCAAAAGTTCCTTTGGAATGAAGCCATTATGTGAAGAGCCTATTGTTTGTGATATATGATTCACTCCATTGATAAGCTTTCCAATAATCACATGACAAAACCAATTCGGGTTGACTACGACAAAGTTAAGCTCTTCAAAATAAATCACTTGACCAACTTCGTGCAAAGATGCCGCTATGACTCTATAAAATTGTTCCTCAATATTTTATGAATCTTCATGATCTATCTTCTTGTATATTGACTTATTCTTACATAAATCAACAAACTCATCCCATAGAATTAGGGGTTGGTTAGGATGTTGTTGATTCCACATGTCAACATGGAGTTGCATCTCTACACATGCCTCAAAGACCTTGGGCAGCTTCTCTAAGATGTTTACAAGGTCGTTTTTCAACTTCTTCAAAAATGGCTGGACTGATGAAATTGATCTAGTATCTAGGGCAGATGGATAGAGATTGACTTCAATGACCTCATCAAATTCAGCTCTTAAATCATCCACAATTTGCTTAAACATGGAAAAACTAAGATGATTGCTTTGATCAGCATGTGTGACTACTACAGTTGAATGGGGACGAAAGACCTCTGACCTTCTTGTATTGGATGCAATAAACTGTAGCCAGTATCGGAGTCTATCCTTGACAGTAGCCATCTGACTGTGGAATGGGTTGCAAACAAGCAGGAAGAGAGAAGGAGTTCCTCCGCCACTCAGGTTAGGTACCACAAGATCATGGAAGGAGTGGTACTCCTTCTGCCCTGCCATGTCCCATATGGAGACCTGTGTGTTTCCAATTGCCAAGAATTTGACTTCAACACCTTGTGTTCTCACATCACTTCCATGCAATAACCTGTCTACAATCGGCAGCCTCTCCATCAAGTTCAGAAAAGAAAACAAGAGTCTGACGGCAGGGTGTGCCATCCCCTGGATCATTGATTTTTGCAAAGTTGTTTTACCTGCGAAGGAAATTTACACTCCACCCATTAAAGAGTTAAGCTACAAATTTAAAATATTAGCGTGTTCTCAAAACGGTAATGCTTTGATTCAGTTGGCAATTGTAAGCTAGTTTACTTACCAGCAAATGGGTAGCCGCATAGGAACACTCTTGCTGCCTTTGGACTGACCACTGGCATTTCTTTCAACAGTTCTAGAGCTGCTTGCTGTTTCCTCACTTTACTCTCCAGCCGAGCTCTGATCACTGCTTCCTTTCCTTCGCGCTCCAACGGAGTGTGACGGACGTCAATAATTTTCAGGTACAGATTGGTAGCCAACAAATCCTCGATTGTTGCAAACACCTTCTCCCCAGCAACACTCTCGCCGTAAGACAGATCAAGTATCTGTAAAGAAGTGTTCTTTGCGAGTGATTTGAGGAGGGAAGAAATGTCTTCTTCTGAAACGTTGTTCAAGCCCTGCACCGTCAGATGTGTCAACGTGGAATTGTTTTGTAGCATGTTAACCAAGGCTCTGATTCCTTTGCTGCCAATGTCGGTGCCTTTGTACGAGCCAGTAATATGGAGTGCTTTCAGAGAGCTGTTTTTCGGCTGTGTATTCGGATCGCAAGTCAAAGGTTGTAACAGGGCTTCCAAGGCATCTGCATCAATTCTATTCCATGTTAGATCTAGCTTCTCAAGGGCGCTGTTTGTGGCCAAACCCATAGCTATTGCAGCAGCGCCATCTACACCAGTGTCGTTGCCGCTTAGAGATAGAGTTCGAAGGGTGCTGTTTTTGGCTAAAGCCAGCCCGATTGCAGCAACATTGGTCGCGTCTAGGTAGCAATCATCAAGTGATAGTGCTCGGAGAGAAGAAATTTCACTCAACGTCTTTGCAACAAGCTCGGCCCCCTCGAGAACCGCGCCCGATATCCATAGATGCTGCCGCACATGATTGGAGGCCAAGGAATGATTGCCATCGAAGGATTCTAGCAACAATTTCATATCCCAATCACTAATGTATGTGCGATTGGCCCCGGAGAAGAAGAATCTAAGATCTTGGAGGGTCCGATTTTTACTCAAAGTCGAAGCCATGAAATTAACGTTAAAGCTGTCTGTGGATCTGCTGTGTTTATGTATATGCAAATAGAGCTGTTTCACACTTGTATTGTCTTTAAGCATGTCTGCAATAAGCTTTTGAAGAGTGTAATAATTATCCTCACTACCCAGATAGTACTCCACGGAATGCACCACGGAGGAGGAGGTAATGGCATGGAGAACCGGAGTACAAATGTTACTGTACCTGGACCCAGTTAAGTGATACCTCAAATGCTCACTTTCCCCCCCATTAGAATATAGTTCAATGAGACGTGCACGTTCAAGTTCACCACATGGATGAAAAATAATATTGTAGGCAGAGTCAGAGGATTTAGAGGAGATTACCAAAAGAAGCTCCTTCAACTTCAGCTTCACGACCTGTGGTTTATGTGAAGAAGAATAAGTGGCATTGGAGGACGCGCTCGCCATCACAGTCGGGAGTAAATTGCGGCAACCAAGTTTCTACCAAGGGGCGACAGATTCTGCACAGCAAATCCAGGAATTAGAAATCGCAAAACCCAGAGAAAGAAGGTGACAATTTCGTACAACAGCTATCCACTGTTCATAATCGTGATCCATCCCATTAAATATCAGTTAGTGGTTACTCGTTCTCGCTTATTGCACATCGTTGACAAGAGCAGTAGCATAAAACAAGTAGTCTGGACACATTTCAGGAATCCATTTGGTATGATGATGAGAACAATACCTTTGAATCCTCGAGGACTCGCATCAAAGCACATCAGACAGGGCATCAAGAGCTTGTATGGAAGCAAGCATTGATCAAACTTCAAAGATTATCCTGGATAAAATAGAATTCGCTCCTTTTCAACAAATTAAGCTGTTGCACATGAGAAAATCAAGCCTTGCTGTGAAGGAAAGGCCGCCCAATACTCGTAGATCTGAGCTGAGTTAGAAGATGAAAATAATCTTCTGGATAGAATCTGCCCAACTGGGAACTCCCTCAGTAATTAGCAGATCTCTCTCTCTCTCTCTCTCTCTCTCTCTCTCTCTCTCTCTCTCTTATATATATATACATATATATATATATATATATATACTCTGAAAGTGTATGAAATAGTCAATGTCAAAGAAAGTGCCCCCCCCCCCCCCCCCCCCCCTCTCTCTCTCTCTCTCTCTCTTTTGTATATATATATATACATACTTACTGAAAGTCTATTATGAAATAGTCAATGTCAAAGAAAGTGCCCCCCCCCCCTCTCTCTTTTGTATATATATATATATATATATATACATACTTACTTCAATGAGGGCAATCTTCTCATTGGATCTAAAATATGAGCGCCATCCCCAAATTTGAATCAGGAAAAAAAGCAAAATGTAAGAATTGATGTTACAAAAGAGTGTAGCTTGTCTAATTCGAATATGCATTCTTTCCACTAGTTGACATGAGCGCAATTTTCACATTGGAATGAAAATATGAGTACCATCTCCAAATTTGAATCAAGTAGAACAACAAAATCTTGTTGTATCCGACACTCATAGATTTGCCATTTCATTTGGAAGCACTGGACACCTACAAACTTTTTGGGCTTTGATCAATGGATTGATGGTACAGAGTATATAATATAATAAAAGATAAGTGCTTTGATTTGTTTTGAAAAGTCAGTTCTGAGCACTTTGATGCATGTGATTACTTTCTTGTTTTTTTTGATGACAACATTGTATCATCTATAGTTCAGGGTGCCTGTGATTTTGTAGGTATTGTGAAAAACTCAGATCCAAAAGATGCTAAAGTTTCATAAAGATCTTGGCCATGGAAGTTATGCACATCTAGATTGAAAAAATGATAGAAATTGTGATGTTAAGCATACTAAACATCAATTAAACATCAAAATCTGATCATAAGCTTCCACAAACAGAAACTTGCTGTCCCTGTCCGTACTTCAGAGCCTACAACCTGCATTTCACACGTGTGAAGCCATAGCAACAAAGAAATCACAATTCTAGTGGCTAGAATGCAAGATATGAACAAAAAAGTGAGAGAGAAGAAGATGGATCTTCAAAGAGCATAACATTCATTCAATAGAATGAAAATGAGATATGTACATACTCGTGGAGATGGCTATTTATAGCAGCCATAGTGCCTCTTGGCCACTTGTCTTATGATAGGCTAAAATTGGGGTCCAATAGGATTCACCCATATACCTAGAAATTTGGTCAAATAGGAATGCACCAAATTATGAGCCAATAGAAGAGCTCCACACTCGACCTCCTCTAATTAATGTGACCTCAAAAGTAGTGTACACATACTTTGGGCCTCTACATACATGTATGAACCTATCTCTAACTTTTATTTGGCCATAGGCCTACAAAATCTCAAGTTAGGAAAATACTACTAGTTGACAATTTTTCACACTCCCTCTTCAACTAGTTTTAGCATAGATTTAGAAAGTACACCAAGACTTGTTCTATGCTTGAAAAATAAGTCCTTTCCCAATGCTTTGGTAAAGATATCAGCCACACATTCCTTTGATGGGACATGTTCAAGCTTGATCTCTTTTGCCAACACTTGTTCTCTCACAAAATGGTAAGCCACCTCGATATGTTTGCTCCTTGCATGGAAAACCGGATTGCTTGCTAGACTTTGGGCTGAAAGGTTGTCACAAAAGATGATTGGACTCTCTGAAAAATCCAGCAAATGAAGCTCCATAATCATCCTCTTGATCCACACCATCTCCTTTGTGCATGATGTCAAAGCTTTGTACTCGGCCTCACTAGAAGAAAGTGATATAGTTGCTTGTTTCTTCGACATCCATGAGATAGCTCCATCACCTATGAAAATAGCATGTGCATTTATGGATTTTCTATCCATAAGGTCTCCTGCAAAATCTGAATCTGAAAAACCAAATAAGTTAGGTGATGAGCCTCTATAAACAATGCCAAAATCTTTTGTTCCCGAGATGTATCTCAAGATCCTCTTTCCTAGTTTCCAATGTTCTATGCTAGGATCTTGCATGAATTGGCTTAATCTACCAACACAATAAGATAAATCAGGTCTTGTGATGGTTAGATATATAAGAGAACCTATTAGCTTCCTATAGAGAGTAATGTCCTCGAAGGATCTTTCATTACCTCTTATAGTTAGCTTTACATGTGATTCCATAGGTGTATCAATAGAATTTGCATCTACCATATGAAATCTATTGAGAATAGAAATAGCATACTTCTCTTGTGAAATAAAAGTGATTTGAGAAGTTCTAATTACTTCTATTCCTAAGATATAGCTCAAAAGACCAAGATCATGCACTTCAAATTCCTTTTTTAGTGCTTTCTTGATATCTTCTATATCTTCCTTGTTCCCTCCACTTAAAATAATGTCATCCACATAAATTAGAAGGATTGTAACATCATTAGCACTAATTCTAAAGTAAAGTGAATGATCATACTCACTCATAGTGAAGTTTTGAGAAAGTAGAAAAGAGTTAAGCCTAGCATACCAACTCCTTGGTGCTTGCTTAAGACCATACAAACTTTTTTGTAGAAAACACACATGATTAGGCTTGCTATGAGAAACATAGCTCTCGGGTTGCTCCATGTAGACTTCCTCTTCAAGATCACCATTCAAGAAAGCATTAGAAATGTCTAATTGCCAAAGATCCCATCCATAAAGAGTTGCAAGGGAAATGATTACTCTTATGCTCACCATCTTTGCCACGGGTGCAAAGGTTTCCTCATAGTCAATGCCATGCTCTTGAGCATAACCTTTAGCCACCAACCTTGCCTTGAACTTGTTGATAGATCCATCTTGATTTGTCTTTACCTTGAAGATCCATTTGCATCCAATTGCACTTTTGCCCTTTGGAAGCTCCACCAATCTCCATGTGTTGTTCTTCATAAGTGCTTCAAACTCAAGATCCATTGCTTGGATCCATTCCTCTTTTTGCCTTGCTTCATCTACACATGAAGGTACATCAAAAGAAGTTAGGAAAGCATAGTTGGATCCATCCACCACTTGCTTACCTTTGCCATCATAAGTGAGCCTTGAGGGTTTCACTTTATGCCTTGGAGTTCTCCTTGGAATTTGACTTGAAGAGGCTTCTTCAACATCCACATCCAATGTGTCATCAACTCCATTGTCATCAAGCACATTAGTTGCAACAACACCATCATCACTTGAAACAACTTTTGGAATGTTATTTTCATCAAAAATGACATCCCTACTTGTGAACACTTTCTTGATTGAAGGAACATAAATCCTATATGCTTTGCTTACTTCACTATAACCAACAAAAATGCCCTTTCTTGAAGATGGATCCTCCTTAGTTCTATCATCAAGAGTAATGTTGAAGTAGCAAATGCATCCAAAAGTTCTTAGAAACTTGACATTAGGCTTCGTACCAAACAAAGCTTCAAAAGGGGTTTTTCCTTCCAATACAACACTTGGCCATCTATTGCATAGGAAATTTGCACACAACAAAGCATCACTCCAAAAAGGTTTAGGAAGATTAGCATTCAATCTCATTGCCTTTGCACTCTCACACAAGGTTCTATTCTTCCTCTCGGCCACTCCATTTTGTTGTGGTGTTCTTGGACATGTGTACTCCCTCTTGATCCCATGCTCATCGCAAAAGGCTTTGAATTTGTTAGAAATGTATTCACCACCATTGTCGCTCCTCAAGCATTTGATTTTGGTTGTAAATTGAGTCTCAATAGCAACTTTGAACTTGACAAACACATCAAACACCTCATCCTTGCTCTTTAGTAGATAAACCCAACAAAATCTACTAAAATCATCAATGAAAGTTACATACATCTTAGCACCTCCATTGCTAATTGTAGTAACACCATGAATATCCGAATGCAAGAGAGAAAAAGGCATCTTAGATCTAGATATAGATCTAGTATATGGCAATCTATGTGATTTAGACAAAGCACATTCTTCACAAACATGATTCAAGCAAGTAAGAGACTTGGGAAGTCCCCTTACTACCTCCTTTTTGGCTATTACCTCCAAGGCCTTGTAGTTGAGATGTCCCATCCTTTTATGCCATACCTCTTGAATTGACATTTGTTCATTTGCCATGCATCCAACTTGGTTAGCAACAACACATGCATCAAGCTTGAACAATTTCCCTTGCCTTTTCCCTTTTGCAATGATACTACACCCCTTTTTGATCAAGCAAGCATCACCATCAAACTCAACTTTGAATCCTTTGTCAAGCATTTGGCTTACACTAAGTAAGTTCTTGGTAATGGATGGAATGAGCAAAACATCTTTCAATTCTATATTCCTATTTGTAGAAAGTGAAATAGGAATTGTGCCAATCCCCTTGATTGCACACTCACCATCATTTGCGGTATAGATTACCTTCCTATCACCATCAAATGCCATTAAAGATGAAAAATACTCTTTATGATATGTCATATGAGAAGTGGCTCCACTATCAATCCACCAAGGATCAATGTCTCCATGATTAGCCAACAAGCAAGATGACATAACAAAAGCATCATTTGAAAGAAGCTCATCCCCACCCTCATCAATAGTTAGATTGGTTTGCTTTTCCCCTTGATCCCTCTTTTTCTTAAAACAATCACTAGCAAAATGCCCTTTGACTCCACAATAGAAACATTTTAGCTTAGATCTATCCTTCTTTTTGCCAAAAGTAGAGTGCTCACCTTGGTCTTGCCCTTTAGACCAATTGCTTTTACCTTTGCCCTTGAACTTGCCTTTAGAGAACATTGCCTCCTCTTCTCCTCCTTGAGATGTAGAAGATGCTCCCACTCTTGCTTGCAACCTGAATTCTTCAGCCAACAAGACCTCTTGCAAGTCTCCAACACTTGGTAAACATTTTTGGATAGCATAACTTTGAACAAGATTAGCATGATCATCCAACAAGCCATTGAGAATCACTTGAACAAGCTCCTCATTATTTATGCCATCATTAATGCATGCTAACTCATCATTCAATGCTTTAACTCTCAAAACAAAAGCATGTCCATTCTCACTCTTCTTTTGCATACAAGAAAAGATTTGCCTTCTTAAAGTCAACACTCTAGAAGTAGACTTGGATTCATAAACCTTCTTCAAGGCTTCCCAAGCTTCACTAGATGATGTGCACTTACCAACCTCTTTGATAAGCTCATTTGTCACATTCATCTTGATCATGTGAAGGGCTTTCTTTGCCCTCTTGTCATACCTCAATTGTTCTTGAGGTGCCAAAGGTCTCTCCTCCACACCTACAACAATATCCATCAACTCATTCATCTCAAGCAAAGACTCCATCCTTACTTTCCAAGTAGAATAGTTGAGGGAGGTAAGCCTATCATTGCTTTCCAACATGTAGCCTCCATTTGTAGCCATGTTGCAATGATTGATCTCTGATCTTTGACCTGTTCCAATGCACTAAGCACTCTCTTGAATCAACAAATGAAACACAAGAAGAAATCACAAAGATTTGGAACCTAAAACCTTACTTTTTCTCTCTTTTCCTCACTTTTTCCTTAATTTTAGCCACTAGTTTTATGATTTCTTGATCAAACCAAGACCAAACCTCAATATACTTGCTTTTCCCTCACTCCTAAGATTGAAATACACTCTTGAATCATTCAGCAAACTGAAAATCAGAGGGTTACATCAATTTTGAAGTTTTTGACATGAAGAAGCAAGAAATTGAATCAAAAAACTATATGCTAGAATGGAAAACTAATAGGATCTTGTTGGATCTTGCATCTCCCTCTTTCCAAAACAATTTTTGTCTCCTTATTCTGATAAGTACAGAGGGAATTCGCCCTACTTCAATTGAAATGCATACAAATGATGTTTTGATCACAAAGATCCAATTTCTACACATAAATCAACAAGATTTTTAGCTAGAAACTTGATTGGAATGCTACAAAAGCAAACTCGCCCACAAATCTCTTCTAAATCTGGCAAAACCTGCACATTTGGCCGCCTAATGCTCTGATACCATGTGAAAAACTCAGATCCAAAAGATGCTAAAGTTTCATAAAGATCTTGGCCATGGAAGTTATGCACATCTAGATTGAAAAAATGATAGAAATTGTGATGTTAAGCATACTAAACATCAATTAAACATCAAAATCTGATCATAAGCTTCCACAAACAGAAACTTGCTGTCCCTGTCCGTACTTCAGAGCCTACAACCTGCATTTCACACGTGTGAAGCCATAGCAACAAAGAAATCACAATTCTAGTGGCTAGAATGCAAGATATGAACAAAAAAGTGAGAGAGAAGAAGATGGATCTTCAAAGAGCATAACATTCATTCAATAGAATGAAAATGAGATATGTACATACTCGTGGAGATGGCTATTTATAGCAGCCATAGTGCCTCTTGGCCACTTGTCTTATGATAGGCTAAAATTGGGGTCCAATAGGATTCACCCATATACCTAGAAATTTGGTCAAATAGGAATGCACCAAATTATGAGCCAATAGAAGAGCTCCACACTCGACCTCCTCTAATTAATGTGACCTCAAAAGTAGTGTACACATACTTTGGGCCTCTACATACATGTATGAACCTATCTCTAACTTTTATTTGGCCATAGGCCTACAAAATCTCAAGTTAGGAAAATACTACTAGTTGACAATTTTTCACAGGTATTAGCAGAGAAGCATATGCAACAATATTCAACTTATTAGAGAAGCTTTTAAGGAAGTTCGAATTAAAAAAGTAGGCTTATTTCAAGAGTGAGAATTAAAGTAGAACTATTGTGTTACTGTACTGTGGGTCCTATCAGTGGATAAAGACTAGTTGGCCTTGCCAAGAGGCGAGTCGATGGGACACGCATCCCATCAATGACAATCTAGGCCATGCATGGGTTGCCATACTGAAAAACTATATGTGTAGTGTATTTTGGTTTTGAGAAATACAGTTACTACGTGAGCTTGGATTGGAGAGTGCTTTCTGTCTATGTTACTGTGTTTCCATGATCTGTAATCATGTTTGGAGCAAATTCTAAGTTGGTATCAGATCCATACAGGGAGTGTACACAATACAGTGTAGCTGTTGAAGAGAGCTTCGGGAGAAGAGTTTTTTAAGAGTTCGGGGTTTACGGCAGGTAGAAAGCAAAAAGTGAAGCACTAGTGCACAATTTCTAGCATACAGAGACTGTGGACGGAACTGTGGACGGATTCGAAACTGTGTACGGATTCGGAGACAAGTCCTGTCGCCTGAATCTAAAAATCAGAAAAATGAAATTCTGAAATTGTATAAAGAGGCTGCTTTGTGTTCACAGTTGCTATACAATCCAATTGGACACTGTGTGAAGAACAATTTGAAGCAAGAGATTGCTTGCTGTAGGGCAATCTCAGAGGTGTAGGAAAATAATAGCCAGAAGCTGAGAGAAAAGGTCAAGATGGTAGCAAAAACCCTGGCTTGTGGTTTGAAGAGCAAGAAGTGTTTGAATATCTCTGTAGAAAGCCTTTTTTCTTGTTGTAAACACGTGTAGGAGGGCGCCTTGGTTAGTCAAACAGATTCCCAATCGGCCGTGGACAACCGTGGAATGACTAAAGGTCTGGATCAGATTTGGTGAAGAAACCATAGCTATTGAAGAGAGGAGCTTTGTAAAGAAAGAGTGTAGGAAGGAAGAAGGCGGCCGCAACAGTCGCACGCACTGATTTGAATTCAGATGTAGTGTCCTCAAGTGCTTGGTGGCTGCAAGACAACAAATTGTCGCACAAAAAACACGAGCCTTCCTCACAGCCTTGGCTTCTACCCATTTGGTCAAGTAGTCGGTGGCTACAATAATATATCGAGCTCGGGAGCCATGGGCAGCTGGACGAACAGGGCTGACATAGTCTATGTCCCATTTTTCAAATGAAATTTCAGCCAGTATAGGTCGTAATGACATTCTATCCTTTTCCTAAGTTCAGTTGAACCGTTGACACACATCACACCTCTTCACCTGATAGTGAATATCCTTGAACATCGTGGGCCACCATAGGCCATGTTGTAGTACTTTCCTATTGGTAGCTTCGGTAGCGAAATGACCTTCTCCTATACCTTTGTGGGCGATGCTTACTACTTGGGACACTTTGTGCAGTAGGACACAATGGCGTATGATTCCGTCGTTACAAATGCGATAAAGCTATCTTGCTATCCATTAGGGGATATTAGAAGTCAAAATGGGACCTTTGTCAAGATGCTATTTTTGACTTTGCACGCTTTCAAGCTTATGTGTCCCAATGAATGGTGTCCATCTGTGACGAACTATAATAGTGGTTGATGGAGAAAATTGTTTTTAACATTCCCGGCCAAATTTTCGTGGTTTTCAAATATCTCGCCGGGCAGAACAAACAATTGTGATTGGACCATAGTTAGTGCCCGAATACTCTTTTGCTGCTCGTCTTTGTACACTCGAGGTTGATTTGACGTCAATAGTCGTAAACTGTAGTTGACTAATCCTTGTAGTTAACGAACTTCTTGTCATTCTTAGGTATACCTCGTTCTCTTCATTCTATCTGTTATTTTGGATTGTCATTCCTAGGTTTAGCTCTCATTCACTTCAATCTAACTGTTATTTTGGATTGTCATTCTTAGGTTTACCTCTCATTCTCTTCATTCTCTCCGTTCTCAGCCTGCGTACACATATTTTGGACTAATGGCTACACATAATCGGAGACCAAGAGGAACCATTGATGCAATCAATATTTGCAATGAAAAAAATGTAGAAGATCAATGAATACCAAGAATATATCAAAAATATCAATGGATCTTGATGCATCCCTTTGCAAAAGGCTCATTCCGGAAAATAAAAAGATCGGATGACATATATAGAAGCTCTTGGAAAGTCAGGATAATGGATTTCAAAGTATCACCTGCCATTCAATCTATCACGGAAGTTTTAGTTCAGCATGCTTATCTTCACAAAGAGCTCAACATTCATGATTTGAATACAAATGATAGAAGAAAATGCAATTGTAAGTTTTCAGATTTAATTTATTTAGTGTTAGCATTTTCTTTAAATTAGATTTTTCTTGGTCACGTCCCAATCACTACTGAAAATAGTAAATTGACTAACTGTACATTTATTACAGTAGTATCACATTTGAAGCTTATAATTATGAATCAGATGAAAACTGATTTCTGACTTTATATATATATATATATATATATATATATATATATATATATATATAGGAGTGATAGAGAGAAGCAAGAGAGACAAGTGCGTGAGCAATCTTGTAGATAGACAAATCTGAATCATTAGACGCTGAATGTGAGGATGAAAAGCCGTTCACTAGTATGTGAGACGAGCTGAATCAATCACACATTTGAGATTAGACACAGAGTGAAATAGATAGAAGCATTTCTGCTAGCAAGCACTTCTTCATCTATTCTATCTGTAAGGGAGAGAGTTCTCTTGGGATAATGCACTGTGCGGTATGCCAAACAGCGCTCTAGAAAAATCAATGTGATTAAGCAAATTTTTCTTATTTTTTTTTATTATCTCTTGCACATTATACGCAATCTTTGAATGAATTATACCTATCAAATGTTCCTCTAAGATCATTTGTTATTTGTTCTATTTGTTATTCTGCACAAAGGGTTATCATAATCAAATTAGCAAAAGATCAGGAACTGATCACTGCACCTTAGAAGAGGAAAGATCTTAATTAGCAACAGTAGCTACAATTAAGAGTTATACTCTATCTAGATATATTAGGAATCTGCAAAAACTAGGACATTTCAAATAACGAGATTATGTCTCTACTCTTCTGTTTGAACATTAGATTCCAACAATGCAATTGATTTTTTGCTCTTTTAGTTCAAATTTTTCTTTTTGGTTTATTATAAGCGATTTGAGTATTTGAGTTCTAGATATATTCTAAAATAGTAAATTTTTAGGTGTTTTTTCAACCATATCAAATAAAAAATACTTGGTACTTTGTAGCTGAGCTTGAACCACGAACACTTTGAGTATTTGAGGGTGCAAATGTTGAGAATGAGATGGAAACCTTCCTTTTGAGAGCAGAATAGTTGACCATGAGATTGAGCTACCTAGAGATGTAGTAAATCTTCAAACCATACATGAAGCACCCACTTCCATAGATGTCAAGAATAGAAATTCTAATAGCCAGAACGATGAAATAAATTTTGAAAAAGAGAGTGATGATGAAAATCATCTAAGAGAAGATGGATTGCAAGATGCTGTTGCTGATGAAATCGATTCTTACAATTCTGCAGAGAGAGAGAGAGAGAGAGAGAGAGAGAGAGAGAGAGAGAGAGAGAGAGAGAGAGAGAGAGAGAGAGAGAGAGAGAGAGAGAGAGAGAGAGAGAGAGAGAGAGAGAGAGAGAGAGAGAGAGAGAGAGAGAGAGAGAGAGAGAGAGAGAGAGAGAGAGAGAGAGAGAGAGAGAGAGAGAGAGAGAGAGAGAGAGAGAGAGAGAGAGAGAGAGAGAGAGAGAGAGAGAATTAAGTGAAATGTGATGCTTTCAAATGATAGTTATTTAGCTAAAATAGAATCTCAATTTCGGTCAAGTAATTAAGTGAAAAGATTAGACATAGTTTTTTTTTTGTCAAATCTATTTTTTGAATGTCAATCTCTTTATACTCGAGCTCGACAAAGAGAGATGTACGGTGTCATGTTTCTTGGATAACCAAGAAAATTCTCATTTTTCATTGAATGTTGCATAGGCACTAAAATCACTAACATGTGAAACTATGTCATGTGTTTCATCATAGTTAATACCCTTGGATTGAGCATGTTCTTTGGCAACTAGTCTTGTTTTGTAATTGTTCACACTACCATCTTGATTAAGCTTGATCTTAAAGACCAATTAGCAAGTACTAACATTTTAGCCGATGGAGGATCAATAGTTTTTACATATTTCAATCTCAAGCAATGTGTCATACGCAATCTTAATTGCATCAAATCACTCTTTTGTTGTTAAAGTATCATTCGAAATCGAAAAAACATCGTAAAAAATAGTAATAAGGGCAACCTCAACTTGCAATTGCTTTTCTCTTTCATTGTATGTGTGCCTTGATGGTTGGATTCTTTCTCGACTTGACATTTTTGGAGAGTTTGTAAAGTATGCAGGCTTGCGCCTCACGTTTTCCGTACTATTTCCAAGATAATAGGCTTGCTAGTAGGCTCGATTGCATCAACATCAAGCTTATGAATTCTAGATTCATCAAACACGACATCTCTAGAAACAATAAATGAGTATGAGGAATGTAGACAAGCCTATTAGAACAAGTCTTTTCTTAAGCATTCAACATCAATTGCAATGATTTATTTTCTCAATAGACAGCACAAAACTTAGTATATGAAATCTATAAACTATTCAACAAGTGACAATTTTACATGGTATACATATCCTATGTGGACAAATTTACACAAAATGTATTGCGATCTATGTATGCATCTATGTTGCAGTGGATCGCAATCCGCTGTGAAAATAATCTTGATTGTGTGATCCTGATCGTCAACGATATGAGATTAGAAACACTTTTTTTAGATCACAAAAAGATTTACAATTTTTTTTTCCAGATTGGGCAGGAATCCACCACTGGTTGCAATCCAAATGAATAGCAAAAATACTGAATCAAATAGAATTGAAATTAATAGCCAATGAATATATCTACAAAAATGATTTGCTTCAGTATTGAGTGAAGTGAATAATATAAATTGGGGGTTAATGAATATAAATGCAAAAACGATTTGCTTCAGTATTTGATTGAAGTGAATAATATAATTTGGGAGTTGACCATCTGAAACCAAACAACAGAATTGCTCTTTTGAAAATCATTTCACATGATACCCATAATGGTAGCTTTTGAAAAAAGAAATTTGCAATCCGAGAACAAATTGCTTGGTTCGATCTTTTGCTTATAGATTACATCTGTGAGTAACATAAAATATTATTGTGACATAGTGTTATGTTACAAATGTAACTTTATAAAACACAAATATAAAAGCAATTACTAATTTTTGAAAAAATATATCCACACATGGATAACTCATTTGTGGATGTTCCCTGGACCACAATCATCAATGGCCTGATCCACTGAAGCGGTTACCATTAATTATTTTTGAGTGGATTGCCCACGCATGGATAATCTACGCAAATAACCACCACCCGACACCGCCCTACTTCCCTCCCAAACTGTTGCTGAAATTTTCAAATTTATATATGTGTGGATTATCCATGTGTGGATAACCCACATAGATATAAGTTTCAACATCGTTGACCATATGCACTGCGACGGCATCGCCGGAGAAGTTTCAAAAATTAGTTTGGCATGGATAATCCACGCGTGGATGTTCCACACAAATATAAATTTCAAAAAATCGACTAAGTATCACGTGTCACATGGATACTTCCCGTGGATAACTATAGAGTTTCCAGTTGTGCTTTATAAAAAATGACATCTCTTCCTATGAACACTTTTTTAGTTGAAGGAATGTAAACCTTGTAAGCCTTGCTCACCTCACTATAATCAACAAATATACCTTTCCTTGAAGGTATATATTCCTTTGTCCTATCATCAAGAATAATGTTGATATAGCAAATGCATCCAAAAGTTTTGAAAAACTTGACACTCCGCCTTTTACCAAATAACATTTCAAAAGGTGTTTTACCATCCAAAACAACACTTGGCCACCTATACATAAATAATTGGCACACAATAAATTGTCACCCCAAAAAGGTTTAGGAAGATTGGCACCTAACCTCATGGCTCATGGACTTGGTAGAGATGTACTCACCACCATTGCCACTCCTCAAGCACTTGATTTTGGTGTTGCATTGGACCTCCCTTGCAATCTTGAACTTGACAAACATCATACACCTCATCCTTGCTCTTTAGTAGATACACCCAACAAAATCTACTAAGTAGGATGCCTTATATCCAGATGTTGTAAAAACTGCATTTATGATTGCATTAGAAAGTTCGCATATATTTATGAGATGTAATATATTGCGAGAACAAATGATTATTATTAACAATCCAAATGAAGATGAATCATACATGAACATTCACTCAAACTGGGATAATCATGGATTGTCCACATTAGAATTCCACGAAGAGTGACATTTCTTTCTTACAAAGGCCTTGAGATGTCATACACATTCACACCATTCCAAAGCTTGAACAATTCTTCAATCAATGGTTCGAGGTTGTTAGCGGATTCCAGAGAATCCCCATATGCTGAGCCAAGCTGAAGACACAGAGTATCTCTCACCCATGACCGAGGAGGTCTCTGAAGAAGGAGAGCAGAAGAAGCTGAGAGCCGAGCATGAGAGCTGAGGATTACTAGCTAGGATGACAATTATTTTCTACGTGAGCCTACATGGTGTATCCCAGAGAAGGAACGACCATGTAGGAGCTAGTAATGTTTCCTAGGCAATGTAAATAAGTGTAGACCCCCTTAAATAATTTAGAGTGAGCCACCATTTGATGGTGACCTCTAGTGGAAGGGCAAATTCCACATGTAATTTCTAATTTGGTGGAATTACCACTTGGGCTCCACATGGGCAACCCTCTTTCTTATTTAAGGGCCCCCCTCTCTTGTGAGAGATCTTTGATTGTATTGTCAATTCCTCTTGAGTGAATAAAGAAGATCTTCCACGAGTTCTTGACAATTATGAAGCTCCTTGTTCATGGCAATCTTCTTGAGTGAAATTCCTATGAGCATGTTCTGATTTCCTTTGTGATTGTGGATTAATTAGATCTCTTGCTTACTTTCTTGCTTTGTGGAATGTAGATGTGGATTACCCTACACCAAGTTCCAACTCCTTTGAAGGACCAGCTAAAACGATGCCATTAAACCTTAACAATCCTGATGAGGAGATGGATCGAATAGTTCATGTTGGTGCATACCTTTCATCCGAATAACTTTTGGATCTGGAAACTTTACTTCGCAAATACAAGATGTATTTGCATGGAACTATATAGAAATGAAAGGAATTTCGCTTGAAGTAGTGGTTCATACGATTCTTTTAGAAGACAACGCTAAGCTTGTTAGGGCTAAACCTTACAGAAGTAACCCTGTCTATCGTGAGAGAATCAATGAAGATATTAAGAAATTGTTGGATGCTGGCTTCATTTATGAAATCCAACATACTGATTGGGTATCACCCATTGTGGTTGTATCCAAGAAAAATGACAAACTTCATATCTGTGTTGATCTCAAGAACCTTAATGCGGTTACGAAGAAAGACCATTTTCCCTTGCCTTTAACAACCCAAATCTTAGAGGAAATGGCAGAAGCTAAAGCTTTCAGCTTCTTGGATGGATTCAGCGGTTATTTCCTTGTTCAAATAGCCCCTAAAGATAAACATAAAATGGCCTTTACCATAGAGAACATGGTTTATGCTTATAATGTCATGCCTTTTGGCTTATGCAATGCCCCTTCAACATTTCCAAGACCTGTTACATCGGATTGTTGAGATTTATCTTGACGATCTGGGTGTACATTCCTTAGCCGCTATGCACCTTGATGCACTGGAGAAAATCTTTATTCGCTGCCGTAGATTTGGAATTTCACTAAACCCTAATAAGTGTCAAATGTGGGTCACCCATGGGGTAGTACTCGGACATATAATTTCAAAGGACGGTATTTCTACCGACCCTTCAAAAATCAAGGTAATAGTTGAAATGCCCTTATCTGCAAGAGTGAAAGAAGTTTATGTCTTCCTCGGTCACACAAATTATTATCGCATCTTTATAATCGATTATGCCGGCAAGGCACACCTCATTTATTTAATTGTGGTAGATCCTCAGTGGACCGAAGAACGCATTAAAGCCTTTGAGGAGTTGAAAACAACCCTTACCATGACACCCATGCTCCTCTTGCTAGACTACATGAAAGAGTTCCATTTGCATACTGACGCAAGTAAGTATCCATTGGAGGTCTCCTTGCACAACCGGATGAGGATGACAAGGATTTCCCAATATGTTTCTTGAGCAGGCAACTGGTGCCTGCTGAAGTGAACTATACAACCACCGAGAGAAGCCTTGGCGATGGTCTATGCTATTCAACAACTAAGACATTATTTACTAGGCCATACTTTTGCCTTCTATACCGACCATCAAGCCCTGTTATATATTGTTAATAAATCTTGTAAAACAGGATGTATAGCTCGATGGCTGTTGATATTAGAGAAATTTAATTTCCGCATAGTTGTTCAGAAAGGAACCCAACATTTCATGGCGAATCACCTTTCCCAGCTCCCTAATGCTGAAAAAGCAACTGCACCAGTCAAATTTCCACAGATATCCACCTTCTCAACATCTCTGTCCTTGACCAACGTCTCCACATCTTCCGCTTTCAGACATTATACCTTCCATCTTTCTTAACCCAACCTCCTTCCGTCACCATCCTTTCATTCCACAACATACTTTGCTTTCCACACATCTTCCAATCCGTCCTTCAAAAAAACACCTCCAGACATTTTACCTTCCATTTTTCTTTACCCAACCTCATTCCTTCACAACCCTTTCATTTCGCAACATACTTCGCTCTACACAAATCTTCCAATCCCTTCTCAACCGACGCTATCACCTGCCTTCTCACCCAAAGCCTCCATCCCATCTCAATCGAAGCCTCCATCAAATCTCAACCGAAGCCTACATCCCATCTCGACCGAAGCCTTCGTCCCACCTCGACCGAAGCCTCCGTCCCACCTCAACCGGAGGCTCCGCTACACCTCAACCAAAGCCTCCATCAAATCTCGACCGAAGCCTCTGTCCCACCTCAACCAAGCCTTTGTTCAAATCTCAACCGAAGCCTCTGTCAAATCTCAATCGACGCACCCTTAACCCTATCTCAAATCTCAACCGACACAGTCTCCTTGCACACATCGCTCTTCCAAAGAACAAGCATTGGCATTTAAGCCATAAACCTGCATTCTCCATTGGTGACGACATAGGGCATGCCAATCACCCCAATTGTATTGAAGTCTTGTATAAGGCATTGATGTGACAACACTATTCAAGGGGACATCAATGCTAGTCAAAGAAAGAAAACCCAATCCCGCATTAGGAAAGTGCTCACTTGGCTTGATCATGTACATATGACCCCAATATGAAAATGATGTTCCACATAATGGTAGTGGTACTCTATCAGGCCAACATGAATATTTCTTTCTATCAAAGGGCTTAACCAATGCTTCTAGGTAGGGCAGAAGGGGAGACTCAATCAATGAATTTAAAACATTCTTGGATAAGTGAATCTATGTGTGGTGATATCGTGGGATGAATAGATTCCATGAAAAGATCTATGTGAGGTGTGGTGGAGTGAGTGACGTGCGAAATGGAAAGATGCATAACTTCCACATCATGAGGTGTGTAGTGACTAATGACATCATTATGATCATCAACAAGATCTTCGTCCAATGCCAAAGATGATCCAAAATCGATATTTCTTATCTTGTTGATAAGATTGTCAATCGACGTGTTATAAGACATTGACTTCAATGTATTATTCTGCAAGAGTGAAACATTACAAAAGCATTAGTTTTATTTTTTTTCAAAAAAATTATTCTGATTTGATTATCTAGATCAACTCTTTTTTTTTTTTTAACATGTGGCCCACAAATTCGTGCATGCAGCTCACTCCCAGTTTCTTGAATAAATCTTCAACACACTAAGTTTTAAAAATGGTTCATGTTTCGTGAGGCGTTTCACCTCTAAAAGAGACATTTCGCATCCATTTTGAAGCATATGTTTTGGGCTAGAAGCAGATGTTTCGAGACTATTTTCTGGCAATTCTACCATGTTTTCAGTGTTCTGGAGCGTACCAACACTTATGTGATACAGTACACTGACATTAGAACTCCAAAACAGAGTCTATATGGCAAAAATGGCTGTTCTAACTCAAATTTTCACCAAAATTTAGCAAATTTTAAATGCAATAAGCTCTTAAGAAAATGATTCTCTTGTAGTTAGCTACCTCCAACACTATTTTCATAAAAAATAGTGACAAATGATAAGTTTCTCATATATTATAAGCTCCCACATGCAAGTTTTAAGAAAATTGATAGAAGTAGGCTATAAACTCAATGAAATTATTATGTAGTAGATTCAAAATGTCTTCTAACTGTGAATAGCAGTAAGTACTAGACACTGTCTAGTGTGACTTGAAATTTCCCATAGTCAAATAGCAAATTTCATGAGAGAAGTCCCCTCATAAATTGTTGGAGGGTTTGCGTATCTCGAGGCAACCCTAACCCCGGTTAATAAGTGAGAGGGATTTGGCACCCTGGGTGTGTAAGTCCAACCCGATGATCACATGGTTATTTGATTAGTTAGAAGTTAATAAAAGGACTTTAGGCCTTTTTGCGAGAATTAATGTCGCAAGGCCAAATACTCAAGTTAGTGAATAAAAAGGGCTCCCCCCAAAATTCAAATTTCAAAGGTGGAGATTGGCCAATAGGATTTGAGGTCAAAGCCCTAAAATCCACTATATAGAGTGGTGCTTTGTAAGTCATTTACATTTTCATTTCAATAAAAGTAGGTTTCTTACGGATTGAAATTGGATGTCCTTGCTCTTCTTCCTTTCTCCATCTCTCATGCTTTATTTGAATCTTTATATTTGTTGGATTTGTTAATTGTTGGGATTGATCTTTGTTATACTTTTTCTAAGAGAGAGTAGAGAGAGAGCGAAAAAAGTAAGCTTTAACTTCACTTGAGTAGTGTTAATGGATCGTAGTGTTAATCCTAGTGTTAGATGTGAATCATAAGCATGTGCTTGATCATGAACTATGTTATCGCTCTCATGGGAACGAATCTTCGCGTGACAACATGTTAATCCTCTTCATCTCCTTTGAGGCTTGATGTGCTTGGATCTATGGTTGAAGGTGGATAGGAAATACCCACTATAATTTTGGCGCAGTTGTCAGGGAGCTATGCCAATTTTCAATTTCAGCATGTTTCTGATCCATGGATGGATGGATGTTAGCTTGTATAGGCATCTTGGCATAATACTGTTAAAATTGTATTTTAGGGTTAATTTGGGAGAGGTTTTGCTTGAATTTTGTGGAGACTTTTGATTGAAATTTGTTTTGATTGTTGAGCAAGGGAAGCCAGATAGATCACCATTCCTAAGATTCATTCGGATCTGAAGAAATTAGAGAAACCCAAAAAATCGCTCATTTCTACTATTTGGTAACAAAAGGGACACTGATCGTCATTAGTCATTGATAACTTTCTGCTCCTTTGTAACCAACCTTCGCCAACTTGCAGGCAGTACTGCCATGATGCAGTGTAGAAATTTTTACACCTTTCTGCAAAAATATCAGCTCTCTGAGAGGAACCTTCGTCTGAATCTTTGCCAGAGTCACAATTAGTCCATCTTACTATTTTTGATAATCAATAAGTTGGACAAACTTTAAGTCAAGGTTAGTTGTTATGTTGAGCTATTTTTGTCAAAAAGATGCTCTTTTTTGCAAAAATAACACTATTCTTGAACCTTCGCCAATTTATCTGAGGTTTTCAAATTTAGTGATCCATCATTTTTTAGTTTGGTTACATCTGAATGATCCAAAAGGTCCATTTTAATCCTCGCCAAGCTGCAAAAAATCATTGTTCGCCAAAAAGAACCTTCTCCAGTTCTACCCTTGCATCATCATTATCAGATCTACCTACGGTTAATCAGACGAAGGTTAGTTTTTTCAGATTTGTCAAAATAGCCAGAGAAGTGATTTTTTATCCAAAATAGTATTGAAAGAACCCTCGCCGAGTCAACCTTCACCTTAGGGAACCTTCTCCAGTATTATTTTTGAATTCCAGTCTATCAGAACTAGCTATAGTCAAATTTTTGAAAGATTCTGTACAGTTTGATATTGATTCTAATAAATTTTTATTTCTAGATTGTTGATCAAGATTTTGTTTTTTCCAAAATCAAAATCTGATTATTTCAAGTGATAAAGTTTTTATAGGGTAGATTAGAAAATAGAAATCTATATCCACTACTCATTATCTATTATCTATTCTGAAGTGATTTAAGAGAATGGCAGATACGGATTTTGAACCTGAAGTTGAGGTTATTAGCAGATCTCCTCAGTTGGAATTACCTAAGTACAATACATTATCTGAACCAATTAGATTTCTCAAAATCTTTGCTGAATCATGTGAAGTCTATGGTGAAATTAATCTAGAGGATATCCTTAACTGGAGTGGCACAATATTGGTTTTACAATCAAGACTCGATAGAATGTTTGGATTGGGAAGTAGTTAAAGTTGTTTTCATTACGAGATTTAAGCCCAGAAAGTTCTTGGAAGATCCTTTCCTACTTTTAACTAAAATTAAAATGGGAAAGAGAGAGGGGGTGTGAGATTACATTGAATGGGTCAGGCATCTCAGATTAGAGTGTGATCCTAAACTGATTAATAATGAGATTATCATTATGTGGTTCTTAGCAAGTCTCTCAAAGAAGATCAGACGTGAACTCAAACGTCGAGTAGATTGTACTTCATTACAACATGAAATACGTGAAGAGAATGAAGATTCAGATGATGAACCAAATATTGGAATGCTGCCATATACAACTGGGAAAACTACTACAACATCCACAACTATTGCATCTATGAACATCAATGCAATAGCTGAGTTGATGATAAATGAGTTCAAAAAACTTAGTCAAAAACAATAGATGTAGCTAGAGAAGATGCAGTTACAGTTCGATGCAAAGTTGAAAACATTAGAAGAGCAGCAAGCTAAAAGCCATAAAGCAACTGATAAGATGGCTAAAATATTTTCTAGCAGAGAAAATGTGTGGTATGAGATCCACCATTGGTATCTGATCCTTTGAATATGATTACAATTAAGCAAAGACCAACGTATTGAACCAAGTGCACAAGTGATGGTTGTCACACGAGGTCAGAAGCAGAAAGGAGTTGTTGTTTATCCAACACCTGCACAATCTATCCCAGCTACTGACCTACCTACTGCATCAGGGGTGTATCCAAATCTCAACTCTGAGGAGAAGAAATACTACAATATGAGACAATGGATCAAAGACTTACAAGAAGAGGAGACATTGGAAGCTGCTAGAGTTGTAGTAGAGATTCATTCTACACGTGTGCCGCCATCAAATTTACATGATCCTTTGCGAAGAACATATCAATGTATGGATGTTAACACTCAATTGCATCATCATGAAGGACCTTTCAAGATGACTGAACCTGAAGCACCGCAAATAGAACTGATCATGAATATTCTATCTTGGGAGAATTTCTCAAGTTGATGCCTCAAGCTAAAGAAGTGTTAGTTGAGAGATTGACCAAGTTAGAACCAAAAGTCCAGTAGGAATTACTATTTTGTGCCAAATTTGAAGATTAAAATGAAGTACTCAATGTAGGGGCATCCTGGGAGAGTGAGCAGAGAAATATCACCTTGCCAATACAACATAAACAATTTAGTCGAGAGGCAGCCATGATAGATGGAGGTTCAGGAGTCAATCTGATCTCAACAAAGCTATGTGCTAAATGGGGTCTTACAAGGATGTAATTTGCAAATTTTGCAATCAAGTTAGTTGATCATTCCTAAAGACATAGTGGAAGACATATTAGTGAAAATTGCGAGAATCCAATTTGTCATTACTTTTGTAGTAATGGACTTACCGGAAGCGCCATCAGTTCATCGCATTCTATTGGGACGTCCATGGTTACAAGTTGTGCAAGTAATTCATAACTGGAGAACATGAAAGATTACAATTGAAAATCACGAACCAGAAGTTAAAATTGATCCATTGACATGGAAAATTAAGCCGAAAGTCCAGAAAGCGGATGATGATTCATCAACAACAGATCATACTTGTGATCGATCAGAAAAAGCTTTGGGAGAAACATATGCCATGTCTCCATCCACACAATGCTTCATGACCCCCTAGGGGCTGATGAACAATTCATCATGTTTCAAAGCCCTAAGCCTTTTATTATCAACTCTCTTGGAACTCACAACTTTATTGTAACTTTTTCATTAGATTTTTAGTAAAACCATTCAATATTTGAAACGGAATTGCTAGCCTAATTGATTCTCTTCCAAGATCTCAAAGAACCTGATAGACAAAGTCTTACAAAGCTAGTTATGAAAAAACTACCAGTTAGCATGCATACACACACAAAGGACTCCAAAGAAAAAATCATCATGTTAATAACAGAAGTATGTAAGATACATACAAACAAAGATGCCCATTCTACTTGGGCTAGCCATATGGCTACAAACAATTAATTGTTCATGACCCCCTAGGGGCTGATGAACAATTCATCATGTTTCAAAGCCCTAAGCCTTTTATTACCAACTCTCCTGGAACTCACAACTTTATTGTAACTTTTTCATTAGATTTTTAGTAAAACCATTCAATATTTGAAACGGAATTGCTAGCCTAATTGATTCTCTTCCAAGATCTCATAGATCCTGATAGACAAAGTCTTACAAAGCTAGTTATGAAAAAACAACCAGTTAGCATGCATACACACACAAAGGACTCCAAAGAAAAAATCATCATGTTAATAACAGAAGTATGTAAGATATATACAAACAAAGATGCCCATTCTACATGGGCTAGCCATATGGCTACAAACAATTAAAAACGCCTATTGAGGCACGTAGGCCTCTATGTGGCAGATTGCTCACAATGAATACTTCATGGATAAGAGTTATCAGCCCGAGACATGTACATAAGAGTAAATTGAATTTTATGTTTCAATGGTGTCTATTTCACACAACCTCTAAAGAATTTTTGTATTCCCTATGATTCTCACTTATATAAGCCATGAGAATGTAGAAAATCAATCTTTTGAGAATGGTTTTCATATTTGAGATGCGATATCCAAACGTTCTTTGTTTCAAAGTTTTCACTTGCTTAATATATTTGCAAAGAAGCTCACTAGACACTCTAGTCACAAAATACCCGTAACAAAAATCACTCCTTGAAACAAAAGAGTCAACCAGTTTATCATTGTCAAATATATCTAACCATTGTATTTTAGCTTGATCTCCAAACCATTGTAAAGAAACTCACTTGTTTTATGAGCAAGATTGTAATTTGCAACTTGTTGAGTTGACAACCCAAATAGTTGATGGAGAGATACATAAATGTGTGAAATTTTTGCTAGCAAGCCACATACGAAAATGACAAGAAACATCTAAAATAAATTCCAAATACCAAACCAAATAACAAGAAAGATGTTTTAATAATATTGGGTAGTTGGTGATGTATGTACAATACTTATATATTAACAAAAGAGCCAAGAGTGAGTGAAGTTTGAATCTTGTCACTACATTGCAATCTATTACCATAAAAACATAAAGCCTTAATTTTCTGTTTTAGAATAGCCACAATTTCTAAATTATTTACAAGGCTACACCATGACGATTGTGCATACTACAAACCCAAGCGACATCATTTCCTTGCTCATATTTGATTTTATATAAATCAAATAGCTAGAGAATTTTTGAATTCTGGACTTTGATAAGCCATTTTGTTGCTGCCTTTTTGGGTTCGTTAGAATCTACTTCACCTTTGGGCACTCCCATGTTACTGTCCACTACACCCAATGTCATTTGGTCAAAAGCCCCATAATCTAGGCCATAAATTATCATTCTATCCAAGTATGGGATCTTATTACCTAACCCTTTTGCCTCATGGGCACTATTACCTTGATCAAAAAAGCCATGACCTTCATGCTCCGTTTCAATATAGGAGTTGTGCAAATTCAATGGTTATAGTCAATGCAATGCCCTCTTGTCCCTTTACCTTTTGAAAACCATCTTTGTGCTCGCACATGAGGTGAAATTGCACCCTCTTCATTCCAAGAAAAAAATTTGTTACCATTGTCCCAACTCAAAAATGAACTTTTAGGGGTGCGCTCATGCTTGGCTGAAAGCCGAGCTCCTGCCACGATCTCAAATTCAAGATCTTTGATCTCGAAGTGGGTGCAGTGGCAAGATCTGGAAATTCTCATGTGCAAATAATTTTAGCACGCTCTATGGATGGTAGATATTAAGACTCCAGCTCTAAGATGTACTTCCTCTTTATGATCTTTGATCTCGAAGTGGGTGCAGTGGCAAGATCTGGAAATTCTCATGTGCAAATAATTTTAGCACGCTCTATGTATGGTAGATATTAAGACTCCAGCTCTAAGATGTACTTCCTCTTTATGATCTTTGATCTCGAAGTGGGTGCAGTGGCAAGATCTGGAAATTCTCATGTGCAAATAATTTTAGCACGCTCTATGGATGGTAGATATTAAGACTCCAGCTCTAAGATGTACTTCCTCTTTATGATCTTTGATCTCGAAGTGGGTGCAGTGGCAAGATCTGGAAATTCTCATGTGCAAATAATTTTAGCACGCTCTATGGATGGTAGATATTAAGACTCCAGCTCTAAGATGTACTTCCTCTTTATGATTGACAAGCTGATGTGCAACCTAGTTTCTATGTTGCTTGTTTTAGTTCATTTTTTGATTGCCTAGTTTATACATCCATTGTTCACTCAATTGATGGATCGCATATCACCTTAACTGACTGATCGCTACTTATTCTGAAAAGTGTTTAAACGGAGCTGTGTTTTTCTTGACACATTTCAGAATAAGTCTTAAGAGGATAGAAGCATAAAATATACATCTGCAGCCATTGGCTTGTATAACATGCTTCCTTCTTTTTGCATAATGGAGCAAGATGAGGATTTCGGTGAATATCATTACTCAAAACAGACCTCAATCTCTACAAAGACATCTGAATTCATAACTTATGCTCATTACTTGCGAGATGAGATCGAAGTTGATAACCAAGTTGATGCAAAAACACTACGAATGGTCGACAATCTCAACTGGCGGCTTGATCCGAGCTGTGAGTGAAAGTTGAGGTCTCTCCTTTTTACTACATGTGGCTGAAATATGCACTTCTGGCCTATCATTGTGATGCAGCAATTCCAGAGCTAATTAGTGCTATATCTCTATACAGTCCCCTACATGTGGCTGAGTTATGCACTAATTCTGGCGTATCATTATGATACAGCAATTCCAGAATAAAGTGTTATATCTCTATACAGTCCACGTTTGGTAGACGTAGTAAAGGAGAAGCCCAGATGGAATGCAACAAATTTCTTCAAGTCAATTCACCCTAACATTCCCTATTTGCGTCAACTGCCATGAAGCTGGGGTGCCTTATTTTTCCCCAAGCACTGGCGTAAATTTTATAATATATCAGTATGAGATACGCTGTAAATGCTAAAGACAATCCTGTGCAGATTCCAAGATCTAGAACAAATGGCTGGCAAGGATATTGGAAAAAATTTCAAATAGACATGTACTTCTGAGGTTATGTACCGTCTGATTCAGTTTTTGTACCTTATCACCATTTGGAACTATTCAAGAGGCGTGTGCAATTATTTTGATGATCCAGTGTGTCATATCTTACGAGAGTTAGTTATTTGTTTCTGCGCGAAATATATTACCCTCGCATTCAGCCTAGAGTGCACATATTACGGTCTTTTTAATTTACTCTTACAGTGTACTCTTATCTAGTTTGGTGCTTAGCCTACACATAGTGTACCTTTCTTTAGCCGATAGGATGCAGAAGTGATGATCATTATAGTATAGTTATTCTTTTTCTACTGGCTAGTATTTATGACCTGAGGTTGTATGTAGAAATGTGTCTCTGGCAGAATCTGATAGGGATGGATTGAAATTGGCCAACCAACAATTGTCTAAGAAAGTTTTGCAGCCTCAGCTGGTCATAGAAAGAACTGGAGGCATGGAGTAGTTGTATTATATTAGTTATATCACAGTTGCACTTTTTCCAACAATGACAAAAGGCTACAAGATTGGCCCTCACACTTCTTTACGAAGGGATGATTCAAAAGTCCATGTGTTGTAGGCCGCATCCTTTAGGCATATTCAAAATGATAAACTGTCATTGCACATGATCGCATAAAGTCATAGCTCTTCAATCTAACTACCTCACAAGCATCGATGCAACTGTTGGTTAAGATGCAGTTCCGAACCTATCGATGGTGCTTCAATCATTGAAAGCTTAGGAGCAAACTCTACGGATTAGATCTCATCACAATCAACAAAGACTTCAAGAATAAAGAATGCAAGATAAAGGTATAGCATCTGCTTTGGTGCCCTCAAGTGTAGCAACAGTTGGAACCAGTTCGTCGCCATTAGGAAACTTGATGATGTGGATTTTTTTTGAAAATGATGATGTGGAATTTTCTCCTTTCAAAGAACTTTAAAATGGGTATTAGCTAGACATAAACATAAAAAGATACCTACACACATTATTACATACATTGAACCAAATAACATAAAGATGTTTCAAAGGCATTTCAATTGGCTGATAACATATGAACAATATCTGTAGATGAGGGAAAAATCCAAGAGTGAGTGAAGTTCGGATCTTGTCACCACATTGCAATTTGTGCTCGATATGTGAAAGTACTGTACTTTAGGACCATAAATGGATCTACAAAAGATCCACAAGAGTGATTGGATGCTTGCTTAACAATCTATCAAAAAACTAGACACAAAAAAGTTGATCTAGATTGGCAGTTTGACAAACAACAAGCATATCAACATTGGAATCCGAGCCAACATGTGTGTACTACAAACTGTAGTATGGCCTTCAAGCTGAGAAACAAGTAGAAATTGATTTGGTTGCATTTGGATCACAAAAACTCAATGTACATAGTGGAGTGGCTGAGATTGCCAATGAGCTACAAAAATATTCTATCTTCTCACTATGGGAGCTTGGAATGCATAGCAAATTCGACTTCCTTCTTGAAGTTAGGTGGATTTCCAGCATGCAATAAGGAAGTTAACTCACTCTTCTTGCCCTAAAATGAAACCCTAGCCTAGATCCTAGAGTTATGCTTGGTAGGTAGCTAGTTGGTCAAATTTTCACCTTAAACTTAGGTGTAGGTCCTATAAAGTAGGGATGACCACCAAATAGACATGACCAACTCTCTTGACTTGACCTAACCTACATTAGGAGTGGTTTGCCATGTGGCATGTTGGCCTTACATGTGTGGAACCCAATTATACACAATATTTACAATGTTCTAAATGGCTAGATTTGCCAAATTGGACTATTTTTCACTCCTCAAATCTGGCTTTGGAAATAATAATGTATCTATATACAATTCTAAGACCTGATCTTAACATCAGAAATGAATCATATTCAGGTTTAGAAGATGACTAATCAGCTCCCAAAGATGATGATATGATCTATCACCATATCCAAGATAGAGCTTCTTTGATCTTGATCTGCTCCAAGATGAATTGAAGAGTCTATGATTCTTCCTTGCACCTTTGCACTTGATTTCTTCCATGTTGAGTGAAGATGCATGAACTTGAAACTTGATCCTCCTTGATCTTGATGCTTCTCTTTGAAGGAAATCTGATGTCTCCATGTCTTGTGAAAATCACATTGATCAAGAACACAAAACATGTACTTGCTACTATTCCCAAGATTGATCATGCTAGAATGACTAGTCCACAAACCATCAAAAGTAAGCATGATTTTCCTAATCTTGTAATTACAAGTGATCTTGAACTTCATGAGGCTACATACTTGCTTATGGATATAAGTGTCCTTCAAGGATGTTTCACTTATTTTCATAAGAAGCTAGGTTGATTTGATATACGCTCGAGCGCTCATAGACACCGAGACGATAGCTTATCAGAGACAGACATAATATATGCTTTTATGCATTGATCATTTCTTCCTTTCAGATTGATTGTCAGAATAAGCTCATAGTTGTTACAGATTGTGGTTAACTTTGTGAGCTCGCGGTTTCGTCTGCTATTGTCTTGTGCTCACCAGCATCATTTGGCTTGTATTTTTATACATTCAATCTAAATAAATTACTGTCTGGTTTCGCGTCAGTATTGCATGCTTTCTGCTCTCTGTCTGACTCTCTTATTACTATGTCTGACTGTATGCTCTTCCACTTCTGCATAAACGCAATTAAGCTCTATTTTGTGTTCGCCTACTGTTGTAATAGTGCATGCACCGAGGGAATCAGTCGACCACTACTTTCATGCGGTAATAGGATCGTTCCAATCTGATTGTTCATCCATTCATATTCCACGACATGGTATTAGAGCCATCAGAGTGTTAATATCAGAGCTATTTTCATAGCTTGATAAGCTTCTCATAGAACCTGGTTCTATCATCTGATAGAATAATCGTTTTCTTGTTCTGTAAATTGCATTAGATTTTCACTCTTAAGTCACTGATAATAATCACTATCACTTATCTTCCACATGGTTTCCAGGCGAAAGCTAGTCTCATCGTGGCCAAGCTTGATGGATCCAACTACCATCTATGAAAATTTAAGATGAAAACTGTGCTAATAGCTATGGAATTGTACGATGTTGTCACTGGTGCAGAGGCAAAATCCAAAGCAGACGACGCTACAATCTCCCGATGGAAGCTAAAGGATGGGAAGGCCTTCGCGCTGATCATCATCAACTCAGACACACAAATCGGCCATGTGTTTGAAGCTCAAACCTCCAAGGAAGTTTGGGACATCTTGAGCACTCTATACGAAGTGTGCAATGTAGCTTCTAAGATATATCTCAGGAGAAAATTCTTCTCCCTCAAGATGACAACTGGTGATTCCCTACAGAATCATATCAACCAGTTCAAGAACCTGCTACAACAAATGGCTGCTATCGGATCTGTCATAGAAGACGTAGTAATGACACTGCTTTCAAGCTTGCCAATGTCATATGCTAACTGGGTGATGATGATCACCACACACCTAGAGTTGACTCTATTACGAGTTAGTATGATGCTGCCACAAGAAGAGACAAGAAGGAACGAACCCTCCAGTTCCTCTACTATCGACTCTCACGCTTTATACACCAACAAGAATTCGAACAAGCAGAAGAAGAGAGGCTCAAAGCCACAGAAGCTGACACACAACTAAGAAGAAGTTGTTCTGTAGATACTGCAAACGAACCAACCACGAGATTCAAGATTGTCGTATACTACAAGCCAAGAACAACAACAACAAATGACAATCGAATTAGATGGCAAATGCAGCTACAGAAGCATCTTAGCCGAATCAAGAAGTGGATCACGATGCATTCATGACAGGCCATCAAGAAGCATCAGACGACAACTCCCGATTTCTTGATTCTGGAGCCACTCATCATATGATCAGCCATATCGACTGTTTCGAATTTTACATGCCTTACAGTACCAAGAAGTTTGTTCACCTGGGCGACAATAGCACATAAGCTATCAGAGGCGAAGGTACAGTAAGATTAAGCTTTGCAAATGATCAATCCAAACTACTTTCAAATGTCCTTCATGTACCAAATCTTTCTACAAACTTGCTCTTTGTTAGCAGGATTATAGATTTAGGACACAAGGTAGAATTCGAATCAAATCAATGTAAGGTAGTTGATAGGACATGCAAGATCCTAGCACTTGGAAAGAGGCATGGATACTTGTACAAATTAAGTCATTGCTTTTCTGCCTTTTGTCAGACTCTCAGTACTTCTATACAAATCAATAAAAATTTACTTTGGAGACTTGGTCACTTGAATCATTCTTCTATACAACATATGTCTAAGCAATCTATTGTACTTGATCTCGACTATCCAGATCAGAAATTCGAATTACCTGTCTGTCAAGATTGTATAGTTGGTAAAAAGGCCAGAAAACCTTTTAGATCAGCCATCAGCACCTTGCTAGAGGATTGTTAGATATTGTACATGCCAATATTTGTGACCCAATGAGCCTCAAGTTCCATTGTGCGACAATCGACAACTATTCGACAACGAATCAATGGAAGACTTTGTTATTACTCGACACCGACCCAACAGATTTTATTCAGCAAGGATACTATCTTATTTACTTCAAAGGCAAGGGAAAAATTCCATTCAAACATTCGACACCATTTGCCATGGTCACCGACTCGACAATTTGAGCCTCAAGTTCCATCGTGCGACAATCGACAACTATTCGACAATGAATCAGAGGAAGACGTTGTTGTTACTCAGCAACAACTTGACCAAGGAATGGATCATCAACCGACGCGACCTCCAAGAAAATCTAACCGAGTGTGCACACATCCCACAAGGTATATTAATGAGTCTGCATGTCTTTTACTTCAAGAACCGACTACTGTCGATGAGGCACTTAGCCAACCAAACTCCAATCTCTGGAGAGAAGAGATGGACAGAAAGTAATCCTCTCTGATCAAGAACCAGAAATGGTCATTAGTCAAACTACCTGCTGGTAGCAATCTTATCGATTGCAAATGGGTCTTTAAGATCAGGTATAAAGTTGATGGGAGTATTGATCGAAGGAAGGCCCGACTAGTAGCCAAAGGATTCTCTCAGATCCCAAACATCGACTACAATGAGACTTTTAGTCTAGTAGTCAAAAATTCATTAAAACATGTAGAATAAATGTTATATCTTTGATGACTATAGGAAGAAATGACTATTGGTAAGTGAGCATAAATGTTACACTCACAAATAAAAAAACTTTTCGTGCACACTAGCTTCAAACCTTATTAGACTTCCCTACTACTGCGTTTTGATTGTGAGAATATGGAAATCACTAAAATTTCACATCATGTGATGCAATGTGAGCAATAGGTAAGTCTTTTTTATGCTTAGAATTTTAGAGCTTTTTAAAAAAAAAATTGTGTCAATAGACCTAGTTTGGATGTCATAAACTCCATTTTCTTTGATTTAAAAAGACTACGACAACTTCCTAATCTCGTAGCTTAATGAATCTTAAGAACAATTGCAACATTTTTCTTGTTAGATCAACTCTTGATACCACATTTGCATACTCTTTTGAGAGTCCTTGTTGAACATATCCCAAATCACCAATTTGTGAGAAATCAGAAAACAATACATTAGATTAGCAAATATTATTTGACCTAGTGCTTTCTTGACCTGACTAAGCCTTAAGCTATTTGGTTTTTCAATTTTGTTGGTTCCTCTTTGGTGATCATTCAAGCAAGGAAAGAGAAGTGGAATATTGGGTATATATAGGACAAAATTATTGGCTTTCTAAAATCACAATATTAGTGCACAAGACAAGGAAAAAAAGGGGGGGGGGGGGGGGTTTAGTGCATTGTCATTGTTTTTGTACGAGGAGACGAATCTGTTGGTTTAAAACATACGGTAACTATGTTGAGGTATTAATTTTTGTACATATGTCAATGTCAAGTCCAAAAAGAGAGGTTGGCTTGGTAGTTATTAATCTCATACACATCACTGGCAAAATTTATTCGCCTCTGTATATAAGTCGTGAGGCTAAATCCTACAAGTGTGATATAAATAAATCCACATGCAGCAAACAATTTTTAACATTTGACACAACTGTTTAGAACAACTTTCAAGATGATTCATTACTAATACATTTTGTTAGTACTTTCCACATCTATTTCTTCCATTTTGGCCTTTGAAGAGCTATCAAAGAATACTCAAAGTGTGAAGATGGTTGGAAAATTTATTAACTTTGCATTCACACAAATTCACCATATTATACATGAGCCAAAACAAGGATAGTTGTGCATAGTCTACATCAAATTCCCCTCATCGTGAAATCCCTTTGTGATCTGCATGGTCTTGAAATATCGATCAATGAAATCCTTGCCCAAGAACTTAAGCTCTTCTATCAAGGGAGCCATATACACATCCATATTTTTGGCCTTGTACTTCCTTGGAATATACTCCAAGGAGGAATGTTATGATTCACCAGGACAACATGCTAAGTAGACCATGATGTGGAGCACAATCCAAATGGATTCACACCATCCATCACCAATCCTAGATGTAGATGTCGAGGCTCATCCCTAAACTCATGCCACGTATTGTTGGAAAAAGTCTCAAAGGTCACATGACTAAATGGATAAAAAAGCAAGCTCCTTGCATGGTACTTTCATTGCTTACTTCTTGTCCGATACTGGATTCGGATACATTCAATAGATCTTGCATTTGTCCTTCATATCTATGTCATCAAAAGAATAAATGTAGATCCACTTCCCCACACCATAACACTACATTTTGTCAACAAATCTCTCTATTGGTGGTACAATATGAAGAGCCAATAACTCAACCAGTACTAGCTAGCTATGTGGAAGACTAGACAAAAATGTCCAGTGCATCAATTTTAATCAACCTCATTGCCTTTGAGACTTTGATATTTCAAATTTCAAATTTCATTCAGAAAAGAGTAAACGTATGGCTTTGCCTTCCATCAATCCATTGCAAAATTAAGCCAACATATGAGTTTAAACTACACTATTTAATTACTGTGATTTATTTTGACGGTTTCATTTTCTTTGTCCATGTCGACTCTTGCAAACTCTATCATGCATTTATGAAGCAAAGTTTTCCATTGGCTCTTCTAAATAGATGCAATATATTCCAGCTATTTGGCAGAAAGGACATTCAACATAAGTTTCTTTTTCTATGCAATAAAGCTCCCTTGTAGCAAATGTGGTTGTCTCTTCTAGATTGTTATACATAGCGAAGTGATTATCCTACTTGGCCTGTACCATAAGGCGAGTTGACTTATCACTCAACAATTGAATATTATTCCGATAGGCTACTACCATTCCCTCATGGAGAATCTATGGAAAGAACCATTGACTCAAAAATTGCATCAAGAGATTATTTAAAGTAAGCCTTCTTTTGTAATATTCTCCAACTCGATGAAATACTTATCAATGTGATATAAGAGTAATAATTTTCTGTCTAAACCCATCTCATATAGAACTGTTCCATGTAGAATCTAGACCCCTTGTGGAGTAAAACCTTCAAAACTGCCACAATAAGGTTTGTATAACCAACATCATGTAACAGAATCGATGGATTCAAACTAAACTTCAGTGCTCCTAAAGTCATCTGAGTGTTTCAATGAATAAGTATGCTATTTGTCATAGCCATAGGAAAAGTTCTTTATCAGTCAATTGTAAATGCATTCATGTTTCAAGGCTCAAGCATGCAAATAATATAAAATTACCTAGCCATAGACCTAAAATACTTGGTCAATAGTTTAGAGCTTACAATCTGAAGTATAATAATTTGAGCAAGCTTATCCTATTCTCCACAGGCAAGCACCCTTAGTCTCTATCGCCTAAATCTGTAACGCACTTTAATGTTCACCTCAACAAAGAAAGAAGAAAACAAGGAGATCATAAACTATACTATTATAGTCTCAAGAGTTAAATAGGATAGAAATATTTACTAAATCTCATGATGCCAAGCTTAGAACTCTCAATTATAGTAGATCAAGTAAAAACAGTTTTCTCCAAGAATCAAAGCCCAAGGCAATCTCTCAATAATGGAGTGTCTCTTGCTCAGAAAACTTACATTCAGAAAGAGAGGTTACACAGACCTAAGGACTTTGGCCAGCTTACAGTCAGTGGTAAGCAAATGATAGTACTGATCGTATTATCATCAAGTTAAGTGCTTGCATTCATCTGAGCAATTATATGCATAGAAGAAAAGGTTGCCATGAATATTGAAATCTGAAATATTGGCATTCCAAGCACACTTACACCAAATCTTGATTCTTTGCATTTTGAGTCTAATTAGAATTGCTGTAAAACAATTCTGGATTCAAACTCAACTTCAATGTGTCAGACATTTTGAAAATCTCCCATTTCTGGGTTTAGAGATTTGTTACAAGTTTTTTATTTGTCTGGCTGAGCTCAATTCAATCCTACATTTTCTTTTTTATCAATTCAAATTCACTTGAATCTCGATACAAATCTCCTGGGGACATTGATCCCAAGGGACAAGTCCATTATGATGAATGTTGCCAAGATCTCAACCTGAGAATGTCTTGTTTTGCTTTGTAAAAGGCCAGGATATCTGCATCTGTACTTGCATTGCCGGTAAGCATAAGGGGCTCCCTCTTCGAAGAACCTTGCATAACACAGGGGGATGCATGTTCCTTAATACCTATCCCAGGCAAAAAAATTTCTCTAGTTTCCTCTGCTACAGAAAAAAAAAAAATTCAACCAATTAATGAAGAAGCTGAACGAGCCAAAAATGAAAGCATGAAACAGAACAGGACTTTAGACTCATAGATATCTTTTATACCAAGCAACAGAGAAAATTGAACCTGGGTAATGCTTGATTTTCCTTGCGGAGTTACAGTTCATGCCATGTGTTGGCATTGATCCTCCAAATTGTTGAAGATAGTTATGCAAAGAAGAGCAAGAAAGCTCCTTGATTGAGTCATTTTCAGACAGTTGTAAGTACATTTTTAAATTCTCATTTGCCTGTGGTGAGTCTCTGATTTCTGCTTGCTTTTCTGTGATTACTTTGCAACCTAAGTTTTGTGCAATTCCAGGTCTCATCTCACAGAATCCAGAGTTTGGAATTCTCCCGGCAACAGAACCAGTATTTGCACACGGTTCAATATGTCTATCCGACGAGGCAATGACAGAAGCAGGTTGCTCACGACTCATGATACACAACCATTGATCAAAATCAGCCTGCAAAACAGCATGATTTTTTTTTAACCCAAACTAGTTTAATGACCACTTCAAACACACATTAGATTCGGAATTACTCCCAAAGACTTATATTCTCCAGGTACAAGCCATTCCCAGCCATATCCCCTGGAAGAGGCTCAAATGCTTTTCATTTAAAAACCTTTTTGCTTTACAGATCGTTTTAGACTATAACTGGTAGAAAATACCTGATTATGATTGTCTTCACAAACATTTATTAGAAGAAATGATGTTTAGACCTCTCAAGTTTTGAAACTATAAAGTTTTGGTTTTCTAGAAGGTCCTACATCGAGTAGTGAACTACAAAATATAGCGAATCATGTGGTCAAACCCAAGGTAGGTGAAGAAGAGTAAGTGAGAAAGGTAGGTAGGAAGGGTAGGTCGGTAGGTGGTTTATGGTAGGTGGTGGTAGGTAGAGAGAGAGAGAGAGAGAGAGAGAGAGAGAGAGAGAAAGAGAGAGAGAGAGAGAGAGTATGAAGATGGAATTTGAAGTTCTCGGACACTTAACATAGTACCGCTTACTGGACTCAAAAGCTTACATGAGTCATTTTTCAAATTGGGAGATGCTGAGTAAGGCTCTAATCAAACAATTCATTAGAATAACGGAAAATATTCAACAATCATGTAATATGGCCATTAATAAATCAAAATTTGGGCGAAACAAATCGTGAATAAGGGGTGAATGGTAGTTCTAATCACATTTCTAGCACCTGTAGGAAAGCAAGAGTCAAGTCACCAAGATCTAGTTATCAATCAATCTCCACAGGAAACAAGAGATAAGAGGCTGGGCACCCAACTCTAAGAGAGAGAGAGAAAAAAAACAGCAACAAGAGCAATGGAGAGCAATGCTTAGCCAAACTGTAAAAATGGAATACACAATGAGCATCTAAGTACTCTACCTGGATACTGACTGTAGGGCAATCCCAAAAGTCAAGATAGGGCCCCTAAACCAAATTAGACTCCTAAGGACCCACGAGTCAGTACATGACCAAAATTGGGTCCAACTGAACTTAAGCCAAACTTAAGAGGGTCTAAATAACTAAATACCCATGGTTACACAAATCTTGACCTTTTGGGTCAAAGTAACCTATAGATTAACTTTAGCATAGTCATTTATTTCTAACACCCTCCTTAAATGACAATGCAAAAACTGAAATCTTCACTATGTAACAAAACCAACACGTGGTATCAAACTTAAAGCTTTGCATAAAGCTTCAAATCTGACTCTAGGCAACGCCCTAGTGAAGAGGTCCGCAATATTATCCTCCGTAGGACAATATTCAAGTAAAATGTCGCCATCATGAAGTCTCTCCCGAACAAAGTGATAATGGATGTCGATGTGCTTCGTCCTTGCATGAAAAACAGGATTCCGTGCAATGACAATAGCACTTTGACTATCACTCAAGATAAGAGTGGCTGAGGGCTCACCAAACTTCATGTCAACAAGTAGTTTTCTCAGCCATAAACACTCTGTTGTGGTTGAAAATATCGCTCTATATTCTGCCTCACTAGAAGAAGTAGCAACAGTGGGCTTCTTTTTACTTGACCACGAAATTGCAGAATTTCCATAGAAAAAGCAATGTCCACTTGTAGAGCGTCTAGTGTCTTGATCTCCACCCCAATCCGAGTCACTAAAACCAACCAAACATGCATCATCACAAGCAGGAAAAACCAGTCCATGACTTCTTGTTCCTTGAAGATATCGAAAGATCCTCTTCAACGCTTTCCAATGTGATGTCGTCGGGGCATACATGAATTGACTCATGAGTGAGACACTATAATAAATGTCCGGTCTTGAATTACATAGGTAAATGAGACAGCCAATCGCTTGACAATTAAAGTAGCATCAAATGGTTCACCATCACCTTGACTACTTAATTTCAGGCCTGTCTCCATAGTTGTAGCAACCGGCTTGCAATCTTCCATCTTGAACAGCTTCAAAATCTGCCCAATGTAACGTTCTTGAGAGATGAAAATTCCAACCCCTTCCTGTACAAATTCAAGACCAAGATAAAAATGCAATAGGCCTAAATCTGAGGTTTCAAAAACCATACCAAGATCAAGTATTACAGCATCAATCTGCTGCTCATTACTTCCCGTAATAATAATATCATCAACATAAAGCAAAATAATGATGATATAATCTGAAGTATGCTTGACATAAAGAGTAGATTCGCTAGGACTATTAGTAAACCGACGATCACAAAAATAGGCATGTATCTTTTGATACCACATCCTCGGGGCTTGCTTCAGTCCATAAAGTGCCTTCTTGAGAAGACAAACTTTATCTTCTTGGCCTTCAACCAAAAAACCAGCAGGTTGTTGAAGGTACACTTCCTCATTGAGATCACCGTTGAGGAATGCTGTCTTTATGTCAAGTTGCCGCAAACGCCAACCAAAGTGGGCAGCCAAAGAGGTTACTACCCTCACGGTAATCATCCGAGCAGTAGGAGAAAAAGTCTCCTCATAATCATCCCCTTTTGCTGAGCATAGCCTTTCAATCCCCTTGTACCTTTCAATGGTACCATCTGCCTTATACTTGATTTTGTATACCCATTTAGAACCAATTGCCTTCTTCCCATGAGAAAGATTAACAAGAACCCAAATCTGGTTCTTCATAAGTGAGTCATACTCATCTTGCATCGCATCCTCCCAACATTTTACTCCCTTGGCCTGCTCATAAAAATCAGGTTTTTCCGCAATATCTCCATGAGATGTAAGAGAAAAATCTGAAAAATCAGCATAGTCCACTGATTTTGTAGAGGCACGTGTCTTTCCATCATAAAATGAACTTACTTTGCTGTCCCGCAAAGTCGACAACAGCCACCGTGGGACTGTTTTGGGCTGTCCAACAACCATGTCTCTTCTTACAATCTGCTGTCCGTGGCAATTTATTGCCGAACTGCCAGCTGACTATCAAAATGAATGCAAACGTAATATCCTTAACTCACTAGAGGATGCGTCCAACAATTCCTGCAGGCTGATTATGAGCAACAATGGGCAGTTCTTGATGAACATCAGGCTCTAAACTTGATGAGGTGTTGGGCAGGTCGAAACTGGTTGATTGCTACCCCTTATCTCCAGCAATAGAAGATGGTACGAAATCTGGAAAAACTTCAACATTCACACTATGTGGGTTGTCCCCCTTCAAGATATGAGTTGGGGCCACATCCAATGAATTCTTTTCATCAAAATGCACATCACGACTAACAATTATCTTGTTAGTGCTCAAATTGAACAGCCTATAGCCTTTGTTTTCACTACTATAGCTAACAAAAATGCATTTAACTCCTTTATCCTCAAGCTTTGTACGAAGTTTATCCGGAACAAAAGTATAAGCCGTACAACCAAAAATGCGAAAGTGATAGATTGTAGGCTTCTTTCCATACCAAACTTCATAAGGAGTTAATACTTTCAATGCTTTAGTAGGACAACGATTGCTTATGTATGCTGCCGTTATAACCGCTTCAGCTCAAAACTTGTGAGGCAGCCCCTTTGCTTTGAGCATGCAACGGGCCATCTCCATAAGTGTGCGATTCTTTCGCTTGGCAACACTATTTTGTTGAGGCGTATAGGGAGTTGTCATTTGATGTAGAATTCTCTTTTCTCGAAGAAATGCACCGAACGTATTCTTAATGTATTCCCCTCCTCGATCGGTGCGTAGGGTCTTCAAAGAATGCCCAACATAGTTGAAACCGAAAGAAGATTCTTCTTCCCGGAACATAAAGCACATTCTTAATGTACTTTTCTTCACCATTAGGCAAAATGATGGCTACAATTCCAATTCCATGAATAGAATAAGATGCATCATCCGCACATTGTACCTTACTTCCATTTTGCACTTTCACTAATTTAGTGAATGCTTCTTTGCGAGAAGTCATATGATGAGTAGCACCACTATCAATCACCCACTCAATGGGCTGAAAATTAGCAACTTGCAAAACAGAACCTGAATTCCTCATAGATGTAGAAGTACTAGTAGAAGCAATATTAGACACAAAAACATAGTCTTGGTTGAAGAGATCACCACTAGTTTCAAGCTCTTGCTCCAAAGTAGCAAGCGAAGCACTAGTATCAATTCCTTTACTCTCCTCTTTCGCAAGCTTCTTCTTACAATCCTTGATGAAGTGCCCATACTTCTTGCAATAATGGCACTTCCCTTTCTTCTTTTGAGTGTTGACATCTTGACCTCCAATGGGCTTTTGCTCATCCTTGGAAGGAGGCTTTCCCTTTCCTTTTGACTTGCCTTTGCCCTTGCCTTTCGTGAAGAAAGCTTGATCTTGTTGAGTGTCACCCGCAAAATTTTGTCTCATTTGCTCCTCTTGAATAAGCAGCCCAGCAAGTTCATCAAAGGAGAGTTGCTGTCCCCTAAGAGAGATACTCAAAGATGAAACAAATGGAAGATAATATGAAGGTAATGAGTTAAGAGTAATGGAACCAAATTGAGCATCCTCAATTATCTCATCAATATTGAGAAGCTCCTCACGAAGATCCTTGATCTTCGTCAAGTGATTGGTCACTTGATCCCCTTCTTGCATCTTCAACAAAGAAAGCTGATTTCTTTGACTCTATACATAGTATAAAGTGTATCCCACGCACTTTTAGATGTCTTACAAGACCTAATATGAGGTAAGATAGATCTTTTCACAACAAGAGCAACCATAGAATGTGCTTGTGCATCCCTTCTATCCCACTTCTTTTGTTCTTCCGAAGATGTAGAAGATGATGTTGATGATGATGATCCACGAGGTGTAGGAGGTGCCAAAGACGGAGGCCTTTCCTCATCACCATTGCCCAAATCCCACAGCCCTTTCACTATGAGAAGATTCTTCATCATGTAACTCCACAAGGAGTAGTTTGTGCCATCCAACCGATCTTCACTAAACAAAGAACCGATAGCTTCCGATTCTTTAGCCATTACCTCCAACAAAATTTCAGCTTGTAGTACATAGGAAAGAGAGCCTTTCCACAATCAAATCTACTCAAAAATTTGCAGCAAACAAAGAGCTGAAAGTAGGAGCACAAGATGTCTTTCAATCTGCAACCAAAGTGCCCAAAAGACAATGGATAGATGGCTGTCTTTCTACACAAAAAAACCAGCTTCTTGAAAATTAGGTTAGCTTCGATTGAAGCCTACACCGAAACCCAATTAGGAAGCCAAATAGTGTGATCAAAACACACTCCAATAGGGCTGTTGAAAGTGCCCTACTAGCTGAGAATTTGCAAATTTCCAGCCACAAGTTGACCTAACCTTGAATAGGGTTTGCTGAATTTTGGGCGCCCCCCTACACAAATGCAAACCGGAAAACAAAAACATCAAGATAAGGAGACACCACAACCAAAAATCAGTGGTAGATTTTTGGGCACACCTCCTCCAAACAAAACTTGCTGAAAACTGGTTGCATAAAAATCAGATTTGAGATTCTGATTTTTGGGTGCCAAAAATTGCTCCAACATCTCTGATGGCCGCCCTCCTTCAACCTGAAAAGAGACAAAAAAGCTGATCCAAACTCCACTTGAAAAAATCAGCAAGATGCTGAAATTTCACAACAAAAAGCAGAGAAGCTCCTCTTCTGGGAGGGCGCCAACAAACAAGCTTGTTGTAGATCCAGTAGCTCTGATACCATGTAGGAAAGCAAGAGTCAAGTCACCAAGATCAATTTCCACAAGAAACAAGAGAGAAGAGGCTGGGCGCCCAACTCTAAGAGAGAGAGAGAGAGAGAGAGAGAGAGAGAGAGAGAGAGAAAACAGCAACAAGAGCAATGGAGAGCAATGCTTAGCCAAACCGTAAAAATGGAATACACAATGAGCATCTAAGTACTCTACCTGGATACTGACTGTAGGGCACCCCCAAAAGTCAAGATAGGGCCCCTAAACCAAATTAGACCCCTAAGGACCCACGAGTCAATACATGACCAAAATTGGGTCCCACTGAACTTAAGACAAACTGAAGAGGGCCTAAATAACTAAATACCCATGGTTACACAAATCTTGACCTTTTGGGTCAAAGTAACCTATAGATTAACTTTAGCATAGTCATTTATTTCTAACAGCACTTAGTAACGATAAGCTTATCTCTCGAGCCAGAAGACTCTGGTTAGTAAGGGATATAGATAGCTTACTACTACTAGCTTTTTTACCCCATTGCCTTTTGTATATCATTGATGGATTTTTTGCATCCATAATGAGTGGCTACAATACATCTATTTCTCTAGGTCCTAGGAATTTGGTTGTAAAGACATGTTTTCTACTTGCAAGATAGAGCATTGCAAAGAATCAGTTGATTTTTAAAAGATTAAATCATGAAGTTGAGGATCTTCTTGGAGGAAGAACCTGTGGTATGGGACACATGCGATTCCGAATGGAAGTTTTGACATTGAGTGGATCTAGTTGGCCATGGTAGTGGCCGTATATCTTGAATGATGCCAAATACTATCCTCTAGGCATTAGACTTGATGTGCCATATCATCAGTCCCAATTCTACTAGCCAGAGACACTTCTTCAAGACTGAATGATCCTTGAACTCATCCAATGGCTTAGGCCAATTGAGTAGAATGTTTTAAAAGATGGCCAAGCAGTCTCTTATACAGCCACAACCCATGCTACATTGCAGTGAGTGCTTATGGGACAACTGACTTTGCATGCATGTCCTCTCTAGGTCTCCTACAACTATTCCAGAGTCCTGGACTGTTGATTTTTACATGTGTGGGAGTACCCTAAAGTGTGATAATGATCTCCTAAGACTTGGTAATTGCACAAAGATCAAGCATACACTGATAATCAAGATCTATCCCAACATTCCATGACAACTCATGAGAGGTGTAACTAACCCAATCACAACTCAACAAATGTAGCAAGCCTAACTACGACAACTACCTCATGTCCTACTTTTGGCCTAATCATGGCTTTACATGTGTACTTGCCCATTTTGCCTCCTAAGCAAAAATTGGCCCTATCATCTACTCACACATAGATGGACACAAAAAAGTTTATCATACCTAGACTCAACATAGATGACTTTTTCCATTTTTCACACTCCTACTAAAAGGTTATCTATTCTAAATAAGCATAGATCTTGGAATCAAGCCAAGATTGGATCTAAGCTTGATGAAAGAACTCTTGATCAATGGTTTGGTGAGTAGATCGACAATGCATGAAGATATTCCGATATGCTCCAAGTTGATCTCTCCTTGAATAAGCTTTTCTCTCACAATGATGTGCAACTTTAATATGTTTGTTCCTTGCATGAAAGATAGGATTGTTGGCAAGGTCTTGGGTCGAGATGTTGTTATATTTGATCAAAGGTAGATCTTCCTCCTTGGTGCACTTGATCTCCAATAATAATCTTTTGATCCAAAGCACCTCTTTTGTTGTTGTAGTAAGAGCCTTCACATGATGAGAGAGAAATAGTATCTTGCTGTTAAAAAAGCCAAGATATGAGATTTCCTCCAAGGAATATAGTGTAAGCACTTGTAGATTTTCGATCCATCTTGTCACTAGCAAAATCCGAGTTCGGGTGTAGCCAATAATAGATAGATCTTCACTTTTGTAGAGCAATCCATAATCATGAGTTGAAAATATGTACCTCAAGACTCTCTTGGCCGATTTCCAATGACAGATCTTGGGATCTTGCATAGATTGACTTAGCTTGTGCACACAATAGCTCAAATCGGGCCTAGTGATGGTCAACCAAATCAAGGAGCCAATAAGACTCCTAAAAAGGGTGATGTCCTCGAAGGATCTTTCATCTCCCTTATTAGGATCTTTTACAACATGCTCCATAGGTGTGTCTATGCTCTTACAATTCTCCATATGAAACTTTTTCAACATTGATAGAGCATATCTAGATTGACTTATAATCATGACAAAGTTCAATCTCTAGGCCTAGTATGTAGTGTAGCTCTCCTAGATCTTGCATTTTGAACTTACTACCAAGTGCACTTTTAGTCTCATCTACATGCTTCATGCAACTTCCACATAAGATAATGCCATCTACATATATGATTAGAATGACAAGTGGCAGTTTAGGGTTTTGAGCGTGTAACAGTTGGTATCAGAGCTACATTAATCTGTATATAGGTTTGATTGATCCGTCTCGGTGGACGGTATGTTTTTAAGAATTTGGAATCCCGTTTTTTTTGATTGAATTGTCGTTTTTTTTTTTTAATTTTGCGGAACCCTGGATTTTGGTTTCCGCAAAAAAACAAATTTAAAAAAAAAATTGAATTTTTTTTTTTGAAAAAATAAAACGCGCACTACCGCCCGCGTGGGTCTGCAGCAGCCTGCAAGCCCGTCGAAATTTTTTTTTTAGGGGGGGGGGTGGCCTATCAGGCCAGTCCTTGTGGCAGCCAGCTATGTATTTTCGAATCCATGTGGCAATCTCATATTCAGCTTGTGTATTAGCTATCCCTTTGTGGATTGGTGGGTTGTTTCTCCTTGCATGAATAAGAGAATGCTTGGAAGGGTGTGGGATGGTGAAAAGCCATCCTTCCTCTTGCTCTTCTCATTTCTTCTTTCAATTTTCAGGATTCTCTTATGCTGTGGCAGCCATGGACAATACCTCAGCTTGTTGATTATCTTGTGAAAGTTAGTAAGAGTTATGGACTCAGCTCATCACATTCGCCGCGTCCATTTACATTTACTTTACTTTATGCATAAGCAAGCCTCGGGCCCTTTTTTATTCATTAGTGACACTTAGACTATATGGTTGGCCTTTGGCCTTATTATTCATAATTAGGCCATTTGGACATATTACTGGAGAGTGGGGGCCTTCTTGGAGGGCGCACTATTTTCCCTCCCAGTTGGGCCCTAGCCACCGGAAGCTTCCTTTTAGGGCTTCCTCTTGGCTATAAGTAGGGAAACTGTGTCATTTGTTATTCAGCTGATGATATTGATCTCTCTCTTTAGTCTTCTTAATCTCTCTCTTTCTTGCTTTCTAGGGCTAAGTCTTGCTTATGCGCTGCTTTCATAGTTTAAGTCTTGCTTATGTGATGCTTTCATAGCTTAGCTCTAGATCAGCGTGGCTCCATTCGTAACTTGGTATCAGAGCACTTTCCTGTGCACTACTTTTTCAGATTTAGTAGAGGCTGTCCAGCGCCCTACTAACCCATCACTTTTTGTCGATTTTTTCATCAGATTTCCATCGTTTTTTCAGATTTAGTAGACGCTGTCCAGCGCCCTACTAACCCATCACTTTCGTTGATTTTTTCATCAGATTTCTATCGTTTTTCTAGATTTGGTAGAGGCTGGCCAACGCCCTACTACCTTGTCACTTTCGTCGATATTCTCCACCGATTTGTTGCCCATTTCGTGGCTTGATTGGAGGCTGTCCAGCGCCCTACTTCATCACCATTTTCAGCGGTTTTCTCCATTTTTTTTCAGGTTATGTGCGGATTTTGGTAGCTACTGCCCAACGCCCTACTACCTTGCCATCTTCGACGGATTTCTCCACCGATTTGCTGTCCATTTTGCTGATTGTTTGGAGGCTGTCCAACGCCCTACTTCATCACCATTTTCAGCGGTTTTTCCATCATGTTGCAGGACATTTGTGGATCTTACTAGCTGCTGCCCAACACCCATTTTCAGCTTGGATCTTCAGCTCTCTCTCTCTCTCTCTCTCTCTTTAGCCTCTTATCCAAAAATCACCCAATTTCGTAATCGTTTGCTATTCCAAATTGCCAAAATCCTGCAGCCTTTCATCGCTGCCCCAGCCCTTTCGACTTGTCACTTTCGCCTATTATTTTATCCGTTTCCAGCCATCTTTCACAGTTTATCAAAAGGCTCTCCAGCGCTCATCCTCAACCACATTTCACGAAATTCCGACTCCGTTTGATATTCCAATTTGATATTTCCCTCTTGGCTGTTCAGCACATTTTTACAGCCTTCATTTTCACTTTTTCCATTTGTTGATTGCTGCCCTTTCTAAGTTGTGATAATACTGGTTTTAATAGACTAATTTGGGGTGACGACAAGAGTCCGCTCCCTCAAGTTTTCGTCTATTCCTTCCACTATCATTATGGCACATTCACCTACCCCGAGTGAAACTGTTCAAGAAAACTTATCCAATCAGTTTCGGCGCATGGATGATACCCTTTCTGGCCTTATTCTTCGCTTCGATACAGTTATCACTGGCTTTGCTACTATGCAGTCACATATTGATTCTTTACAGCCTCATGGTCCTGGAAAAGCTCCTGTCTTTCCTTCATTTGGGACTCCCCCTCCATCTGGATTTCCATCTTCTTCTGTTAGTTAGCCTGGTGGTGGACCGTTCATTCCACCTAACCCACCTCTTGGTTTTTTTCCATGTCCCCCAGTTCCTGCCACACTTTGCTCGAGACTTTCGTGATAGGGTGCAGCTTGCTACCTATTCCGGTTCCTCTGACGGGAACTTATCAGAGAATTGGTTTGCTAAGCTTGACACATATTTTCAGATCTATCCTAAGACTGATCCTCAGAAGATCCAGTTGGCTGCTTTACACTTAGATGGACGCACCGCCACGTGGTGGCAAGTTTATCGAGCTGATCCTGATCGGAAAGGGCTCCATATATGGCATACCTTTCGCCGTGACCTCCGTCATGCTATGATTGCTCCTCAATGGCTCGACCGCCAACGTGATACATTCCGTAGTCTCACTCAGACCAGTGACCTTGCTTTTTATACAGATCAGTTTATGGAGCTTTCTTATCTTTTCACAGATCTACCGCCCACTGAGCTTATTTCTCGTTACATTGCTGGGCTTCGTGGTGCCTTAACGTTACGATGTTTCTTCCTTCTGTCCTCCCACAGTTGTTGAGGCGATGTCTCTTGCCAGTACTTTACAGCACAAGTACTCTGACACCCTTCCTTCCCGCTTCTCCCGACCCCATCCTTCTGCTTCATCTTTTCCCGCTATGTCCACCCCTACACCTACCCCTTCAGTTCTAGTTCCTTGCATTGTGGACCCTCGACCTGCTTTTGTCCGACGTTACACGTCTGCAGAGTTCGCTGACCTTCAGGATCCTATATCACATAGTTTGAGCGAGTTGCCTGATTTACTTGAGATAGTTATTGATCTACCTGAGCTCGTCATTGTATCCCATAGTGAGTCAAAGTCACATATACAGGTTCCTACTGATGCTGATTCACATATACAGGTTGCGGTTGACATGGTCCTTGATACTGACATAGCATGCTATGATCCTATTGATGATGTTGTTCCATGCTTTGATATTGTTGTTGAGTACTTTGATGCTACTCGTGTTCCTGAGCGCCATGCTATAGATGTTGTCGCCTATGCTCCTTATTTCGATATTATTCATGGGTCTACGGGTTTCCATTGCTTTGGCTACTCCAGTAGATCTCCATATGGCATACGGTTATACATTTCATGATGGTCCTATTGTATACTCACTAGCTGATTTTGTTGATACCTGTCTAGATGAGTTGTAGATGCATATTTAGGCCAGAACTTATTAGTTGATGCTTCTGTTATTATGCCTACGTATGTTGTTCCATTTATGCATCATATTATTCTAGATGCGGGGCGAGAGTATATTGCTTTAGTGGATACAGGCAGTACACATTCATTCATTAGCAGTTACATTTTCACTAAGATTCGTGCTACACCTGTTCCTGCTTTCCAGCCTCTCAGTGTTGAGGTTGCTCGTTCCCATTCTTTTCCCAGTTCTCAGATGATTCAGGGCTTGGATTATCGCATTGGTGATTTTTCTGGTCAAACAGATTTTTACATCATTTCTCTGAAGCACTATGACATTATTTTTGGTGCAGCCTGGTTCTCTTCACTTGGTACTGTTGCTGTGGATCTCTCTCAGCAGACACTTTCCTGTACTCATGTTGGTCAGCATCATTCACTTGCTGGTATTGATTCCCAGGGTGACTATCAGTTGGTTACCGGGAAGCAGTTTATGCGTAGCCTACCAAAGGCTCAGGATGCAGCTCTTCTTTCCATTCAGAGTACATCACTTGTTGCTTCACTTTCACCATTCGTGGGTCCTCTTCCTCAGGTTGATGCTCCTTCGGATTTACAGGTTGTTGCTGTGTGCCTTGTGCCTATATGCCTTGATTCACAGATATTGTATTCAGTGGTCATTCCTGGTTTCATTGATATTCAGGCTGTATACCTTGGTGGTATTTCTACTATTGCTTTTGCGCATACCTCAGATAGCCTCCTGGTTCGGTGGTTGGTGCAGTATCTTCTCCATTGGTCTCTATATCTCCATCTCTTGAGTCCGTTATGGCTGATGTTCCTGCTGATTTCTATGGGGTTCTTCACGGGTCCACGTTTGATGGTTCCCTCGCTATTGGTGATCAGGTTGTATCTTCTTTCGCTTTACTCCATGGATCTCTGCTTGAGGTTTGTGAACCGCCTCATGATATTTCTACGGTTCCTTACATGATTCATGCGCCTTTGGCCCTTACCGTTACACATTTTCCATCCGAGGATATTTGCGAGATGGTCACTATTACTTATCTAGGGTATTTATATACTGGCATCTTTCTAGATGAGTATACAGGCATCCTTCAGTCTCCTTGTGTTTCTACATATAGGTTTGCTGCAGTCCATGCCGATGCTATGGATATATGGCATTCCTGGTTATTACGTATAGCTTGGTTTCAATTTGGACCTGTTGATTGGTGCTGGTTTTTCCATATTACTAATCGCCTATGGTGCGGATATCTCTATGATTATGCATGTGGCTCTCTATCTGTTCCTTGGATTGTTGCTCATTGTCAGGCTTGGCATATCTTGATGGCTAGGGATATTGCCTCCGTTCCAGCTACTGTTTGTCCAAGTGATCTTCTATTCCCCGTCATTTCAGGTTGCTCCATATCGCTTGGTCTCCGATGCTGAGTTGCCACTTTGTTCTGGTTTTCCGAGACCATCAGAGTACCTTGAGAGAGTTCCTTCTCCTCTCTTGGATAGTTTTTGGGGATGTTGCCGCCATATACTTCCGTATTGCTCATATGTGCTTTAATACTCATTCCCAGCTACACGTGGATATTGATCCGATGCTTGGGGATCTTGTTCCTCGTTCCAGTGCATTTCTTCTATTCCTCACTTGTGCGCCTAGTGTGTACTTTGGGATTACACTTGCGGCCAGTTCCGATGGGTCATCCGATTCTCCATCCGTTTTTTGGTGCATCCTATGATGGATTGGTATGTCCATATGAGGTCTTTCTGGATGAGTTTTTTGGCTACAGTTTTTCAGTTGAGGCCTCTACTATTTCTAGATTTGTTGCTATTCTTTTTATGCATCATGTCTTTTTAGATGATGCATTAATTTCTTGGACCTTCTGGAGCTTTTGGCATGCTGCTCTTCTCGTGATAGGGGCCTTGAAGGTACTGTGTGCCATTGCTACTTCTGATTCATGGGCCTTATAGATACCTTGGGCTTTTGACCATGTTGGTGCACATTTTTCCATTTTAGCTATCCTTTGTCAGGATGATCTCTTTATGATCCATGTTTCCTGGCATATCGCTTGCTTTTCCATGCTACTACAGCGTGCCTGTCATCCTGCTTATGTTCCTATTCCTTGGTGCTGGTCTTCTAATGCTGCTATCTTTTCTTGGGGCATCTATATCACTGAGTTTGCACATATGGTTGATGGTTACGTGTATGATGCGGCTATTCGCGATGAGTATCCATCTCTTTTCCAGTTTCCTTATTGGCTTCCCGTTGCTGATGCAGTTCTACCTTCTCGGGCTTTTCGGATATCTTGGTATGATGTCCCTATCTTTCGGGCTGATCCTCTACTATCTTGGGCATTACGGATACCTTGGCATTCCTGGTTGCTGCTTGATCTTCTTCTGGTTGCTTGGCATTCCTGGTTGTTCCATATTGCTTGGTTTTAGATGGCGCGGCCGAGATGTTCCCTTCGTCGCCATGATGTTGATCCTGAGCTGTTCCCTTTCTTACCAGCTGCCATTCACCAGGTTCGCCTTCACCATAGTCGATGCGCCAACAGATTCAGTTTTTGGTCAGTTCGATGGTCGTCCTGTTGAGGAGGCCACATGGGAGCCTATTAATGTGTTTTATCATACACCATCACTTGCGGATCAGGATCGTGCTCCTCCTGCACTTGTTGATTCCTCTACATCAGATGCTGCTCTAGTTGTTGATGCATCAGGGCTTGCTACTGTTTGATCCAGATTCTTTTCGGTAGTTGGGTCTTTTTTTTTTTGTGCCAGGGAGAGTTATCAATGCGGCGAATGTACATTCTTCGTGTCCATTTTCATTTAATTTACTTTATGCATAAGCAGGCCTTGGGCCCTTTTTTATTCATTAGTGACACTTAGACTATATGGTTGGCCTTTGGCCTTATTATTTTGTGCTGCTTTCATAGCTTAAGTCTTGCTTATGTGATGCTTTCATAGCTTAGCTCTAGATCAGCTGTGGCTCCATTCATAACTGTAAGTGAGTTGAATCTTGAGTGAGCTTCTTCCTTCCATTAGTTGTGTACTTTTCTTGTTCCCTTTTTCTATCATGGAGCTCACCCAATCTAAAGAGGATGAACCTATGACTACCCCTACAGTTCAAAATGCTGAGACTCTTATGTTGGCAATCAACAATCTTCAACAACAGATTCTTGATATGCATGCAAAACATTATAAGGAACAACAATAGTGGAGAGAATTGGCGCAAACTAGGCAAGCTTTGCACCATCCTCTCTTCACACCAGATCTTTTTTCAGGAGAGAAGAAAGATAGAACCCCCGATGTCGTGATTCTGTGGTTGGATCGTTGGAGTTCGCATATTTGCATTGATGATTGTGTTGTAAACTACAATTCATTGCATATCGTATGTACTTTGACATTTATGCACGATTCGACGGATGACAACAAGATCAGTATGGCCGTGATGTATTTGCGAGGTAAAGCATTTACCTGGTGGCAGGATCTTAGAGGCAAGGCTGAGGTCCCCAAGTCTTGGGAGGATTTTTGTAAGGCCTTCAAGGTGGCCTTCCTACCCATCTTGGATGACTTCGAGTTCTATTGCCAGTATGTGACAATTCATATGGGGAACCGGCCCTTGGATGCATACTTGCAAGATTTTCAAGAGGTATATTCTCATTTTGCTACAAGAATAGATCCTGCTTTAGTTAAGTTGCATTTTATTTTGGGATTGCCCAAAGATTTTCAACTCGAAGTAAGGAGAAACCAGCCTCATGCTCTCGAGGATGCTGTTCGCTATGCTAAGCTATACGATGATACTCGTATAGTAGCCAAGCCTGAGCCTGCTGGCCAACCCTTGGCAAAGGGTAAAAAGAAAGGAAAAGAAAAGGTGAAGGGTATACTCCCTCGGAGCCAAGTGGATCAAAGAAACGATCCTCCATGAACCAAGAAACCTTCGCAAAGGCCAGGAGCGACAACTTATGCTTTAATTGCATGGAACCATATGGCAAAGGAGTGCCCGAAGAAAAGGAAAAATGCTAAAGGGGCTTTCTTTAAGGCGCCAGGTAACTCTAACATTTGAAGCATTGATTTGACCTCTAGTTGTGAGCATTGTTGTTTCAATACGGCAGTTTTTGGTCCCCACGACCTAATTCGGATGAATGGGATCGTGGGAGGCCAAGCCGTAACAGTGTTATTTGACGATGGTTCCACACATAATTTTATTAGCTCTAAGTTATTGCAAAAATTAAAGGTGGAAACAAAGCAAAGTGACCATCGGTATGTGGTAAAGCTGGCCACAGGAGCAGAGAGTCAAGTTTGAGACCGGATAGTCCCACGTCTTCCTATCCAAATTCAAGGATATAAGGATAAATTAGATTTCCATGTAATGAATTTGGATAAAGTAGACATTATACTTGGTAAGTAGTGGTTCTATGAGAGGAATGAGTCGTTAAAGAAAAACTATGTAACTCAAAGTTTGTCGTTCTTGCATCATGGCCCTCTCATTGAATGGAATGGAAATGTGGATATTTCTTCTCCGTATATGCTTTTTGCTATGGGGAAACAATTAAATGTATGTATGTTGTTGATTGTGATTCTTATGTATGTTGGTTGAAGGATTTCACTTACCATGAAGAATGCAATTTACAATACTATAATTTCCAGATGGAATTAATGTCTAATAACTTCAAGAAAATTCACCAGAAGGTGAAACCTTTAGGAAACTTAGACAAGAATTTAACGATGTGTTTCCTGAATAGCTTCTAGAGGGTCTTCCCCCCTCTAGGGGAGGCGACCATGGTATTAAACTCAATCCTGGTAGTTCTCCTATATTTTTATATCCTTATAGGATGAGTACTACGGAGGAGGATGAAGTTTATAGACAATTGCAAAACTATCTTAAGATGGGCCATGTCAAGCCTAGTAAGTCCCCTTGAGGGGCACCAGTTCTTTAAGTTGATATAAAAGACGAAGGTACTCGCCTTTGTGTAAACTTTAAAAAGTTAAATAAATTAACGATTAAAAACCGTTACCCCTTACCTCGAGTGGATGAACTGGTTGATCGATTACATGGTGCAAAGTACTTCACCAAAATCGATTTGAGATCACGGTATCATCAGATTCGAATAAGGAGCGAGGATGTTGAAAAAATCGGGTTTAGGACTATGTATGGCCATTATGAAGTTCTGGTTTTACCTTTTGGATTGACAAATGCTCCAGCGACTTTCCAGCAAATGGTGAACGGCCATATCTGGGAAAGTTCGCCATAGTCTATTTAGATGATATTCTCATCTATAGTAAGACCTTGGAGGAGCATGAGGAGCGTCTCAGGACTTACTGTCTAGAATCCAATCTAGATACCCAAAGTCCTGCTGGATATCCATTCAGTTATTATTCTCGGATTCATTATTATTTGCTATCCAATTAAGCTCTTTGGGATCCAATCATCAATGAACCGAGTCTTTTCCTTCATTAAGGAATACTCTATACCAAGAATATTGTATATCCAATGCATATAATTTTAACTGATGAATCCTGATGATTCACTAATCATGCGTCTTACAAGCGATATAATTCAGAACAATCAGTCTCTGGTGAATCCTCATCACACTAATCGTTTTACCAATTAACTTCATCCAGGAGTAACCAACTACTCAAGTTAATTGTCAATGATTCAGAACACTTAAATGTATAGGTGTAGAATTCAATTATACTAGTATAACAACTCTCTCTCTCTCTCTCTCTCTCTCTCTCTCTCTCTCTCTCTCTCTCTCTCTCTCTCTCTCTCTCTCTCTCTCTCTCTCTCTCTCTTGCCAAAGAATCTAAATGTGTCTTCTTCTAGAAGAGATTACTTTATCTCGGTCACGTTATATCGGACCACGGGTTGGAAATTGACCCAAATAAAGTCCGACAGGTTCGTGAATGGCCAATTCCTCAAACCATCCGAGAGGTTAAGTCCTTTTTGGGCTTTACGGGTTTTTTTCATAGATTTATCTTGGGTTATGCAATAATTTCATTACCTTTGACAAATGTTCTCAAAAGGGGCTAAAAGCTAGCCGTCACAGTAAATTCAGCCCTCCGGTTACTTGGACTGAAGAGATGAATCAAAGTTTTGGAAATCTCAAATATTGTGTGTCGACAGCGCTATCTTACACATAGTGAATCCTAACAAGCCATATGTACTTGAGACGGATGCCAATGACTATGCTATAGGTGTAGTCCTTTATCAGGATGGTAGACTGGTTGCTTTTGAAAGCAAGAAGTCAGATCCTACTCAAAGGCGGTATTCCACCTACGACAAGGAGCTTTTTGCTGTGATTCATGCTTTGAAAGTGTGGAGACATTATTTTGTATGGCTCCCAATGTACCATAGGAACAGACCATCAAGCATTAAAGTAGATTAACGATGCGGTTGACCGTAGGGTTCGTAAAGCCAAATGGTCGGAAATGCTCCAAGAATCTCATTATGACATTGAGTACCGGAAGGGTACCTCAAATAGTGTCGCAGATGCCTTAAGCCGGATTGGAGAGGTTAATCAGTTAAGCTTTTCTGAGATCCGATTTGAATTATCTGTCCCTAAGAGATTTGTGTAAGACCGATAGGTACTTCGGTCGAATTTGGCTAGACGTCCTGGAAGCTACTTCTAAATTTAGTGATGAACTTGGAATGCAGGATTCCAAGATTTCTCTTCAGGACAAGATATTAAGAGACAATTCCGTTAGGAATGGGTTACTTTTTCGGAATGGAAAAGTTTGTGTGCCAGAAAATGATGATATTAGGGCCCAAATCCTGCATGAATGTCATGACATCCCATGTGTGAGGCACCCTGGCTCACAAAGAACACTTGATCTAATTAAAAGGAACTTTTATTGGCCAAATCTAAAGGGTCAAGTGGAGGCATATGTTCGCAAGTGTGGGCAATGTCAGGTTAATAAAGCTGAAAGACTTAAGGCAGCTAGCTGGCTTGTTACTTCCTTTGAAAATTCTTGAAAGAAAGTGGGAAAGTATTTCCATGGATTTAGTGGTTGGGCTACCTCGGACAGGGAAGCAAAATGATGCTATTTGGAAAAGTTGTTCAGGTTGTTTGGTTTGCCGGATGACATTGTTAGTGATCATGGTTCTAAGTTCACTGGCAAATTCTGGAGAGCGGTCTTTGAGAAATTAGAGACCACTTTACGTCTAGGGTCTACCGATCATCCTGAATCGGATGGTCAGATAGAGAGGACAAACCAGCCTATGGAAGACATGCTTCGAGCATATGTTTCCAGAAGATAGCCGGATTGGGAAAGGTAGCGTTCAATGATTGAATTTGCATATAATAGCGCAAAGCATTCAGCGACGGGTTTTAGTCCATTTTCTCTCATGTATGGTTTCCAGCCTAGAGCTCCAATCTCGGTTGGCTTCAAAAGCCTCAAGGTTAAAGCAGTAGTTGATTTCCTGCATGATATGCAAGAAATGTTGCTTGTTGCTTGCGATAACGTAAAAACGGCTCAAGATAGAGCCCAATTTTACGCTAATCAAAAGCGACAACCTAGGTCTATGAGGAAGGAGTTTGGGTATATCTTAGAATTCCAAAAGATTCTAAGGTATTAAGACTGGAAAATGTCCTAAGTTATCGCCTCATTATGCTGGGCCCTTCCGCATTGTTTAGAAACTCAATCGGAATGCCTATCAACTAGAACTCCCTCAAGATGTCAAGGTTCATCCAGTCTTTCATGTTAGTCGTTTAAAGGAACGACTTGGTGGAAAGGATGACTTGATTCTTCAGGAGGACCTAGTTCAGCTTGAGGACCTGACATCCTTTGTATCTTCGGAACCATGGGCCATTGTTGATGTACATCAATGTGGGCTCAGAAACTGGCAGGTTACTAAGTACTTGGTTCGTTGGAAAGGAAGCTCCGAAGAGGAGGACACTTGGGAAAAGGAACGTGACCTTAGACTAAGATTCCCACATTTCCTTCCTTAGAAGAGAAATCTTTTAAGGGGGAGGGAATGTTAGGGACCCAACTCCCTTGGGTCCCAAACCCAATTGAAATTGAATGTTGCCTGGGCCCGTTGACTGAGTAATGACTTGTGGACCTGCACGGTTGCCACATGTCATGTTCTAGGATGTGTGCTAGGCTTGGAGACTCCTTCCTTGGAGGTATACAAGGAGGAGAGGTCTCTCAATCCATTCATTCTATCTATCTAGGGGAAGGTGGATGGAGAGCGCTTGTGCACAACCAGGAGTGCTAGCCTGAGGTAGGAGATGGCTGAAGGCCTTGGCAGTGGTATGGGACACTGTCAGGGTTGGAGGTCGGATCTTGCTTGTTACAGGTCACGGGCCAGGGCACGAAGGGTGGATCTGGATTGGATCCTACGGCGGGGTGGATCGTGAGCGAACGGTTTCTATGATGACCGACACCTAGCAGTTTAGGGTTTTGAGCGTGTAACAAATGCTCCTCCTCAAACCTTGACCCATCGATAGAGATAATAGAGGATGCATCTTGAGATGCCTTGATCTTGGCCCCATCCAAGGTAGATTTTTGGTCTTCATGAAAAGTGTGATCTCTACTTTCAATAACTTTGGAAGTAGAGAGTATATAGACGCTATAGGCCTTCTTGGTGGATGAATATCCCACCATGATCCCTCTGGTTGAGCTAGGATCATCCTTCTATTAGAAATCAATTTGATCTGATTAATTTTATGTAAGCTCTAAATGTGATACTGTAATTAGTACAATTAATTAGATTTACTGTATTCAGTTGTGTTTGGGACGTGACCCGCTATGGACATATCGGTCGAGCACTGATCCCGTACACGGCTACCTTGAGTAGTCAAGTAGCCACACGTAGGAAAATTAGCCTGTACAGTATATTTTGGTTTCGTTATGCTATACTCAGGGGCATGTCCTGGGTTTGTAGTATTTTAGCCCATGTTGGGCCTTTTAGGTGCCTTCTTAGTGTGTTGACACTTGTCGAGCGGGCTTTTGGCATATTTACAGTTTTCTCTTTGTAATCTAAAGCTTTTGTTGTGATGAGAGCTTGTGAGGAGTGTCTATGGTGATTGATTGACGTGATCTTCATACTGCACTAGATCCTAACAGGATTTTAACATGGTATCAGAGCGGCAGGGTGATCTAGGTATGCACGATCCGGTGGAGCTATGGGATAGCGTCTTTCACTAGGAAAAATACCTCACCAAGTGATTGCCAGAAGGGTAGGGTCAGCCATGAAGCATTCAAAGAGCAATTCATCCTTCTTCTCAGAAGCTATAGAAGAAGCCTGCTAGGGTTTGCAAGGCAAAAAATGTTGTTTTCTTGCAAATGGAAGCGGAATTTGGAGCTGTGAAGTGGCACAGAGAGGCGAGGCAGCGCGACCCATTAGCCAAGAGGCCATGGATGGCCGTGGACTACAGGAGGAGCTGGATCGGACTGATTGCAGGCAGCAATCGCTGGAAATACAGCAAGGAGAAGCCATAGCTGGAGCAAAGAAGAAGAAGAGAGAGCCGAAGAGCTCGCGCGCGGCCAGGCCGTAGCGTTCCGAAGGAGCTGGCGGTTGGTGGAGCACGGATCGGTGCACAAGTGGAGTGTAGATTGTCAAATAAGGCTCCATGTGGATCAATGGTGGATATCCACTCGATGTGGACCATCGGATTGAGGATAACCAATGGATTTGTGTGAAAGGGGCCTTGAAGAGTTGAAAGGGAGAGACACCCTTCTCTTCATTAAAAATTTTCAGGGTGAAATCCATTGAAGGGACCCGACATTCAAATTTGATAATTCTTCATTAAGTAAGAAACTTTAATATGAAGTTCCAGTTCATTTTTGCAAGGCATTCTTTGGAAGAACCTATCTTTGGCTAGAAGGCACCTATTTTGGCCATCCTTGGGCCAAAATGACCCCTGAAACTGGCTGCTAGAGCTAGACGTCACAGAGCAGGGAGAAACGGGTTTCGGGGGGTTTTCATCACCATTCCATCGAGCGGAGTGCAGGTGACCTAGTGATGGGCTACATTCACTATTTGGGTACCATAGCGGCAAATTTGGTTCAATTTTTGGCTGGTGAAACCTACTACAAGGCGGTACAATGAGGCATTATGGCTTCGAAATCATTATTACTTACTTCTGACAGGGTAACAGGGTGTTTGGAAGTGGTAAATGCAGTATGGGGGCAAATGATAGCGGAATTATGTGGAGAAAGCTAGTTTTGGCGACAGAAGTGCAATTTCACGGCGTGACTACTCATCATTGGGAGGGCAAGCAATCACAGGTGAGAGGTAGACATGGTATGCCGGTTACGGGTGAAAAATTCTCGTGATCAGGTTCAACTCTTGGGGTTCGAACCAACCAACGTCAAGTGGCATTTTGGGGGAATGCTCTCACAGGTATGATCGGCAATGGCATTGTCGAGTCACGTGATAACTGCATTGACACACGCATCTATAGCTTGGAAATTTCTCGCTCGGAGGAAAATATGGGCTAGCTTGGAGGTACACACATTTTGGTGGTCACGGGTGATGGAAGTGCGAGGTGGTGCTAGTTGGAAGCCATTGAGCTGGATAGCGAGCTTGCATTGGACGAACTGTGTGGGCCACATGGAGGATGAAGAACGGATCACTAATCACACTTTGGAGACTCTTGGAGAGTGGTAAGTGTGATGATTTTGAGGTTCTGCAGTCAGTAAGTCAATTTTGATCAAGTCATTGTAGCTGTGGAGTAGTGTATCACGTTTGTCATTGGAGAAATATACTTCAACTACCAGTTTGGGTAAGTCAAGTCAATTTGCCATATCATGATTGCATCAGGGATGAAGATTTCAGTGATAGCAGGGTGCAGATCGTTTGGTTTCGGCCATGGAAGATCTCACAGGTTCAGTTGGAGGGATATTGGCATGTCACGTCATGTGAGGGATTTGATGGTGGCTTTGGAGTTCGCATCTCAGTGTATTATCAGGGAATGCTTTGGAATCATTCACAGGAGCAGCTTGGAGCTAGCTTGGGGGAATATAGGTGGGGCATTACAGGGTAGATGCTCAGATCTTCGAGATCAGGGATGGCATTGGGATACCTAATAGGGATGGACTACGGGATGACATGGGATGTTCATCAGGGGGTAGCTATCTCAGATTGGACTTGAGTCATTGGATAGGACTTACAGGAGCGATTCATGATGGAATCACGACACTGCAAACGCAAATGGAAAAAGCGTGAAGCTTTGAGAGCCAGCTCTAGGTTGGAGAGCTGATGGAGATCGCACGGTTGGGTGTGATCGGAGGCCAAACACTATGATGCGTGTTTTACTAGAGATCTACTGGAGGGGACATTGATGGCGAGGACTTCATGGTGTGCCCATTTGGGAGTACGGGTTGGCATTATAGCAGGGGGCCAGTCATTGGCATTGGCATCGATGGAGAAACATCTACCATCACGGGCGTGGATAAGCTACCTATAGCTTTCATGCATTTGGCTGTATTTGCAGGAGTCTAGGCTTGGTACAGGTGTTGGAACTTGTATGGTTCAGATCCACAGGTGGTGAGATCAGGAAGCCTAGAGTGAGTCACTCAGAGCCATATACCTCAATACGATTAGGGAGACATTGGTCTCAGGATCCCGTGCGCGGTGACTCACGGATGTGCTTGCGTTGGCATGGTGTCGGGTGGCACATAGCTAGGGAGAGCCAGCGACACTACTAGGAGCCAGGAGAGGCAGGTGATGCTTCGACGATCGGCTTGGATAACAGGATGGCGACCTAGGGAGGGGTCAGGCCTACTTGGAGGTAGGTGGCATGGAGTGTGCCTGGGGTGGTACATATCCTGAGGGCATGGAGTGCATTATGGGGTGATGTGGATCCAGCATGCCCATGGTTGTGAGCCAGCAGGGATGGAGATGGTTACTCAGGGAGTGGCAGCTGATACTTTTGGCGAGTGATTAGGTGAGCTGCATGGTTATATGCACGGTAGTTGGAGTCTAGTTGTACTACAGCTGGACAGATTCTTGGGGAGCTATCAGCGGGTTAATGGATACTTAGTGATCAGATGGTACAGGGTACATGTTTCTGATGGAGCTATCCTACCTGATATGCTACAAGATCGTGGGTGAATTTCTCATCACGATGGTGGATCTATTTTGCATTTGCTTTGGTTTGGATGCTATGATGGATACAGTGGTGAGATAGGTTCCTTGGTGGGAGGCCTATATACTCGTCAAATCAGAGTTGGCAACTTCAACTACATGGGATGTAGGACAGGCAAATCATCATTAGTATCTTTAGGAGATGGGCGAGCTACTCAGGTATAGCCTATGGTGAGTTTTGCATACATTCATTCATCGAGTCCTTAGTAGACTCTTGTGCTTGAAGCATGGGGAATGGATGAAGATCAACTTTCAGGACTTATTGGATAGTTGGATATGCTTGGACGTGAGGGCATCTTGGTGACAAGTGCTGGCCATGGTTGAGGACCTGATTTGGAGACCAATGGTGTAGCAGCGGATCTACAGGTGACAGGTGACAGGTGACAGGTGACAGGTGCTGGTACGACAGGATACCACAGTTTGCGCAAGCTTGGTCATGTATTTGACGTATTCGTGTTGGTTTGCATGAATGTGTGCTTGCATGTTACCTTGTCACGGGAGTCTAGATCTGAGTCGGAGTTGTATGTGCTTATGCATTTGCTACGTTTGAAACAAAGTAGTCATTTTATGCTCATTGACTTGTCATTATGTCTACTAGCTGTCTATCTAGTGAGGGTATAATCTTATGGTGGCACTAAGATTTCCTCAGGTTGAGCCTCAGTCGCTCATTTATGTCAGCTTTACAGGTTTGTGCTTGTAAGTGCCTGATAGGATCTCAACCTAGATGGAGGATGTAAGTCTCAAGGTGGCAGTGGGATTTCCTCAGCAATTGGCCAACACTTACAAGGTTCTTTGTGAGCTTTGGAACAAAGAGCACATGATTGAGAGATAGAACTTTTGAAGATGCAACTTTCAAGGGAATACTCCCTACTCCTTCAATTTTGCATTCACAATCATTTGCAGTGTATATAGATTTCTTGACTCCCTCATAAGGCATAAGAGAAAAAAAAGAGTCCTAGGAGCTACACATATGAGATGAAGCTCCACTATCAATATACCATGTGCCATCCTTTTTGAAAGGAGAAGAAGAGAAGCTTGATACCATAAGAGAGCCTTCTCCATCATCTTCAATTGCATCACTATCTCCCTCATTAGAGATGTTGGCTTGCTTGAATTGGTTCTTCTTCTTGAAACTATTAGTGCATAATGGCCTTTCTTGCCACAAAGGAAGCAGTTGATCTTCTTTTTCTTCAACTTTGATTTAGAAGCTTGAGAGGAATCCTCCTCCTCTCCATCTTTGTCCTTGTCTTTAGCTTTGTCTTTAGAGAAATGTTGGTGTTGACCTTTGCTCCTCCCTTTGTGCTTGTCTTTGACAAATAAAGCTTTGCCATCTCCATTATGATTGAGTGAAAGTTTGTCCATCTTCATGAGCTTGTTCTCTTGTCTTGATTCTTCAATAAGTACACCTTGCAAGGCCTCCAAGCTTGGTAAATCTTCTTTGATGGCATAAGATTGGACAAGATTATCATATTCATCTCTCAAGCCATTGAGGACAATATCCATTGCATCTTGGAGGATTAAAATCAACTTCATCCTTACCTTCCAAATAGAGTAATTGGAGGTAGATAATCTCTCACCTGATTCCAATAGGAAAGAAGGAACCCATGGAAGCCATAAAAAGTTGAAAAGATGACTTGTAATGGACTACAGAGTGTTGCTTCTCTCTCAATAATGGATCCAATAAAGGTGTGCTACCAACTCCAAGAGATCTTGCAACTAGGTGTGAGATCAATCTCACTAGCTCTACCAATCTCACTAGCTCTACCAATCTCTCTCAAAGAACCACTTGATCAAAGTTGGCTGTCCTTCACGTTTGAGCACTGAAATCCGTACAATACCAGAACAGGGCCAATCAATGTGATAATGAACCTTCTTGATCCAAAAATCTCAAAGATAGTAAAGGAGATGCAACTACAACCTCTCAATGTTGATTTCAAGGCAAAAATTCACACTTAACTTGATAGATGCATGGATATCTTAGGTAGGCTCTGATACCATGTTGAATTTCACACATGTGGGAGTACCCTAAAGTGTAATAATGATCTCCTAAGACTTGATAATTGCACAAAGATCAAGCATAGATTGATAATCAAGATCTATCTCAAAAAACTAAGGCAAGAGGACTTTGTTAAATGGAAAAAGTCATCTATGTTGAGTCTAGGGGTTTGATAGACTTTTTTGTGTCCATCTATGTGTGAGTAGGTGATAGGGCCAATTTTGGCTTAGAAGGCAAAATGGGCAAGTACACATGTAAAGCCATGATTAGGCCAAAAGTAGGACATGAGGTAGCTCGAGCTAGTTAGGCTTGCTACATTTGTTGAGTTGTGATTGGGTTAGTTACACCTCTCATGAGTTGTCATGGAATGTTGGGTCCAATCAAAAGAGAGATATCCATCAATTTGGTCCAATCGAATTTGAGGACACATATGTCACTCAACCAATCACATCTAGAGGAGGAGAAAAAGGGGTCCAATAGATCCTCTACCTCGACATCCTATTAGAAGACATGATTAGTTCATTTGTACTAGAGTTTTTTGGAGTTAATGAGATTTCTACACATTTTGAGTCATATTGGATTCTCTCTCTACCCGAGGCTTGATAGTTGGTTTCTCTCTCTACCTGAGAGCAAGGCTTTTCCATACTTAGTTTTTTCAAGTACAAGTCTCCACGTGTGTATTGTGTCCATAGCCTAACTCAAGGTTATGCATTGACTAACTCTTCCTAGGTCCAAGCTAAGTAACCCTAGTTGGTAAGGATTACTGAAATAAGGGCTGAAACACATCAAGAAAGGCAAGATGTGCATTGGTTTTTCCCCTCACATGGCAATATCAGATTAATTCTTTTCAGACAAGCCTACAAAAACTAGAATACAAAATATTAAATAAGTGTCAAGAGTACAAAAGATGACATGAGAGTTTTCAATAAATTAGCTCTGCAAAAAAGTGGCTTCATGGGATTTGCAGTAAGCTATAATGAGCAGTTCGAGTTGACACAAATAATCCCATAGATAATAAGAGAAGTATACGATGGTAATTTGAACCGTCAAGGATCTCATATAGACCATCTTAAACACAAAAAAAGCATCCTCATGTATTTGATCATTTTCATCTCTCTAAGTTTTTTTGCCTTCATTTAATATGTGATCCAAGTTCCAAGAACATTCTGCTGCCAACGATACATATACAAAAGGCTCTTTATAGTAAAGATCTTTCAGGGAAGCACTTGCCTGCATTTGATTACTGCTTTGCTCGAGTAACATGTGGAGATGCTCAATTTCCCTTTTCAAATCCCTCAGCTTGTTGAAACCTTCCTTGTACACTCTCTATGTAGGACATGTTATCAACACAACATGAGCAGAGCAAAAGATCAATGAAAGCTAAATTGCATTTTCAGTTCCAGTAACTACCATGCTCCCAAAAATATAACAAGAAACAGCATACCTTCTTATCCTCTACAGAAAGAATGAGTTGCTGTTCCAAGTCAGATTGTACAGTAGTTCCATTATTCAGATCCATCAGATTTTGCATTGCAAACTCCAAGCGATGCTTCTCAATTCTGATTTTCAGCTCGTTGATGTTCTAGAAATACACAAACAAAAGAAGCATGTCATGAGTGGATTTTGGAATCTGATGAAACTGTATAACAGAAGGGTTTACACCCACAAGGTCATATACTAGCATTCCATCATCCATAGAGGGCAAGACATCGGTTCAACTCAGGAAGGGGCAACCATGGTACCAAAATGTTTGATTTAAAATGTCTTACCAATAGAAAGTTCATCCTTGCATAAGAGACTACAATATTGAAGAAGGTGTTGATAGCATAGCAATTAAGGAGACATCCAACTTTCCAATTATCTCAAGTACGTAACCTTTCTACTTTTCTTTCTCTTGAAAAAAGTTTTAAGAGCTTTTTTAATGCAGAATCTATTTGTAAAATGAATAGAATCTATACGTACTAAGCGTCTGACCTTAATCTTTCCTCTGAAAGTAGGCCAATTTTCTCAGGTCTAAGGCAGCAACCTTCAGAATCCTAGTTGAGTTGATGGGAAAGCTCTTCCATAAGCATTCCTTGTAAGAAAACCTATTGTGCGAAATTGGATATGGTGCCAAATGAAATATGTGGTAACAAGCTGCTATGCATTTGCTGCAATGGCTGGAAACTTTGGTTGAAGAAGAAGATTCCTTGGAAAGAATGTTTGTTGTGGAATTTAGTGACTGTTTGATTGAAACTTTTTGACAACTTTGACTGAATATATAAGTTATGACCCACAAGGTCTAGCAATCAGCCAAAGATCTTGGGAAATTGCATTTGAAACAATCATAATGTTTGTTTTCTCTCTGCAAATCAGAATCAAGCCATTCAAAGGGAAAAAAATCAATGTGCCATTTTGAGCAAGCAAGAACAAGCCTGTTCTTCAAAGTGAGGAAAGTTTTAGTTGAAGCCCTGCTTCTTTGTTTATATCCTGTATTCCCATATGCGTGAACTTTTGACCTTCAGGTGGGTTCAGACATGTTCTGCAGATCTGCACAATGCTATGCTCGAATATCATTGTAATTGTTCTGGCTTGCATCTTACGAGTTTTCAGGGTTTTAAGTTTCTATAGATTATGAGCTTTTTGGAATTAGAATGATGGTTAAATATCAGAGTTGTCTTGAGACAATCAATCAATTAAGACGAGTTAAATTGACAAGATGAAGTGGCAGCAGAGTGCTAAACGGCTCTTTATCCTTGATAACAGTTACGGACTACAGGATACAGGCCTACTGGGCTACTCTGCATATATTCCGCAAGCCTCTTTACATTTACTGTTGGTTATGTATATTTTTGGTTACGCATTTTATATTAGTCATGTACAGGCCCCAGAGCCTTTTTATATGCTTATGACCCGCACTGGGTCCTTTTTTATGACATTGACTGGCCTTGGGCCCTTATTATATGGTTATATGTGGAGTGGGGGCCCGTAGGAGGGCGCACTATATTCCCTCCACATTTTGCCTCCCTTTACTTTTGAATTCCTATTTTAGGGTTCATTGGTAGGGTATTTATAGGGGCATTTGTACACTCATTTTTCAGATTATTGATTGGTATTGCTTGGGGTCTTCGTGGGAGAACCTATTGTCTTGTCTATTGCTTGTAAGGCTTTAGTCTATTGCTGTCTTTTATGCTTCATTGATTCAACACCTGAGATTTTGATCATAACTTGGTATCAGAGCACTTTCCTTATGGCTGAATTTCAGATCTGATTTTCTGATTGGGTGCCCATTTTCCTTGCTGATTTTTCTCTCTTTGTTGAGGGCTTTCGTCTCTTTGCTTCAGCAACATTCAGCACAGTTTGGAGGACCAACTCCCATCAGAGCATTTTCCTTGGCGGAGCTTTAGCAGATAGTTAGCGGAAGTACTTCCGCTAAATTTGGCGGCCGGAATTTTTTTTTTTTTTTTTTTTTTTTTTTGGGCAGATTATTTCTGGCGCCCAAGTTTCCAAATCCTTTTCCCTCTTTTTTTTTGAATCCTCCATTTGATTCAGGGAAAGAATTCCCAGCCATCTTTTCAACATTGATTGGAGGCTGTCCAGCGCCCTACTTCACATTTTTCAGCCATTGTTCCAGCAGAGTTTCAGCCATATTTCAGTTTTGATTGGAGGCTGTCCATTGCCCTATTTCATCACGTTTTCCACAAATTTCCAGCCATATTTTCAGCATTGATTGGAGGCTGTCCAGTGCCCACTTTCATTCTCCTTGTGGTCACATTTTCCAGCCAGCTCTTCGCACACGCTTGGAGCTCTATCGAGAGGTATCTTTGCTGGTTTTTCCTTGCTTTCCACACCTTTTCTTGACATTTGTCATTTCCTTTCTTGCTCTTAGTGTCGTTTGTGTACCTTAAGCGTATTTGGAGTGACGACAAAAGTCCGCTCCCTCCGATATTAAGTTTTTCTTACACCCTCTTCACTTCCTGCATTCCTTGACCATGGATACTTCCCCTACATCTTCTGAGCCTCGCATACCGTCTTTCACTTACCTTGACGAAGTACGGCATGAATTCCGAGATCATCTTAGGGAAGCCATGAGTGATGTACGCACTGATTTACGCCAGGAGTTACGAGAGACGTTCACTGCTCTTTCTGCCCAGATTGCTACACTATTATTACAGTCCAGTGTTTCTCCACTATCTCCACCTGTTCCCCCACAACGTACATTTCCACCACCCGAGACTCCTTCATCTTCTGGTCCTTTGCCACGAGACTTCAAGGATAAGGTTCAGCTTACTGTGTATTCTGGGTCATCCGATGGGAATGAACTCGAGAATTGGTATTCTAAGCTTGAGACCTACTTCCTTATGTTTCCTAAGACTGACATTCAGCGGATACATTTGGCTGCTTTACATTTGGAGGGCTGTGCTGCTACTTGGTGGCGCATGTTTCGCCAGACGGCTTCACACCCTGGCTTTGATAGTTGGACAGAGTTTATGACAGCACTCCGCCTAGCGATGATTGATCCTCAATGGCTTATTCGACAACGCGACATCTTTCGCAGTTTATCTCACACTGATGACTTGGCTGCTTATACGACACGGTTTACAAAGCTTTCCTATCTATTCCCAGATATTTCTACATTGGAGCTCATCTCTCGCTACGTTGCTGGTCTACGAGGAGCACTCAGGTATGATGTTTCTTCTTTTTTTCCACTCACTCTTTCTCACGCCATCTCCTACCGCACTGCAGCACAAGTACTCTCCCATCTCTTCCTCTGTTTCTCGTCCTTCGCGTCCTTTCACACGTCCTATTTTTTCCTCTCCATCCTCTGCTAGTCCCACATCTGTCAGTTCACCTTCGTCCACTCTTCCTTCTGCACCACGTCCTCCTTTTTCTCCTCGTCCTGTTTTTGTTCGTTGCTACTCATAGCCTGAGATGTCTGAGATCCGTGAGAAGCGCTTACGTTTCAACTGTAAGAGTCCTTATGATATCGCCCGTGATTGCCGACAGCCTGCCATTGCTACTGCTGTCTATTTCCATGATTCTGACACACTTGAGAAAGTCCTTATTCTGCCATATGCCTTCATATTCTTGATGATGACCCACCTGTTGATCAGTTTGCCACACCCACTGAGCTTGTTCCTGATCCCCCTGATCTAGCTGTATGCCATGCTCAGCTTGCTTATGCTACTTGGGCCGGTAAGCCGGGTCCACGCCATATCCGTCTTCGCATACGTATCACTGGTCGTGAGTTTATTGCCCTTGTTGACACAGGTAGCACTCACTCGTTTCTCAGCAGTCATATTACTACACGCATTCGTGCTATGCCAGTCACTTCGCCTCATCCCCTGCATGTTGAGGTTGCCAGCGCACACTCTTTTCCTAGCACGCAGATGTATCAGCAGCTTTCATATCGGATTGGAGACTTCCTTGGTCAGGCAAATTTTCATATTATTCCACTTACACGGTACGATCTTATCCTCGGTGCTGATTGGTTTGCATCCCTTGGTGCGTTTACAGTAGACCTCCAGCAGCAGACATTGACATTCTCTCATGATGGTACTCAGCATAAATTTTCCTGTATTGATTCTCGGCAAGACTATCAGCTTATTTCCGGGAAGCAGTTCATACGGAGCCTCCTGCAGGCCCACTGTGCGGCTATTCTTTCTGTTCAGCCTATTGCGGATGCACCACCTTTGCCACAGGTATTTTCTGAACTGTTGCGTGAATCTGAGCATGTTTTTAGAGAGCCGACTCAATTACCACCTTTACGAGATGTCAACCACCATATAGACCTTGTTACCTCTGCATCACCTCCTTCTCGTCCTCCTTTTCGTATGTCTATTGTTGAGCGCGAGGAAGTCCAGCGTCAGGTGTCTAATTTATTACATCAAGGCCTTATTGTTCCTAGCCACAGTCCTTTTGGTGCTCCCGTTTTACTTGTTGATAAGAAGGATGGTACTAAACATCTATGTATTGATTATCGTGCTTTAAATAAACTTACTATCCGTAATCAGTACCCTATCCCTCATATGGATGACCTGTTTGACCAGTTAGGCCAAGCCAAGATCTTTTCTAAACTTGACCTCCGTTCCGGTTATCACCAGATCTGTATGCATCCTCCTGATGAGCACAAGACAGCTTTCTGTACCCACTTTGGTCTATATGAGTTTCGTGTCCTTCCTTTTGGTGTTACCAATGGCCCGGCCACTTTTCAGAATGTCATGAATAACATCTTTCGTCCTCTGCTTGGAAAGTGTGTCATTTATAGCACCACTCTCTCTCTTCATGTTCAGCACGTTCGTTCTATTTTTGTTTTGTTAGTTACTCATCATCTGTATGCTAAACGTTCTAAATGTTCTTTTGTTGTTGTACAAATCGAGTTTTTGGGCTTCTTTGTTACTAATGGTACTGTTCGTCTCGACCCTCGTAAGGTCCGTTCTATTTTTTCATGGCCTGTGCCTGCTGATGTTCATGATGTTCGTATGTTTCTTGGTCTTGCTATCCATCTTCATAAACCAGTTGCTCATTTTGCCACTCTTGCATCTCCTTTGCATGCTCTGTTGAAAAAGGAAACTTCGTTTGCTTGGACTCCCGCATGTCAGTCAGCTTTTGATACTTTGAAGGTTAAGCTTACCACTGCCCCTGTTTTATGTCTTCCAGATTTTTCCCAGCGTTTTGCTGTTGAGACTGATGCTAGTTCCACAGGATTAGGTGCTTTGTTACGTCAGCGTCAGTGTGTTATTGCATATGAATCCCGTCGTCTTCGTTCGTATGAGCAGCGCTATTCCACTCATGAAAGAGAGTTGCTTGCTATCATTTTTGCTTTAAAGAAGTGGCGTCATTATCTGTATCGTGTTCCGTTTCATGTTTTTACTGATCACCAGTCACTTCGTTATTTGTATACACAAAAGGATCTTAGTGATCGTCAGTACCGTTGGCTTCAGTTTTTACAGTCCTTTCATTTTGATATTCATTATAAGCCTAGTAAAAGTAACGTTGTTGTTGATGCTTTGTCTCGTTTACCTGCTCTTACTTACAGTCTTGTTACGTCTCCCCACTCTTGGTATGATGATCTTCCTCAGGCTTATGCCACATGTCCAGACTTTCGTGATGTTATGTCGTCTGCCTCTCGTCCTTCCTCTCACCCTCACCAAGTTTATTCCATTGTTAATCATCGTTTGTTTCACTATGGTTCGTTATGTATTCCTAGCACTCTCGACATACGTCCACAGCTCCTTCTTGATGCCCATTCCTCTCCTGTTGGTGGCCATTTTGGTTTTCAGAAGTCCTTGTTCCGTTTGAAAGAACATTTTTATTGGCCTTCCATGAAGCGTGAGCTTTCCCACCTTATTCATACTTGTGATTTTTGCCTTCGTAACAAGTATTCCCGTGAAAAACCTGGCGGTCTCCTTCAAAGTTGGCCTATTCCTTCCCGCCAGTGGACTGATATATCTATGGACTTCATTTTAGGTCTTCCCCGTACTCAGCGTGGTCATGACTCTTGTTTGGTGGTAGTTGATAGGTTTTCTAAACAAGCTCATTTCATACCAGTCAGACGTACTATTACAGCAGAGCAGTGTGGTCGTATATTTATTTCTGAGATTTTCCGCTTACATGGTCTCCCACGATCTATACTTACTGATCGGGATACCAAGTTTACATCAGGTTTTTGGACAGAGCTTATGCGTATCTTGGATGTTAAGATACTTATGGGCACTGCTTATCATTCTTCTGCAGATGGTCAGTCTGAGGTTATTAACCAGGTATTGGAGGATTATTTACGACATTATGTTTCTCCTTCTGGTCGTGATTGGGATCAACATTTATGTTTGGCTGAGTATAGTTATAACAGTTCTGTTAGTTCCAGCACAAGTGTTTCTCCTTTCCTGCTTGCTCATGGATACTCACCAGTTCTACCCGGTATACCTGCTCCTCCAGATGATGCACCTGTTACTATTTCATCTTATCTTTCGAGTGCTCGGGAGATTATTACTAGAGCTGCTACTCATTTACAGCATATTCAGCAACGGTACAGGACCATTGTTGATCGTCATCGGCGCCATGTTGAGTTTGCAGAGGGAGATACTGTTTTTCTCCGGGTACGCTTTGCTCGCCATCGTTTTGTACAGGGTCTTGCTTCTACTGAGAAGCTTGCGCCGCACTATTATGGGCCCTTTCAGATTCTTGAGCGCCTCAGTCCAGTTACATATCGTCTTGAGTTACCTGCTGCTACTCGGGCTTGTGATATCTTTCATGTCAGTTTATTACGTGCTGCTATTGAGGATGATGCTCCTCGAGATTCCTCATTTCCTACAGATCCAGAGCTTTTTCCATTCCTACAAGCTGCTATTTTACAGGTGCACTTATTGCATAGTCGTCGCCATCAGCAAGTTCAGTTTTTGATCTAGTGGGATGGTCGTCCTATTGAGGAGGCTACTTGGGAGCCCATTGATGTTTCTTATCATACCCCTATCCTGGCTGATCAGGCTCGATCACTTGCAGCTACCATTGCTTCTCGGGATGCTCCGGCTTCTCTTGATGTTCCTTTCTCAGATGGGATATCTTGATGCAGTATTTTTCTCTGGCACTGGTTTTGATCTTATTTTGCCTACATTGGGGGCAATGTTCTTTATAGCCAGGGAGAGTTACGGACTACAGGATACAGGTCTACTGGGCTACTCTGCATACATTCCGCAGGCCTCTTACATTTACAATTGGTTATGTATATTTCTGGTTACGCATTTTATATTAGTCATGTATAGGCCCCAGAGCCTTTTTATATGCTTATGACCCGCGCTGGGTCCTTTTTTATGACATTGACTGGCCTTGGGCCCTTATTATATGGTTATATGTGGAGTGGGGGCCCGTAGGAGGGCGCAGTATTTTCCCTCCACATTTTGCCTCCCTTTACTTTTGAATTCCTATTTTAGGGTTCATTGGTAGGGTATTTATAGGAGCATTTGTACACTCATTTTTCAGATTATTGATTGGTATTGCTTGGGCTCTTCGTGGGAGAACCTATTGTCTTGTCTATTGCTTGTAGGGCTTTAGTCTATTGTTGTCTTTTATGCTTCATTGATTCAACACCTGAGATTTTGATCATAACTATAACTTGCTTCTCCCTAGAGATACTGAAGTTTCCAGCTGTATGCTACTTGCTGTTATACAAAAAATAAGCTAATCTTTGCAATATTTAATTGAATCATCATCAACCATGGTGGTTGGGTACTATTTAGGATTTTGGACAAGGACTACGTCATTCAACATTGTCTTGTTGCTCTCCAACTGCATTCACAAACATACTTAATCCTCTCAAAAATCCAGAAATAACCGTTTCATGCATTTTTGTGGAGTACATACCATTCCATACATACGTGTGTTCTGCAAGTAACAGTTTTTTTTTATAATTTTGTTCATTTTACTTGATGTTAAGAAATAGATAGGTAACAAGTTTCCTTAGTTATTTATTTATTTTATGCATTAAAGAAAACACTTTTCGAACAAACTTCTAAAAAAATCCATTCACATTCAGAGTGTGTCAGACTTGGAAGCTACCATTTCAATCTGCTCATAATGTCAGGAAAGATTCCAGAAAGTACAAATTTTAGTTCTTAAATTTAAGGGCCCTATTGGTACTCCCAAACTAGTTGGCCACCAATAGCGTACTGTACACAAAAACACAAAAGACTAAGATTATGTTACAGTGAAAGGAGGGGACTCAACAGCACCCATAATAGCTTATGGATAGAAATTGAGAGATAAGATGCGTGATCTATTAGATAACATGCATGGGCCCATCATATGCTCGAATATCATAGTGAATGTCCATGCAACTGGCGAAATGGAAATCCTACTTACAATTGACACAGATGAAAAGAGAACGGCAATCTCATAAAGTATGCACAATTAATGCACAAAAAATATGGCTAATTATACATAGGAAATATTTTGACACATAGATTCCAACAGCAGTTTATTGAAAATATTATCACAAAAAAAATATGCATACTTTAATGCCATACTTGTTTCTGCTCTGAGTTGCATCAAAATGTCATTCACAATTTCTTTTCCAAAAACCAAAAATCTCCATGCTGGATTTTTTCCTACCTCATCTCTCAAAATGTGTATTCCAAAATGCATTGCAACTATATCTCAGTTCCTATTTCCTTTTCATTATTGCAAGTATTAAGTAAGATGATCAAGGAATGAGGGAACACATTACTTGATCATCATTGAGTTTAGCACAAACCTCTTTGAAAGGTTTCAGATTTGTCTTCATGAAATTGATCGTGGGAAATGGATTGACCACCTAAAGAATGATTAGCTTGTGTTCTTGAGAGAGATACCTTCAACTTTCATAAAGGCCCATTATTCAAAACTTTTTATCAGTATTAACACTATCACAAATGTTGAATCAAGCCCTCAGAATTTCACCTCACGAGCCTTGTTGACTTGTTCTCCAAGAGCCTTTGCTTCATTGTACTTCCTCTTCAAAAGAGATTTGTTCTCCTCAATCACATCTACTTTTGGGTAGTCTTTCATGAATCTACAAATGCAACATCCACCACAAATATTTCAATAGTCATTTTGTATGCCAACCTTGGTGTGGGAGAAAACCCCATGCCTACAAAATCCAGAGTCCAACAATACTTCAATGTGAAACTCAAAGTGACTTGCATACACATATATATGGACACTCATAGAAAGACGTAGATGGTATTCAAGTGTATTCTGTAATAGCATCTATATGCACACATACTCAAGTGTGGCCTGGAAAGCAATCAAACTCACATACTTATCTAGGAATACATTTATTACATGTCTAGGATAATGCTCATCTTGGATGCCGAAAAAGCCTCTAGTGACCTGATTAATAGCAAATAGGGCAGGATGTACAAAAGTAAGAATTGTGCAATTATATATCCAGCTAGAATATATCCTCGTTCATGTCATCTTCCTTTAGTACATGGTTTGAAGAATAGATCATTATCCAAGTTCCTAAAGGAAGATGACATGAACGAGGATATAATTGGGATGATCTCATACTTGCGTTGTGGTCCAGTGGTCATAGCCATAGATTCATGTCTCTATCTTTGGCATGGCAAGTAAATAGACCTTCATCTCCATCCAAATCATCATAAGAGTCCATCTTCCTCTGTCACTACATGGATAAATAAGATGTAATGTTGGTCTGCCTTAAAGAATGAGCCTTAGTTATAGTCTCACTATACACTTAGGGTTTATTTGACATTATGAGCCTAGAATCCAACTATATGATTCGCAAAACATATATTATTTTTATTCACAAGCTATTTGGGGCCTTCTAAAGTGGTGCATTATTCTAGAGAAGTTATGTATTGGGACGAGCCCCTTACTAGTATACCCTTAGGTATGGGCCATTACCGTTAAGGGCATGTGTTATGGGACCCAAGTACCATAAGTTGCCCTAATCTCTAGAAGGTTCCAGCAGTACCACCAGCATGGAGATATTAGTGGTTTGTTTTCCACAATGAATGAACACTGGTTTCTCTGACCAGAAACACTGCCTCAACTTCAAAAAAAGTGCTGAAATTCCTATGAAATTATGAGCTGGTTTTATGTTCAAAACTGCCTTCAACCCTGTTGGGAAGCCAGCGCTGCTGTTTTGATGGAAAAAGCTATGATTTAGGTTGATTATGGCTGCAAGAGGTGCACTGGAGGCTGCCTTATCAGCGTTGAATTTCTGTCCTCCAGAATTGCTAACCTTCTACTGAAACTAGTCAGCTTTGCTACTGCCTCGACCTGCTCTTCCACAACTTGTTTGAAGGACGGTTTCAAAGCCAACCTTTTGCTCCACCCAAAAACCCAGATTTTTGCAGATTCAAGGGCACCCTAATTGCTTATAGGAACTCGCTATAAGTCCTTTCTTCTGACCACGATTTACAGGCTACGATTATCCCTGCTACCTGAAGCCAATCTTTTGCAGCAACTGATAGCAATCGAAGCATACCCACTGTAGGCAAGAGTTACAAGCTAAGATTCAATAGCTATGCTAGAAAGCAAGACCTAGGTTAGAGAGCATGCAAGAGAGAATATTTTATGAGGCTAAAGAAGAGCAAGCATCAGCACATCTTATCCATGAGTGTACCTTTTGTGCCCATAATAAATCTTCCCATGGTAAGTCCGCTGGCTTCCTCCAGAGATGGCACATTCCTCATCGCCAGTGGACAGACAATTCTATGGACTTTATCCTTGGCCTTCCTCATACCGGGTGTCATGTCCACGACTGATCTCAGATTAATTATCCCGTTAGAGGTCAGTAAGCCTACCTCGACCCGTAAGTTAATTACGATTATAAGGAGTTTGGGGCCCTCATGTGCATATGGTCATAATTAATGGATAGAAGGCCAAGATTATGAAGATGGATCTTCGTGGTGGGATCCTGACTCTTGGAACGAAGTATTGTGCCAAAAGCTTGGTGGGCGATTCACGTCTCTCTTCTCAAATCACGGGTTTTCGAGAGGATATCGATTGTTTGGTAGATGCATTATCAAAGGTAGCAATCAGTTTGATAAAATATGCTCTTGAATGGTGATTTTGGAGGGATTTTTATTCACTAGGAACATTAAATATTTTGCAACTACTTTTGCTATTTTCTCTTTGACGTTAAGCCAAACTTTCAACCTCTTGAAAGCTGAAATTTTGTGCTTTCAAAAAGCCGGATTTATTGAGTACCTTATGGCAAAGTCAGAATTCATGAATGGCTAGTAGAAATGGTACTTGAGACATGCATAAGACTTTTGAAAACCAAAATGGCCACCAATAGGAGAATCACAAGCATCACACAACAACTGAGAACGAATGGAAAGAGAACTAGGAATACACAAAGCACCATAATGATATAAACAATCATCAACAACAGTATAAACCTAGAACTTTCAAGATGAAGGAAGCGGACGAGAACGATAAACATCACAAAAGTTAGGACAAGTCAAATATGCAGCCGGTAAATCATCAAACCAAGAAGGAACAGAAGCAACAAGACTATGTAACAAAGTAGGAAGACGAGACAAAGCATCAGTTGTCGTATTCGACTTTCCTGGACGATACAAAATGTCAAAATGGAAAGACTATAAAAACTGTAACCAACGATACTAACAATCACTAAGATCCCGCTGAGAAAAGAGATAACGAGAGACTAATGATCAGTAATAATATCAAAAGGAACACGATGCAAATAATGGTGCCACTTCTTAAAAGCATGGATAACAACAAGTAGCTCTTTCTCATGAACAGAGTAACGTTGCTCATAAGAACACAAACGACGAGATTCATAAGAAATGACACACTCAAACTGACAAAGAGGAGCACCGAGACCAACAGAACTAGCATCAGTCTCAACAATAAACCTTTCATCAAACTGTGGCAAACACATAATGACGGCAAAAACAATGGCATGACATAAAGCCCAAAAGTAGTCTGACACTCAGGAGTCCAAACAAGCTTATGAAACTTTTTCAACAAAGAATGAAGTAGGGCAGCCACAGTGGCAAAATACTTAACAGGACGACGAAGATGGGTAGCCATACCTAAAAACATACGAACAGAACGAACGTCGGTTGGAATAGGCCAATCCTCAATAGCCTGAACCTTCCGAGGATCAAGACGAATACGACCATCACAAACAAGGAAACCCAAAAACTCAATCTCAACAACAACAAAGTAACATTTCGACAATTTAGCAAACAACCGATGCTTAACAAGTAACTCAAACACAGATGAAAGATGTGACACATGGTCAGACAAAGAAGTACTAAAAACAATAATGTCATCAAAATAAACTTAAGCACAAACACCAAGAAGAGGGCATAAAACATTTTTCATAGCATTCTGGAATGTGGGTGGACCATTCTGAACACCAAAAGGAAGAACACGAAACTCATACAAACCTAAGTGAGTACGAAATGCAGTCTTATGCTCATCAGAAGGATGCATCCTAATCTGGTAGTATCCATAACGAAGGTCAATCTTACAAAAGATAGAAGAAGTGCCGATCTGATCAAAAAGGTCATCCATATGAGGAATAGGATATTGATCACGAATAGTAAGTTTGTTCAAGGCACAGTAGTTAACGCAGAGGCGTTTGGTACCATATTTTTTTAGCAACAAGAAGAGGGGCACCAAAGGGGCTATGACTAGGTACAATGAGCCCTTGCCGTAAAAGAGAAGCAATCTGGAGCTGAACATCATCACGTTCGACTTTAGACATACAATATGGTGCACGAGAAGGTGTGGTGGTTGACATCACGTAATGGTGGCACTAAAAAAACAACATAATATCTATGCAATAATGAAGAAATCACCTGAGGAAGAGGACCCACGGATGGTAAAAGAGGAGTAGCAATTGATGTACTCTGAATGGAAAGAAGAGCTGCCTTTGGCAAGCTACCCATAAACTGCTTCCCGATAACCAACTGATAGTCACCTTGAGAATCAATACCAGCAAATGAATGATGCTGACCAACATGAGTAAAGGAAAGTGTATATTGAGATAGATCCACAGCGACAATACCAAGTGCGGAGAACCAGTCTGCACTCCCGAGGAATGATGTAGAAATCTGCCTGACCAGAAAAGTCACCAATGCGATAATCCCAGCCCTGGAACATCTGAGAACTGAGAAAGGAATGGGAGCTAGCAACCTCAACACTCAGAGGCTAGGAAGCAGGAACAGGTGTAGCACGAATCCTAGTGGAAATGTAACTGCTAATAAAGGAATGTGTACTGCCTATATCCACCAAAGCAATATACTCTCACCCCAAGATGTGGACACATAACCGAATAGCGCGAGGACCAGGATGCCAAGCCCAAGTAGCATAAGCAGGCTGTGCATGGCAAGTGGCAGGAGCAGGATCAGCAGGAAGCGGGTCACCAGGCACATCGGCAGGAGGTGGGTCAGGAGTATCAAAAATTTGGATGTAAATATCAGAATCATCAGGAGTAATGGCCTCATGGTGAAAAACAACTGTAGTAGGGCCAGGAGTCTGACAACAGTCACGGGCCATGTGGTCCGGGCTCTTACAGCGATAACAGAGACGCTTCTGCTGATCTCAACGAACTCTACGGCTGAATAGAGACGAACAAAGGCGGCGGGGTGCAGGAGGGTGAGCAAGAGCGATAGTAGTAGAAGCAGAGGCAGGAGAAGCAACTGAAATTGTAGGCGTCCCTAAGCGAGGGTGGAAAAAACGAGAAGTGGATAACTCAGGGTACTTATGCTGCAAGGTAGTGGCCAGAGAAATAGCATCAGAGAGAGTAGGAGGCCGAAAAGATGACACATCATATTGTAAAGAACCTCAATCCTCAAAGACCAGCAATAAAGCTCAATAGGATGGAGATCACCAAAAAGGTAAGAAAGCTCAATAAACTGGTCAATATAAGCAGTCACCTCACCAGTATGGGTAAGGCTGTGAAACAGATCATGTTGGTGAACTAGCCACTGGGGGTCAATCATAGCCATAGAAGGTCATGACAAAAGATAGGCCATATATGCAACCCCTCGCGAGTAGGCTCAGAACGATAAACATGCCACCAAGTCTGAGCTCGACCATCTAGATCTAATGCAGCCAACTGGACCTTCTGGGTTTCAGTCTTGGGATACATAAGAAAATAGGTCTCTAATTTAGAGAACCAATGCGAGCATCAATGTGCGTAAAACGATCGTCTAAAGACTGTGGTGGATCGTCCGCTGAAGATGTAGCCATAGGTGATAAGGAAAAGACAAAACCTGAGGGAGAGGACGGTCGTCGTCACCACAACTTAGTCTATCTTCCAAAAATCACTGAAATGGCACAAAAACAGCCAAGAAAGATGGAATAGGATAGCCAAATAAGGGGCTGAAAAAGGCTGGAAATGTGTGGACAGAGGGTGGAAAAGAGGGCTGAAGATGGTGGGAAGGATTGTGGTAAAAAGAGACTGCAAAAAGTGTACAGGGAAAGCGAAAAAGCAAGAAAAGTACCTGGATGGGTGCCGATCCTTCATCCAACGGTAGTGCCAACAAGACAGGTGGAAAGCTGCAAATGATGAAGCCACTATAGGTGCCAACCAGCCAGCAAAATCTTGTCAAAACAAGCTGGAAATGGGCTAAAAATTTGGACAGCAAATGGGCAAAAGTGAAGAGGTAAAAGGGCGCTGGAAAAGAGGCAAAAAGACTGGGATTTTGGGATAGCAAAATGACAAAAATGGAGAGGTAATAGGGTGCTGGGAAATCTGCAAGGAAGTCGAGATTTGGGGTAGCAAATGGACAAAAGTGAAGAGGTAAGAGAGCGCTAGAAAAGAGGCAAAAAGGCTGGGTTTTTGGGACAGCAAAATGGCAAAAATGAGGAGGGACTGAGCACTAAATTCTTACGCAAAATCTATTACAATTTAGTAGCACTTGAGTGTTCAAAGCAATGCATGTACTGTGTTGTGCGCTATGCAGGTTTGCAAGTGGGGGCCATCACAGGAGCCGAAGGGTAAAAGATTCGAACAGATCGAGAGGCTACACATTGGGCCTCTTGTATGAGTTCATGGATAGGCAGCAGCCAGCTGCGTCTTTGCACGACCATTAGCCCAGAGAGGTATATTGCTTACTATACTAACCTGTTGCACAACTCCTTAGTACTACCTCTTAGTAACTACTGTTTGAAACCTGAAATTTGAATTGATGAATCATCATTAAATCATTTAACATTCAAATGTACTGCGTCTTGCAGGCTTGAGGAAGTCCAACGCCTCTGGCAGAGCAAGTGGGAGTGGTTTCACAAGCCCTTGCATGCCATGGCCCACATACTCCATCCACTTTGGAGGAGTGAGGCGCAATACCTTGATAGGGAGCTCAGGGATGGCTGGAATGCCTATGTCTCCCGAGTTCATCCTGATGTATGCGAGCAGTCTAACCTCTTGGATAAGCTCCTGATATTCAGGCATGCGACCTTGGAGTCCAGCACTTTTGAGAGACGGTAATAAACTGACCGTTACAGTTTAAACTTTACATTTTATTGCACAATTACTCAATCACATTGTTGGTAACTTGGTAGCTACATTTATTTACTTACATAAGTTACATGGGAATCGGGATGGCTATAACTTGCAACTACTAACTCCTCCTTGAACTGTGATTCAGGGCAGCTGCGTCCCGTGTCATGGTGGTCCAAGTTTAGGATTGATGTCCCCAAATTGTGCCGCCTGCCATCAGGATCCTCTCACAAGACTGCACTGGTGAGAGAAACTGGAGTGTTCATTCCCTGATTCACACGAAGAAGAGGAATCGACTCTCGAGGTTGGTGTACGTACACGCCAACCTGAGACTTTTGGCTAGACTCCAAACCACCGCAGAGCCTATCCAAGTAAGCCATAAATTATAATTTCTAACATTTGATCCTAGATACTAGATAGTAGTATGTACAGTTCTAAGTTAAGTTTTAACTTTTGTCGGCCCTCCAAATTCTGTCTTGATTTCAATGTGCATTGTGACGTGCGTAGGTTAATCCAGATGAGGTCGATGTGCAAAGGTTCCAGACGTGCCACCAAGTGACCAGGCAGAGGAGGACGTATACACATTCCTCCATGAGGAGGAAATGCAAAGGGCAGGTGAGAAATTAGGATTTAGCTCTTACTACTCGATTGACGTTGCATGCTTTGGGCTTGTCACTTGTCTTGAAATACATTTTCAAACTGATTATTGTAATTTGTGGGCAGTAATATGTTTGTCCTTCCTTGTGTGTAAGACCTGTCACTCGAGCAGAGCACAGAAGGAGGGCAGGAGAGGGTACGAGCTCTCGTGCTCACAGCCCTGATGACGAGTCTGAATCTGAGGCATCGTTAGGGTCAGAGTCCTCAGAGGAGGAGTCCGAGGACAGCGAGGATGAGGATGAGGATGAGGGTACCTTTGCCTCCAATAAGGATTTCGTCTTGACATTCGAGAGGAGACCACTCATAGTAGTAACTTGTAAGTACACAGTATTGATGAGCATTGAGCTGTTTACATATCATAAAACATGTGGCATTACACTGGACTCATATGTATTATGGATTCTGAACTTTGTAGACAGTAGACTGATATCATGGAAAGTCGATTATCTAATATCAATATTGAGTTAAAGGTTTTACAATTTTGAATTATATATTTATGTACTTGCCATTTGCCATTTTGATATTCTCGACTACTTTGTAGACATAATGACTATGGCTTGCCGCTTATCACAATTGTTTCTTAATCAACAAAATTTCAGGTCAAGTGTATTGATTAATCCAGGATGGGTTTGTGTTTCATTGCTATCAAACACGTAGATTTTACAAAAGCATTTGCTGATCCATCAGACATTACTGAGAACTTCATATGCGAATATTGGATTGTACTATGTAGAATCTAGATCAATTTTTTTGGCTTCCTCTATTAAAACGCATTATTGTAGGTTTCATATACGTCACTTATTTCTTCTGCATGAGAGAAACAATGATGAATAATCGTACTCATCTGTCCTCTTAGCAAGCAGATCCTTCAAATAGTTGTACTCATCTTCAGCCTTCTCAAACATTGTCATAACCTTCTTGTTTATTCTTTTCTCCACACTGCAAATAACTTTTTCACAAAATTACAATTTTAAGCAGTAGGTAATGTGGCAAACTGCATTGCTCCAACTGTCAGATTATTCAGAACCTACCTAGCTACCATATCACCTCAATTATACTCCTAAACCCTGACTCCACAATCTCCTTAGCAAGCAGATCCTTGTACATTTGTAACTTCAGCCTTCTCAAACATTGTCTCGACTCTAAGTCTCCACAAATTGATGCCTTAGGGCCCATTATAAAATAATTAACAAATCCCAAAGCAAATTTAAAAAAATAATAAAAAATAGTGGTTCAAACATTTTTTCGATTTGAAATTGGCCTGCCAGTTCGAACAGGAAAGAATTGTAAAAAATCGGCTAGTTCGAACCGGCCGATTCCAATCAAAATGTAACCTTGGCTCTTATGCTCCACATCTCTCGCATACCACCAGTCCATCTTACCAGTGCTAGACAGGGGCGCACCCTTCTTTGCACCTCTCCCTCCCTGGATCTGACGCGGACTAGTGGGCAAGCTGACGTGCAGGTTGGAATGAGAGTCAGATTCTTTTTGAAAAAAACAATGACATATTTTGCTTTTTAAGGAGCCCAAAAAATGGGCAGAATATGCACAAAGAATCCATTACGTAGAGGGAAATAGGGGGGGGGGGGGGCGTCACACCTAGACATTTAAATATTTTCTAAATCCGTTATAGCTAACCGAATCAAAAGCGTTACTTCTGAGTTAGTTGTCTGCTAGATATAAGGCACCATATCAAATCTTGAAAAAGATTGGATCCTTGGCTTACCAATTGGACCTCCTGGAAGGAACGCAAGTGCACCCAATTTTTCACATAAGTCGACTTAAGAAAAGTTTACATGAAGGGTAACATCTTAGTTCTGGAGACCGATTCGACCTATTGGATGAATCTTGGGGTGTGACTCGACTTGAACCCGAAAAGGTCTTGGATACTAGAACTAAACGATTCAGAAATCGTATAGTTACCGAGCATCTGGTTCGATGGAAAGGGTCATACAGACGATGGCGATTCCTGGAAACATGAAGGTAACTTAAAAAAGAACTTCCCTAACTTTAAGTTTTGAGGTCAAAACTTGAATAAGGGGGGAAGAATGTCATGCCCACGACTGATCTCGGGATTAATTATCCCATTAGGAGGTTAGTGGCCTACCTCGACCTGTATTTTAATTTAGGACTATGAGAGGTATATGTGGGGGTCATAATTAGTGGTTGGAGGCCTGAACTCTTGATGGTGGATTTTTATGGGTCTATCAGTGAGTCATAGGGGAATTGGATGACGTGGCCCAGTTAGGCTCCAGATGTGTCCAATGAGGTGTCATAGTGCATTACTAGTGGTGCATGCGCCTTGGAGGGTATAAGTATACCCATTGGGCTCTCACTAGTGGATGCCTAATTGGCATATTGGTAGCAAAATGTTGCCGGAGTGACATCTCCCCTATTGAGCATTGATTGGTAGATCCATATCTTGGGGGCTAGATCCGATCGGTCTAGGTTTGGTTGGGTTGGTTTGTCCAACATCTGTTTCCCTTTGATTCTATGGATTTCAGCATCCTGGTCTTTGATCCTCGGAAAAGGTTTTCATAAGTAGTCCTTGGTGAATAGTAAAAATAAGGGCTTAGATGTCCATGTTTGAATATTAGAAGACACAGTTTTAAGGATGTAAATTTTGGAGAAACACATGGAACAAGCCAAGGCTTTTCAGGACCACCTCAGTCAACCCTAAAGGGCAGCATGAAATGGCGGGAAGGCAATTAAGATATCAAAGAAATAAGTATCCATCTTGATGAATCATGCTGGTCTGAAAAGACAATTGTGTAGACGTTTGAAGAGATTTTATTTCACATTAGGCAGGAAGGAGATCAAATACTCTCCTCATGCTCTTAAGCCACTGAATTGGCTTTTGTTTCATACTATGAAATGGTGAGAAGGCAATTTAGATATCTTAGAAAAGGTGTTCCATCTTGATGAATGATGCTAATTTTGAAATAACCACTATATAGATGCTAGAAGTGATCTTATTTTATATTTAGCAAGAACAAGATCAGATTGTCTCCAGTTGCTCTTAAGCTAGTGAACCAGCGGTTCTTTCTTGAGGTAATCTGCATAAATGTAATGAAAGCATAGATCCAGCGGTACCAGGATCCGCGGATCCCGGTACCGCGGATCCAGTGTGGTACCGCGGATCCATACTGATCCGCGGTACCACAATATATATTATTTTTTAATATATAATATTTTTTAATATTTAATATATTACTATATATTTTTTTAACCTAATCCCCCCCACCTCGCTTCATCTCTCTCCCTGCCCGTCGCCCTACTGTTCGCGCCCTCCCTGCTGTCCGCGCCCTCTTTGTTGTATGCCCATCGCCCTACTGTCCGCGCCCTACCGGCTGTCTTCGCATTGCACTGATCGCATCCTCCCCTGCTATTGCTATTTCGGCCTTTATTGTGGTTTTTTCAAGCCTTCCGACTCCTATCGCACCCACAAAGATCTCTGCCTTCTTTCCGCAGTCCTTTCTACAGAGATGGTGCATTCCAACCTTGCCGATCTGTGAGACGAGGTGGACATTGTCAGGCGGGTTCCTGACAAGTCTAACAAGTCCGGTGCAAGGATAGTGCGCTGTCGATATTGCCTGACCGAGTTCGTTGCCACCCTCACTCGCCTTAAAGGTCACCTACTCGGCGCACGCGCGAGAGATGGTGGCACACTGAATGCTGCCCCCTGTGCCAGCATGTCCGTTCTCGTCAGGCAGAGACTTTTGGATACCTACGGGCCACGTCTTGTGTCGGGGGAGAACACCATTTCGGAGGGTGTTTAGGGTTTAGGGTTTTGCACCGCTCCTTACGTGGTTGACCTCGAGTTGCTGCCTGCTTGGCTGGCACGCACGAGGAGAGGGAGTGCATCCTCGTCCAGTCCCTTTGCCCCTCGTCCCTCTCAGACAGTTCCGCCTCACGCACCCCCATCTGCACCCATTCCGGTGGATCCTGTCCCACCGCGTCCGCCAGTTGCCACTGTGGTTCCACCACCACCTACTGTTGCTCGCACTCCCCCAGTTTATGACTTTCTCATGGACTCTCCGCCTCCCGAGCAGGAGCAAGCCCCGGATGCTGAGGAGATCCCTTCCTCCCTCCCTTCACATCCGGATGACCTCCCTACCCAGCAGTTTTCGTATCCCATGCCAGATGTCCACCCTCCACCAGTGTACCCCACTTACGCTGCTGCACCCATCCCGGCCAGTGCATCCCACTCTCCCCATTCCACGTCTACAGCTGATGCATCCACTAGTGCCCAGCCTGTCGCGTCATCATCCATTGCCGTCACGTTTGGTGCACCGTGCTGGAGGTCCGCTACCCGTCGCCCAGCTGGGAGAGTTCTTAGGCAGCAGAGCATTCGCGGCGCGCATCAGCCGCACATGGATAGAGAGGCCACACAGGCCGTGGCCAGCCTGATTTATGAGCTGAACCTTCCATTTGCCATCACCGACTCCGAGCCCTTCAGAAGGGCCTTCCGCCTTGCACAGTCTGTCAGCCCTAGCTGGAGAGTCCCTAGTTCAGAGGTTGTCCGCACACACATGCTGAGGGATAGGGTCGAGTCACTGTCTAGAGAGATGGAGCCTCTACGTCGCCACTGGGCCACTTACGGTTGCAGCATCATCCGATGGCTGGACTGATGTCAGGAGGAGGCCGATCCTCAACATACTGGTCTCCAGCTGCATGGGCACACAGTTTTTGAGGGCAGTGGATTGCAGCAGGGGGGGGAGAGTCATATCTGCAGAGTTCATGTTTGATGTCATCAGGTCTTCCATCCTGTCCATAGGCCCATAGCATGTCGTCACAGTGGTGACGGACAATGCCACGAACTGCATTCAGATGGGTGTACTGCTAGAGGCCGAGTTCCCTCACATTGTTCATACCCCCTGTGCCGCACACGGCATAGACCTTCTGATGGGGGACATAGGTGCACTTCCCTGGGTTAGAGCCATCGTCCGTGAGGCCCTCTTCCTGGTGACAAAAGTCACCAGGAAGAGGCGTGTTCTTGCCATGTTCCGGGTGTTCAGCCATCTAGACCTCCGTAAGCTAGCCCCCACACGCTTTGCATTCGACTTGGTGGTCATCGACCGTCTAATCAGGTGCAGGGCGCAGCTTCTACAGATGGTTGCCAGTGATCTTTGGTGTGCCAGTACATTTCCGCGCACTGAGGATGGGGAGCACTTTTCTTCCACGGTGAGGGGAGACCAGTTTTGGAGGGATGCACAGACATTGTCAGGACTGCTTCGACCACTTTACATTGTGCTCCGCATGGCTGACAGCGAGGGGTCGACACTTGGACTGGTATATGAGCTCATGGACCGGATTGGACAGTTCCTGCAGCTGCCCATCTTGCAGCCAGAGAGGTAAGCGATATAGTAATGTAATTGGCCTTTATCTTTTTAGTGATTGCTAGTTTGTTTTTCTGTCAATGTTAAGTTTTTTCGTAATGCCCTACATCACATGCCTCTCACTTGCAGGATGATAGAGCTGAAGTTCATCTGGGAGACGCGGTGGAACTACTTCCACAAGAGTATCCACAGCGTTGCACACAAGCTGCATCCCCTCTTCCTCTCTCCGACACAGATCGCAGACAGGGAGCTCGAGGCCGATTGGCTTCAGTACATTCACAAGGTGGGTCCACACATAGGTTTGGATCCTATCAGGCTCATGGAGGAGCTCGCTGCATTTCGTTTCGGCATGGGCACATTCGGCCACCCGGCTGCTCAGGATCCAGAGAGGAGGCAGCTACCCATTACCTGGTGGACCATGTTCGGTAGCACATACCCATCTATACAGCGTCTTGCACTGCGTGTCCTTTCTCAGGTTATGCATCTCATTTTATCCTCCATTGTTGTGTTTCGTTGAAGACAATGTGCTGAAGTATTTCAATGCACGCACCACAGGACTGTGCTGCCTCCGTGTGTGAGCGTAATTGGAGCACATGGGCACTCATTCACACGAGGAGAAGAAACCGGTTGTCAGTGAGTCAGTTGGAGCGGTTGGTGTTCTGTAGCACCAACGCACGTCTCGCCAGGAGACTTCCGACCATTACGAGCGCATTGCAGGTGATAAGCTAACCTTTCATAGCATGTTGGTTGACTCTTGGTATGTTGGTTTCATTTCTTGATAGAGTTGTTTCTCTGACATGCCAATTTTAAACCTTGCAGACGAAGATATTTGATTTGGAGCGCCAGGTTGACTTGCCTACGGACAACACCCATCCCATGCTTGCAGATGACCTGGGCACACAGTTGATGGCAGAGAGAGAGAGGGAGCTTGCCGAGATGAGAGAGAGAGAGCTTGGGCTTGAGCACAGAGAGCCTCCATTGTACGAGGCAGATGATCCAGTGTCAGAGGATGATCAGGATGAGGATGAGCCCAATCGGGTTGTGTTCGCCAGATCAGAGCGGGATGAGGCATATGATACAGGTGTTGGGCACACGCCTAGAGCAGGGGTCACAGGTGCATCACGTGGTAGAGGTGGGACACATGCCAAGGATTATACCAGGAGACGGGCAGGGCACACAGTGGGGGCCAGTGGCATACCTTCTTATGTTGATATGATGGAGGAGGCTCTTGATAGGGGGCAGAGTGATTTGGGTTTACCTTCCGCAGCTGCTTGGATGCGTGCATCACAAAGCCATAGGCATTTCTATGACAGCACACCAGAGGAGTCACCAGATGACTTTGATTGTACTGATTGGGAGGCCATGCAGGGTCCGCATGGTGCACAGGATGAGGCACGGGATGTTCCAGAGGATGGTGCTCATGATGAGTCCCAGAGCTCAGAGCATTTGTATTCGGATGCCCAGCTGGACGACTTGATTGCAGACTTGGATTCAGAGGCCCAGCAGATGCCGAGCGTCAGGGCACCCCCATCCTCTCTAGCCAGCATGCCCTACACAGTCTCAGCCAGAGCAGCTACACGAGGTGCCTGTAGTTCCTCTAGTTCCTCAGAGGGTGTATGTGCGCCGCACAGCACCTCCAGTGCCATCGATACCGTTGAGGCTTGCAGCCCCTTCATCGCCATCCACTTTTGCAGCAGCAGGTCTCCACGGCAGGCCACCATCTGTGCCCAGATCTTCTCTTGCAGCACCCACATCTACAGATGCTCCTCCAATGGCAGCACCCACAGCACATCCTCCTCCATTGGCAGCACCCACGGCACCGGCTCCTCCTTTGGCAGCACCCACAACACATCCTCCTCCTTTGGCAGCACCCAGGATGTACCAGTACCGTCCACCACAGCGCCCCTTTCAGTACTTATCGCCGCTGTACTTGCCTCCTACAGGGACGGCCCCTCCACATCTAGTTCCTCCACCAGCAGCAGGCCCACGGGCACACACTCCTCGGACCTATCCTCCACTATCAGCTGCACATGGACACCCATCTTTAGCTACTCTATCCCAACCGGCCGCAGCTTGGGCTCAGTCTAGTCAGCCAGGTGATCTGCATGGGGGTGATGAGGCATTGACGGCTCCCCTCATCCGCAAGAGGCCAAAAAGGCCCAAGGGTGCACCGAACAAGAAAGGCAGGGCACAGAAACTGCCAGGGAAGAGAGGACGACCTCGCAGGGCTCCAGTTGCTGGTAGAGGTGCAATATTACCGCCAGCTACAGCAGGTGTTGTTGGTTTAGCCTGCTTGGGGGCTGATGCGGAGGCAGATTGGGAGGATGAGGATACACAGCCCATGCCAGTACCAGACAGACATAGATATCAGTTGCGAGAGTCAGCTCGGGGCCCTGAGTTGTCTCCGGAGCATTCATCTGAGTTTGAGGCAAAGCATTGATTGTAGCTCCGTCATTTTATTTTTAGCAGTTTGATATCATGTTCCATGCTTGGTGCCAGATGGTCAAACTGTATTCAGACCATTTTTCACATTATATTTAGTGTTGGACGTATTCTATTCACTGCACAATGTGTATTTGTCAATTTGTAATTGTGATGTTCTACTTGCAGTTTTACTTCAAATGGTGTGTGCGTGTTTTCAATTAGTTTTCAGTACAGAGTTTGAGAGCATATGCTAAACACAGAAATACAACCCCCCTGATAGCATTTCATAATCACATACATCAGATTGCAATACACAAGGCACACATTGCACAAAAAACACACCGTACATTAATTCATCAGATGTATCAAAATTACAATACGTATTCCCACCGCATACGGCTGGGGCTGTTCTTTACACCATGCTAGACACTAAATACTGCCACTCTCCTCATGCTCTTAAGCCACTGAATTGGCTTTTGTTTCATACTATGAAATGGTGAGAAGGCAATTTAGATATCTTAGAAAAGGTGTTCCATCTTGATGAATGATGCTAATTTTGAAATAACCACTGTATAGATGCTAGAAGTGATCTTATTTTATATTTAGCAAGAACAAGATCAGATTGTCTCCAGTTGCTCTTAAGCTAGTGAACCAGCGGTTCTTTCTCGAGGTAATCTGCATAAATGTAATGAAAGAGAAAGTTCTATTGTGAGAATTCACACTATTTTGAAGATCTAAGATGGAAACAGCAAATGAAATGGGCAGGAGACTCTGCCATACATTTATATGAAAAAGCTTATAGATTTTATCTATTGAATATTGAGAAATGGTAAACTACATCATTTCTTATGATTAGCTTCTAAAATTTCACATGAAAGCCTGAAAAAGCAAAAGAATATTACAATATCTTAAAAAAATGATTCCCCTTTAGTGGGTAATGCTTACAATTCAAAAGCTTGCTTTTGATCACTTGGAAAATTTGATGGGCATTTTAAATCACTTCCCGACTTGTTGACCTTCATTGACATATTGCCATTCAAATGTCTTGATGTGCAACTATCCTCATCCCCCTCGGTCCTTTCGGTAGCGCATTCTGATGTGGATCTCTTTCCTTCACTTATGATCTGACCAGGTCCTTCACCATTTTGAGGCTGAACTTGTGTGAAAGCATGGACCTTTGCCTTTACAGACTCACGCTTTCGAATGAAAGAGACAAGGATGTTTATCTCATTGTCTCTTTGTTGCAACTACTACCGTATCATGAAAAAGATTAGTCAAAACACAAGTGTGTAATTCAAAAGGAATTGCAAAAGCTAAACTATGAAGAAATTTGATTTCTCATTCATAGTCATCTCATTTCCACCCGATTGCATTGTGGTAAGCTTGCAGCTCGGGCTGAATTACAGGTAAAGTTCATGCTTAAGAAAAAGGTTCTTTACAGAATACAAACAAAGCCATTAAATTGCCAGACACAAGCATCAATAACACATATCCCGGGTATACCTGATGATATAAACTTTGAATTGTCTCATTGAGAGGTAAGGTGCTCCCTGAACCCGACGAAATCTCATTTGTTGGTGAACAACCATAAGCTGGCTTCTGATGCAATGCAGCTCCACTTTCGTTAAGTAGGTCTTTAAGAATCTGAAAAGCAGCTCGTACATGAAGAACACTTGCTGCCAAAGCCAACATTAAGATGAATTATCCAGAAAAAAAAAATTGGGTTCCTTACAAGGGGTTGAAAAATGTCTGCTGCTATAAGTTGATTCCTCAGATACAAGAACCAAACTGTGCAATGCAGAAGTTATTTACGCATTTTAGTCTCATTGGCCCAGATACTCATTTCTATTTTTACCTTCACAATTCAAATAGGCATCAGGGGAAGTGTCTTGAATATATGTTGTGACTTGATTCTTGAGGATGTTAAGCTCGGTTGAAGTTAAAGGTTCTCGGTCAAAATCTTCTCCACGTAGAAGTTTTAGCTCCATCTAGCAGCAAACAAATGCTCTGTAAGAAAAGCTACCACCCAAAGCCATGTACTCTCTGAAATAGGTTGGATCGTTCGACATTTTACACAGGGCATGCAGCAGCTTTGGAAAAACCACAGCTTCCAGTGATTCATTTCATAAGTGGATCTTTGCTAGTTTGCAGGGCAAGTATACCTTTAGATCTTTAATTTCCTGCTTTAACCTTTTGATTACAAAATTGGGATCAACTTCTTCATTCAGCATTACCTGCAGGAGCAAAGAAGGAAAAGGTTGTTGCACTGCAACCACGTACGCAACAACAAAACTCAGTCTGCATCAAAAGCTTCCTGCTAAAAAAGGATTGAAACATATTCTTACTTGATTCGAAACCATAGCAACACGCTGAGCAAAACGACAAGTTGAAATGGTCTCTTCAAGCTGATCTTGAGCGACAGAGACAGTGGCAATCATAACCTGAAAACAGCATAACGTCCAGCCATGAAAATCAGTTACTACCCTTTCAGCAAGATCATACAAAATCTAGCAAAGATCACAATGTTATCTCTAAATATTTTTTTCACAAAGGACGTGGAGTTAATTTTCTAGAAAAGTATACCCTTTGGATCACACAGTGGAACAAGCACTTTCCTTAACTGGTATTGCAGTGAAGATTGCTTCATGAAGATCTAAGCAAAATCATTTCTTTGCAAATGCACCATTATTACGATTGAAGATATGTTTTATTTGTACCCTAAGTTCTGTGGGTGTTTCATCATTTGAAGAGACAGGTTTCCACTTCTTCTAAAATTTGTGTTCACGACATTTTCCCACAAATCATTAAGAAATAAGCCTCAAGTTATTCTTGCTATATGAGAATATTTTGCTCCAATTTTCCAATAATCTTCACATGTAAGCATAGCAAGTCATAGAAATTTCCCTCAATGAATCCCAGTCCCTTGCTGCTTTTGCAAATTAATCATCAGAACAATTAAGAACATCAACACCACGTCATGAAACAAACCAAGAGAACAATAGATTTCCGTTTGAATATCAATCTAAAACTAAAATATCAAGACAATCAGGAAAGGAACATTGCCCTAAAGCTTTCCTTTGAAGAAGCTCTTCATCTATAATCGTCGATTAACAGATAATTGAAGACATTATCTATTTATGCTAACTGAAGGTCAATTGGGGGTTGGGTGCCCTACTAAAAAGTCAGGGATAGGATGGAGTGCCCTAGATTAGGTTAGGGGCCCACCAACAAGTTAAACTCAAGCATAATTACAACTAGATTCAAATCAAATAGAGATTCAAAGATCCAGACACTTTTTGAAAGATTTGAATTGAGCAAAGTATCCGAAGAGTAAAATTCAGCTGAAACACAGCAAGAATCATGTGTTCTTGATCATAGATTTGCCATAAGGACCCTTCATTTCACCTCTCAGCATTCCCAAGTTTCTAATTCAAAACAAAACAAGTTCCTTATATGAATAAGCAAAGATCCAAATCCCGATTTGAATAAGATAAATTTGAATCTTTTCGAATCGAGATTTGTTGCAACTATGACTCACCTTTATCCTTTGTCCTGCTAGAGCTCTTTATAGCCATTTTTCTGCTTTCTGATAAATGGAAACTTTACCAGGATCTTTCTTAAAAATATAGCATAATATCACTTATAAAATGACAATACCGTTCTACAATTTCCACCCAAGGAATCACGAAGAACAGATGTCATCATAGAATTTCTATAAGGTATGTGGCTTCGAGGCTTCCCCTGAATTTTTTCATGCAATGCTATGATGACCTGCAAGATGCCATAGTCAAAACCTGTAGGGCTCAAAGCATGAAATGGGAACTTGGAGTGCTGTTGTAGATTTGAAAAAAATTTTCCACCTGTTCAAGAAAATGAAGTGACAAGTTGATGTATTTTGCTTCTTTCAAGATCTGCAAAAGACAAATTTGAAGAAAGTACCACAATGAGGAGCGTAGATTATCTTGATGTACTTCAAAATAGCAAAATAAAGAGTCCATCTTTAGGCGTCAGAAGTTTATTGGAATCTTATAAAGTTGTACTGCGTGATTGTGAAAAAGTGACTGCCTTGGGAAAACTATTTGTTTCAAAGAGAATACAGCTATTTACTATAAATAACAAATTATGGGCAGAAATAACCAAAAAACTGAAAGCTTTTTTTGGAGATAATTCATACAATTATGTCTATCTCAAAGGAACTAAAAATTTGAATTACCTGTCCATCGATGCCAGTTTTGCTGGCTCGCTCTGATCCAGCAAGATCAACAAGATGTAGTTTGGACCTGCGAACAGTATCTTCTCCAGCTTTGCGTGCCTCAACATACGCAGTGAAGATGCAATGTGACCTACTACTGGCCATGTTCATTGGTGTAGCACTAATCATGCGATTTGTATCTCCTAGAAATAGTAAGTTTAGGGCCTCCTCTTCATTGCTGCAGAACGACAGCATAAATGTCATGCTCTCTCTCTCTCTCTCTCTCCATTAGGGCCCTTTTTGGACTCAAAAAGGGCCTCTTCACTAATTATAATTAGTGTTAATGACGACATGTGTACCAATAAGAGAGTGACAATTGAGATGGCGTGGTCCATATGACATGGCACATCCAATGGTGTAACATAGATCTCAAATTCTAACCCATCCATTAACCCTCCTCTAACCCTACTTGCTCAACCCGTAGTAATGATGATAGGACAAGGCTCAAATTTGAATTTTAAATACAAATATAACCGTTTTTTCAAGCCCTTAAAAATTAATTTTTTATTGCTTAGAATGAGTGAAAAGGGGGCCCAATATTTCCTTGGGCCCCCATTTTGCAAAAAAATTTGAAAAAAAAATGCGGGAAGGGGTATGGGAGTACATACCCCCGCCCCCACCCCATTGTACCCATGGTACCCCCTCCCCCCCCCCCCCCTTTCCCTTTCGCTGGCCCGTCTCGCTCCCAGCCATCACTCCGGGCCGCTGGCCCTGGTTGGTGCGCAGGGCCCCACATAAATCCCCCCCTCATGTGTACTTTGCAATGAGGGAGGGGGGGTGTGATGGCATCGCGCACCCACCGCGCTCTCACCCATCTCCGCGCTCGCTCTGCCCACTTGGGGCCGCAAAGATGGGTGGGAGCGAGGTGGGCGCACGATGCCATCACACCCCCCTCCCTCATTGCAAAGTACACATGAGGGAGGGGGGGGGTTTATGTGGGGCCCTCCGGGCCCTGCGCACCAACCAGGGCCAGCGGCCCGGAGTGATGGCTGGGAGTGAGACGGGCCAGCTGGCCCGGGGGAAGGGAGAGAAAGGGAAAGGGGGGGTACCATGGGTACAAGGGGGGGGGGGGGGGGGGGGGGGGGGGGCGGGGTATGTACTCACATACCCCTCCCCCCATTTTTTTTTCAAATTTTTCTCGCAAAATGGGGGCCCAAGGAAATATTGGGCCCCCTTTTCACTCATTCTAAGCAATAAAAAATCAATTTTGAAGGGCTTGAAAAAACGGCTGTTATATTAGATTCAAGAATTTAGACTACATTAAAATTATGTGTCCTTGCTATATTATGCTAGGCCTAAGTGAAGCCTATTAAAATAGAAGTTAACCCATGATAAACCCAGGGTGAGCTGCCACATAGGATGATTAATGAACTAATTAATCCGAATTAGCAAACATGTTTAGGCAAGGAAGAGGCCCTTTTTGAGTTCAAAAAGGGCCCTAATGTCTCTCTCACCAGCAGGACAGGATTGGATGATATATCTCAGTCATGCTGTACCTATGCTCCCAAATGTTCATATTTCATCCAATGTATTTCAGTTCATAGTATTTAGACATGTTATTTTTGTTATTGTTTCGGAGACGTTTCATACGCTCCCACTGTTACCACATAGTAGCCTTGGCTTCTTGAAAGGCTTGACATCTCTCTCCCTTCTAAGTTCGGCCATCAATGAGAGAGGGTGATGGAGGAATAGGAGCGGTGATGCAGGTCAAGCGGCCATGGAGAGAGAGAGAGAGAGAGAGAGAGAGAGAGAGAGAGAGAGAGAGAGAGAGAGAAAGAAAGAAAGAAAGAAAGAAAGCTTTATTAATGTCTTTTCCATGCCAAAAGGCATATAAGACCAAACGGAGTACATGTCAAGTGAAAACCATGAGCATATATGAACGTCTCCAAGAAAAACTATGCATAAAAGAGAAATGAGTAATATAATGTCTTTTCCAAAAGGCATATAAGACTAGTGAATGTACATGTCAAGTCTATAGAGATGGACTAGTTCCTTACCTTGATGGTGTCGCTAACAATTCATGTCAATAGGAAGTTGGGGCCCCGGGCATGGGAATGTCTCGGGGCCCCGTCCACACCACCTACGTATTGGAGTATGGAATTGTAATGGTATACACTCACCATCTTCTGCGGGGGATCTTATGGACTTCATTACATGGAGGGACCTATTAATTTTCATGGAGACACATGAGAACCTGGAGCGGGGACTACCCACATTGCCATGTTACAGATGGGACTCAATATATAGGATAGAAATGAGAGTGGCAGAGGTTTTAGTGGTGTTGTATGCTTATATAGAGTCACTACATCCAGCTATAAAGTTGATCGGCCACAACGTAGATGCATGATATATATGGGTTCACATTCCCAAATGCGACATTGCCCTAGATAGAGATCTCTTCATTGTGGCTTGCTACTTCCCTCCAGAATATTCTTCATTTGTTGAGGGTATTGGCTCTCCTTAGGCTGACCTTTCTGTAGAATTCTCAGTTCACAGGTTGAGGGTATGTTCTTTTCACTAGTGATCTTAATGCCAAGACTGCTACCAAACATATCAATTTTCATGCCGTTGCTGACCATTTCCGTAGGGGAAAGCTTGATTTTCATCAGTAAAACAAGGTTTATTTCCAGCAGTGCTAAACCGATTCAGAACGGGGAAAGAAAATTATTGATTTCCTTGCATGTACAAACATCAAAAAGCATGAAACATGGTGAGGCTGGCTACCTTGTCTCCCCCCAATCTTTGCTGCATAGATTATTATTAGGAATGCCTCTCTCTAGGCTCACTTATGCACAATCCTCAAGCATCCCTTAACCCTGACCCTTTCTAACATTGACACATGGCCAATTCCATGCACAGTCGACACTTGCCACTTGGTAGTACCCTGACACATAGGCAAGTGAGTAAGCTGGCATGTGTCACTCATACACTGGACCAAGTGTCCTAGTGAGCATGTTAACAGGGACCTCTTGCGTTCAAGATAGACTTCTATTGTTTCAGCTTCCTAGAGTTGGATGCCACTAGAGGCCAAATGCCTAATAATGGACGAACGGACCAAATGCCCTAGTTGGATGGCTAGAATGATTGCCTAACTACTATAATGGAGGCCATCATTCTATCATTACTTAGTTTATGTTTTGGAGTCTTGAGCTCTATGTAGGGGAGTTCGATCTTTGCACTAGAAATTTATGTTCGAGAATTGCCTGAGCTATCGATGGCCATTGGTATTCATGCAATTTTTTTTTGTTGGAAAATGCTATATGAATCTTGGAGACAAGTTTGGACATTTTCTCGGTTGTGGTGTCTTAGAATCTTTGGTATTCGAAGATACAAAAAATCTTCGACCTTGAACTCTTGAGGTGAGCTACTTTGATTAGCATAGGATGGGGCTTGATCCTGGGGATCCTAGGCCGATTCATTACTTTCCTTAGCCACTTGCAACATTTTTTACATATCTTGCAAAAAATCAAGTGTAGCTTGAACCTTGAGACCTTTGAGTCTAATAGATATTGGTGAATGAGGTTGAAAGCCAAACATCACCATGAAAGGGCTAAATCTGGTGGCAAAATGCTTCACAATATTGTACGCAAACTCAACCCTTGGGAGGTAAATTTCCCAATTTGATTGTCGCTTGGAGACATATGCCCAAACCATATTCTCCATCGACTAGTTTGTACGTCTCGTCTGCCCATTAGATAGATTATGAGTGATTACAAGACACTAGACCACTAGTAGTTCCTAGTCTTTCAAAGATCAATTGCTAGAATATGACCAATATTTTATATGTCCACTCGACCCTTCATTTTCAACCATTAAAAATTCCTTTTAACAAGGCCAAGTGTCTTCTATTTGCCAGGGTGTCCCGCACTAGGGCTGTCATGACATTCATGCAAGATTTGGGCATTGATATCCTCTTTATCTTGCACACATACCTTTCCATTTTGGAAAAGTAAACCATTTCTAATGGAATAGTCTAATTGTATTTTCTTGTCTCGGTATTTTATTGAGTCTTGTGCCCCAACATTTTCACTAGGTCTAAAATTTCGTGCTCAAACTTGTTGCCAAATATGATCAAAATATGCATCGGTCTGACAAAGACAAAGAGATAGATATATATTGGATTGGATCCTACCAAAGAATAATTGATTGATCTCCAATTTGGCTCAAAGCATCAACAATACAGTTTAATGCACCCTTGTGGTACTTAATGTCAAAAAAATTTGAACTACTAAATGAGTTCCGACCATCTGGCCTTATGGCGTCTCAGGTCCACAACATCACAAATATATTGAAGGGATTGATGATCCATCATCATTGTAAACCTGGTGCCATACAAGTTGTAGTCATGTGAAGCCTAAAAAATTTCACTTGTCAAATCGTTTTCGAGATAGGCCACTCTTGTGCCTTATGAACCTTATCACAAGAAATTAGATATCATATAGCCCAGAAACTTGATTCAAGCAAATGCTCCTTAATCAACCTGCTAGTTTAGATATGAGACGTGAAGTCTAGAATTGAGTGCCCTTGGAGGACATTTGAAAATATATTGCTTACACTAGAACTAGGCTCAATATAAAGTCCTAGAAGGTTTCCTTACAAAACACCAAAAGCATATTGGTGGTTGGCAATCCCACCTAGCCATTTTGTACTATATTGAGCCATGTTACACCATCTTGCACACACAATAACTTGATGTAGGACTTTCAGTCTCCACCTATGCACCAAAATACACATTTTTTTTGCCTTTTTTTTTAAAGATAGTCTTGATTGTCCTCTCCGATTCCAAGCTCTGACTTGAGGTGAACTTCCTCGAGAATCAAAATCTTTTGAAGCTATAAGCACCAAAACTGCACAATCGACAATTCTTTTTCATGATGATCAACGGTTCCAAGTGGCCTACTCTAAGCTAGATTATTTACCAACTCTTTAGATCATCGGCCATTGATTCAACAGAAATGGTCCACTGAGAATTCATTAAGCAGGTTAGAACTTAGAAGTATTCATTATTACTTTCTTGGAAAAACCGGATCTTGCTTTCACACTATAGCTGTTACGAGACCGTAACAATACCGACCCAACATCTGGGAACAGCTAACCACCAGAGGGCAGAGGACAATGTGAGTCAGGCATGCATGCCGCATACCATGCAGTCAGTATGAGGGCCAGTAATGCCCATGCTGACACATGCATACGCATGCGGAAGCATGCATGATAATCAGGGGCCATGCCATCCATCAGTGATGGACTGGGACCCCACATGCAATAGTAATCTACTGCATGCAGCATGAACAGTGGGTGTTGGCAGTAACTCCCACCAACCGCTCCCATGCAAACTCACACTGGGCTAGGAGGGGCATTCTATAAGAGAGTGCATTGGCTGGGTGGATCAGACTAGCTTTGCCTTCCTGTGGTTTTGCTGTTCATAACACTGGTATCAAAGTGTAGGTGGTCGTGGACTGGATCTTCCACGTTTTTCGAAGGCTATGTATGTCAGAAAGGTGGGAAGGCAGCACATTTTTCTTGCAGGTTTTCAGTGGCCAGTAATGCAAGAATTTTCACCATGTTAATCCACAGTTTCCAGTGCCTAGTTGTATGGAATAGACCTGTCAGATCCAGCGCTCACAGATTTCAGGTATTTTTGAAGTGCTCTAGCCCACACAGATTTCAGGTATTTCTGAAGCGCTCTAGCCCACACAGATTTCAGGTGTTCAGCGCCCAGTTGTATGATTTCTGGCGCCCAAATCTGCTTGTCAGATCAGTGATTTCCAGCAAGCTTTTTATCAGAAATTGGCGGCAGCTTATTCCAGTTGAGAGGGTGCACTTTCAAAGACCTGAAGTCTGATATTTGAAGGAATGACACTAGAGTGCAGTTTGCCAAACTCTTCCACACATTTTTTGTGACAAATTGGGCGCATTTTATTGCAGTTCTGTCCAGCGCATTTCTAGCCAGATTTTCAAATCATTTTTTGGATGAACAGGGCACTGTTTTCTGCCCAATCAGCGCATTAATTTTAGCTTGACCGACACTCTTTCACATGCAAAGAACATTGCTTGGATTCTGATCCCTGTTTCTAGTTATTTTGGGTGCAAATCAAAGCGTTTTTCTGCAGCTAGATTGGGCGCAATCTTTCCAAGTCCTGTCAGCACATTTTCTTGCTAGTTTCTAGCACGTTTTTCAAGGAAAATGCAAGCACCTGATCTGCTGTTACAAGGACAGAATTCAGCAGTAAAGAATGTTGGCATTATAGTGCTATGGATACAACTGGTCACGTTCTGAATTAATTCCCTCCCAAAGCTTCGAATTTTCAGTTCAGTACATCATTTTGGAGCAAAAATTACGGTTGCACGCAAAGGTGAAAGACCGAGGCCTTACTTCTACGACCCTTTTCAAGCTGATCTTTCTTTCCAGCAGAAAAGGTGCACAGTGGTAGAGCTTCAAGGGTGCAACGAAGGAGCGAAAGGTTAGCAACTGCCTGGAGTCATTTCATGCGGTTCGGAATTCCAGTTTCCAGCAAGCTGAAAACTAAAGAGTGAGCTGTAAAGTCCACAACCATTCGAAAGCTGAGGGGACATACTTGTTTTTTCCGTTGGCAAGCGGGATTTAGCTTAGAGCTAACTATTTCCCCCTTGTCTTTTTTCCTTTTGATTTGTTTTACGTTTAAGCTACTCTCTTCGAACGTCGACAGGAAACGCCATTGATGAGCTCGAAGAGGAAGCCCTTTGTTTTCAAGAGGAAAAAGTAGCAATGGATGTTGATGAGGAATTTGAGACTTTTCATAACGATGTTTTTTTTCTCTAAAGAACATTATCAAAAATTAGAAATTGAGGTCACTAGTCTAAAACAGACTTTAAACAGCATGCAAACGAAACAGGATAAATCATTTGCAGAAATTAAAAGCATGTTTGCTAATTTAGTACCTCCTACTCAAATTTCAACTCCAATTTCAGCTTCAGTTTTAGTACCTATTGTATCTCCGTTACCTATACCTCCCACACCAATCTTTAACGAAGAAGAAAAAGACAGAAACAATGATTTCTTGTTCGTGGGGTCGATCCTTTGCTTCCTGCTGCTCTGGAGTCTGGGGCTCTGCATTCTGATTTGATGTCTATCCTCGATCTCCCTCTGGAATGGGCAGCAGTGTGAAGATCTCATGGCCTCGTTCGTCTTTTAGTCCAGGAAATGTGGACTCATCGAACTTCACATCTCTGCTGGAAACAACCTTCTTCGTGGTTGGATCGTAGAGCATGTACACATGTGTTCTGTTCGAGTAGCCGACCATGATTGTTTGCTCAGATTTGTCGTCGAGCTTGCTCCTCTTTTCCTTCGGAATGTGCTTGTATGCTGCACATCCAAACACTCGTATGTATGACAGATCAGGCTTTCTGCCTGTCCACATTTTGTATGGTGTTTTGTTTTCCAGCGCTGTCGTTGTAGATCTGTTCTGCAGGTGTACAGCTGCAGCTATTGCCTCGGCCCACAATTGACCTGGCAATTGAGCCTGTGCCATCATGCATCTGGCTCCTTCGACTAGCATTCTGTTTTTTCTTTCTGCCACACCGTTGTATTCTGGTGTGTATGCAAGAGTGAACTGGTGTTCGATCCCCTGTTCTTCGCAGAATCTTGAGAATTCTGTACGTTTGTATTCACCTCCATTGTCAGATCTAAGGATCTGTATCTTTTTCGAGGTGTGTCGCTCTTCGAATGCCACGAACTTCTTGAAGGAATCAAACACTTCGGATTTCTTCTTCAAGTAGTAGATCGTGGTCATCCGGCTGTAATCATCTATGAACGTTAGAAAATATCTCGAACCTGAGAGCGAATCTGTTTTCATCGGTCCACAGACATCAGAGTGGACGAGCTCAAGAACTTCCTTGGCTCTTCTTCCCTCGTGTGTGAATGGATTCTGATGTTGCTTGCCTTTTTGACAAGCTTCGCAGAACTCAGCCTCGGGCCTTGAAATCTTGAGACCTGTGACAATGTCCTTTCTGCTCATGTCATACAGGCTCCGCATGTTCAGATGATACATTCTCTTATGCCAGAGCTGATCTTCGTTTTCTGAAGCATTTAATATGCTATCAGAGTTGCTGATTATTTTGGCCGGTAGAGGTTTCCTTCTCTGCATCCGACCGTCAGCAACTTGTTTGTCGTCTTCTCGATCATACGGCAAGTGTTGCCGTCGAATAAAACTCGAATGCCTAGATCTGCCATCTTGGAGACAGATAGCAGATCCTTTCTGAGTGAGGGCACATAACGTGCTCCTGGCAGCTCTACTTGGCCTGACAGTGTTCGTAGCTGTAGAGAGCCGATGCCTTTGACATCATGTCTACTTCCATCGCCTAGAATCACCGCTCTGTCGTTTTCGAGTTCGTGAAAGTTGATCAAGATCTTCTTGTTGCAGGTTATGTGAGATGTTGCTCCTGAATCGATGACTACATCGTAGTCGTGTTCAGAGTAGCTTGTCGAAGCTTTGTCGAGTATCGTGAAAGCTTCGTCACCTCTTTCAGCATCCTTTGATGACTCTCAACGTTTGCCTTTTCGGCTTTGTTTTTCCTTTTTGGGTTGAATCTGCAGTCGTATGCAGAATGCCCTTTCTTCTTGCAGTGCATGCAAGGTATTGCTGGATTGAACCAGCATTTGTTGGCCGTATGGCCTGGTTTGTGGCAGTGATCACAGGAAGAAGATTGTTGATTAGAGGACTTCGTCTTCTCGAATCTTGGCTTGTTTATATTCTTCTTCTTTCCTTTCGTGAAGAGAGCCTTCTCTTGATCACTGCTTCCCTCTCCTTCGTCTCTCATCAGTCTCTCATCAGCGACAAGACTGACTGCTTTGTCAAATGTCATATCTGGTAGACTCAGTATGAGCATTCTCAACGGCTGATAGGATGTCGGTCGAGATTTCATGAAGTACATCAGCTGCTGTGGTGCTGGGACCTGGTGCTCCTATCCTGATGTAGCGAGTTGAGCGAAGATCGTTTTGATCTTCTCAACGTGCTGATCCAACTAGGTGCCATCCCACCGTATGGATTGCAGCTGATTGTGAAGGTGCATGATTGAAGCTGCAGTCCTCACTTCATACTTCTGCTTTAATCTTTCCCACGCTGCATGGTTGATTTCGCAGTCTTCAATCTGCATGAATAGATCTTCATTTATGGACGAAACGATGATCGCCATTGCGCGCTCATCCTTTCTAATCCATTCAGCTCTCCTCGGGTCTCCCTCTGGAGGCTGCACCTCTGAGAGCTTGGTCACCAACCAGATCCCTTCGCCCTTCAAAAGCGTTTTGATTTGAATTTCCAGATTCTGTAGTTTGCGCCATCTAGACTGATTGCTACTCTGGTCTGGATTGTTGTAGCCATATTGTGTTGTCTGGAAGAATCATTGCTGGGATATCATTAGTGATAACCTGTTAGCTCTGATACCATGTCGCGGAAGCGAGAGTGTTTCGTTTTCTTCTTCTCTCTCTTCTTATTCGCGAATCTTTTTGTGTCTTTGAATTTTCCTTTGCGCGGAAGTGGTTTTCAGGATCCCAGACACGCGACGACACATCACAGAACACATTCTATTCTAGCAATCAAGACAAATGATAGCACAAGATAGGGAGATGCACGAAAAATAGAGCGACTGTATTATCAGTTTAGTTTTTAGAGCGAGATCGTCAGTGTCTCGCTCGTTGGCGGAATGACACTCTGCTCTTTTGCTGTGTTCTGCTCGTTGGCAGACTTTCATGCACAGCTATAGTTTCTAGTATTTTTTCTGCTCTACACTACCTCCCTCTCTCTGTCTCTTACAGATCTCTGTATCCAAATTATTTTTTGTGATCCAGAGAGGATCGTTTATACCTCCACTGTGGAGTCTTACACACAAAACTAGTTAACGCTAATCAACTAGTTAGTTAGTCTGCGTCATTGCTATTCGTTTCAGCTGGGCGTGAAGCCCGTTGAGCTGCCAGCTGGCAGCGCAAAAAATTCTTCTTCATTTGTTTCGTAGTTTTTCGTTTTGCGTCCCTTTGCGGTTTGCGGTCCTGGAGGTGTGTTTACGATCCACGAATAATTTGCGAATCGTTCGTGCTTCGAGTCAAGGGACGTTGACTGTCGTGAATTGTTCTCGTTCAACTTTCGTATCTTATTCGTGATGCGACAAAGTTGCAGGAGTTCACCATTTCTGACACATGGAGGGCTTTCTAGGAAGCCTTCCTACGAGAGTTCTTCTCGGCCAATGAGCTTGATAGGGCAATTTTCAGATCATGCATTTGGACCGTACCGACCTAGTACTAGGGAGGGATTGGCTCTACAGTTTCTCAGTTTTTAGCAAAATGGTCAAGAGGTTCATCTACATGGGGAGCATGGAGTTCCCAACAGTCCATTGGTGTGCAGCTTAGAGCTTGTTCAGCTTATGGAGGATGATCAGCATGAGGTACTTCTTTGTGACTTACAATTTATTTCTGATGACTCTGTTTGCAGTAATATTATTCATAAAAGAAAAAGTTAGATAATCTGTTAAGTAAGTATGTTGATGTTTTCCTTGATGATTTACCTAGTGGTTTACCACCCTCTAGAGAAGTTGATCATGCTATTAACTTAGTACCTAGTACAGCACCCAAAGCTAAGCCACCTTATAGGGTTAGTCAGTCAGAGGATCAAGAAATAACTAAACAATTAATAGAATATCTAAGTAAAAGACAGGTAAAACCAAGCAGTTCCCCTTGGGAAGCACTTGTCCTTTTAGTTAAAAAGAAAGAAGGGTCTACGCGTTTATGCGTAGACTACAGAGCATTAAATAAAGTCACAATAAAGAATAAGTACCCTATGCCTCGGGTAGACGAGTGTTTGATCAGCTCGACGGGGCCAGATATTTCAGTGATCTTCGTTCGGGGTATTATGAAGTCCGTATTAAAGCGGAAGATGTCCCAAAAACAGCTTTTAGAACTCGTCACGGTCACTATGAGTTTAAGGTGATGCCCTTTGGACTCACCAATGCTCCGACAACTTTTATGACCCTGATGAACAGTGATCTTCGGCCATATTTAGGAAAAAATTTGGTAGTGTTTCTAGATGATATCTTAGTCTACAGTAAAACTAAGAAAGAGCATTTGGCTCACCTCAGAAAGGTGTTCCGTTTACTCAGAAAACATAAGCTATTCCAAAGAAACCTAAATGTGAGTTTTTTACCGAAGAAATAGCATATTTGGGCCATATTATTTCCAAAGATGGGATTAAAATGGATCCAAATAAGGTCAAAGCCATATTCAGTTGGCCTAGACCAAACAACATAATAGACCTTCAGGTCTTTCCTGGACTTTCAGGATATTACAGACGATTTGTCAAGGATTATGCTCAGATAGTAGTTCCCATGATAAATCTTCTTAAGGGGAGGGAAAGGAGTTCGTCTGGGGGCCAGAGCAACAAGAGAGTTTTGATACTCTCAAAGTGGCCTTGTTTACAACACCAATACTGAAAGTCGTAGACCCAAATCAGCCTTTTTGTGGTCGAAACAGATGCTAGCGACTTTGCAGTATGTGCGGTGTTGAACCAAAATGGACGACCAGTAGTGTTTGAAAGTAAGAACCCGCTCAAACCAGATATAGTGCTTATGACTAGGAACTTTTTCCTATTATTCATGCTCTTAAGACTTGGAGGCATTATATGTATAGTGCTAGCTTTGAGGTTCTGACTGACCATGAAAGCCTTAGATATTTGTGTAATCAGCCTAAGCTTAGAGGTCGGAAAGCTCGATGGGCTGAGCTAATGCAGGAATTTGACTTGTCTATCAGATATAGACAAGGAAAGTTCAATATAGTGGCAGATGCTCAGCCCTAGTGCGGGACACCCAGGAATTCAGAAAACCTATGAGCTTCTTCGTAGGCAATTCTTTTGGCCCAGTATGAAAAAGGACGTCCAACAGCATGTAACTAGATGCCAAAAGTGTCAGATTAATAAAGCAGAGCGTCTAAAGGCAGGAGGGTTGTTACAGCCTCTAGAAATACCAGCTGGTAAATGGAAAAGTATTTCCATGGATTTTATAGTAGGCCTGCCTAAGACCCAGAAGGATCATGATGCTATATGGGTCACAGTTGACCCTTCAACCAAAATGGCTCACTTTATTCCAACCATTAGAGCTCCAGAGTTAGCAAGGTTGTGTATAGATGGGCTTTTTAAATTATATGGTCTCCCTTCCGGCACAGCGACCGGGACAATAAGTTTACTGGAGAACATAAAGAGTAAATCAGGTGCTGGAGGATATGCTTTGTGCATACGTCAGCAAAAAGTAGACTAATTGGGAGGAATATCTCTCAATATTAGAGTTTGCTTATAGCAGTACCAAACATTCAGCTACGAGATATAGCCGTAGCATTAGGCAAGCCCAGGATCGAGCTAAGCAGTATGCAGATCTGCACAGACAAGACGTATAGTTCTCTCCTGGTGAAAAAGTCTTTCTTCGAGTCTCAGATGACTCTAAAACCCTCAAAACAGGAGGGTGTGCTAAGTTGTCTCCTAGGTATTGTGGTCCGTTTGACATTATCAGGAGAATAGGCAAAGTTTCCTATGAGCTAGAACTCCCAGCCAATACTAAAGTCCATCCAGTTTTCCATGTTAGTTGGTTACGAAGGGCTTGAACTAGAACAAATAATCTCGTTAGGGACAGTGTTCTAGTTCCCCTCGAGAATTCTTAGCAACTTCCACATGAACCAGAAAGTATTCTCAATGTTAGGGAGGCGCATACTTTGCATACCCTACATCAAAATTATTTAATCAAGTGGAAGGATCAGCCAGTTGAGAATGCCACTTGGGAAAAGGGCAGTATACTTCAACAGTTATATCCAAATTTTGTCTTACAAGACCAAGACAACTCTTAAGGGGGAGGGAGTGTTATGAGACCGTAACAGTACCAACCCAACATCTGGGAATAGCTAACCACCAGAGGGCAAAGGATGGTGTGAGTCAGGCATGCATGCATACCATGCAGTCGATATGAGGGCCAGTAATGCCCATGCGGACACATGCATACGCATGCAGACACATGCGAACGCATGCATGACAGTCAGGGGCTATGCCATCCATCAGTGATGGACTGGGACCCCACATGCAATAGTAATCTACTGCATGCAGCATGAACAGTGGGTGTTGGCAGTAACTCCCACCTACCGCTCCCATGCAAACTCACACTGGGCTAGGAAGGGCATTCTATAAGAGAGTGCATTGGTTGGGTGGATCAGACTAGCTGTGCCTTCCTGTGGTTTTGTTGTTCATAACAGTAGCCCAAAAGCTACGGCCAACCTTATCTCTTTCTTCCATTGGGGGATGTCCATAAATAGTTGAATCTCCATCTTGGACCTATGAAACTACAAATCTCTCCAAAATAAATTCAATTATCTAGGATCTGAAATTGTTGATGTTGATAATTTTAACCAAGGACAACAACTAACACCAAGATGCTGTAAAAATGGGTTAGGTTGCAAAGATGGAATAGATTCGACAAGCTGTAAAATTTTGTTGTTGGAGTGTCAGAAGATTTGCTAAAAGATCTACGTGAATTGGTTTGGTCACTCTTGTTTGTTAGAATAGCAATGCTCAATTGCCCTCTACCTTAAGACTTTGTCCTATAACTAAGAGTCTCATTTTCCAAGACATTTTTGGTATGTTTGACCCATTCGCTCAATGTGAACCTAGTTAGTACTCAGCCAATTATCTTGCTAATATCCTAAGTAGGGTTAGTCATTGTACTTTGTGAATCACTGTGGTAATGAAAGCTTAGAGTTCTCTTTCTCCTCCTTTGTATGTTGTGTGGCAACAACAGCAATTTCAATGGCAATCATTGCTCGTTGCTTGCATATTTACATGGTAACAGAGTTGTATCGATTCTGAAGAGCCTATGAATGAGCTTATGGAGAGCTTCATACTAAGGTGAGAAAGTTCCACTAAGGAGGAAACAATTGGGTTGAGGAGAAACCATTGTTTCAGGTAGTTGGAGAGCTGTAGAGCTTCGGACTGAGGTGAGAAAGTCCCTTGAAAGAGGATAGGTTGAGGAGAAACCATCGTTTCAGGTGGTTTGAGAGGTGTACAACACACAAAAGGTGCTCTACTTTGAAGCTGACTTACGACTACTTTGGAATACAATCCACAATATGTGAGAGTGAATCTCATATAAATTGCTCATTAGCTCTAGGAGGAGGTTTAGAAGGATAATATCAAATCTTTCAAAAAACTATATCCTTGGGAGAAATAATCGACGACTTTTATCCAGTTATGCTAACTTCCTGTAGTCGAGGTAGTTTGCTATGAGGGTGATCTTTGTATGCATAATCCGTGAGCTTCTTAGGGACCATAACTTGCTGATGGTTTTTTGCACAACTATGATTTTTCATCGTAGATGGCAAAAAAGGAGCTCAACTCAACATATATTTGAGAATTGAAAGGTGATTTGCCTTTTTCATCAACTATTGATTGTATCCATGTCTCATTTGAAAGAATCCTAGTTCCTCAATATTAATATTAAAGGTTGCTAAAAGTACGAACTTCTTTTGACTATACACATTCTAGCTTGAATCAGAGGCACTGGTGTTCTCAACAAGTATTCATATCACCTGCAAGGATCAATATTGAAATCCAACATTGAAAGCCCAACTGCCATGATGAGAACTTGTTCTCTGAAAGAAATTGTGCTGGGGCACTTTACCATATATAAATTAGTTGTTTATACCAAAAGTAGATGTGCCATTAGTTAATACACAGGTTTAAAGACACTTTAGGACCTTCTTGCTTTGTGCTTAAAGTCTTATTTCATAGTCCACAAGCAGCTCTCAATTAAAAAAGTTATGACCAGACACATTCACTGTGGATTGAACTTCCAAAAAACTTGATAAATTTCATGTGAACAACAAAGTATGCCAAATCTCAAGATTGACAAAAATGTTAAGATGTTCACAGCATTGACTGATTAACCGACCAAAATAGCTCAAACTTCAAAAGATGAAATATAAGTACCTACGTGGCAAGATGTGTGGAAAGATTTCGTAGATGGATTTTACTGTCATCATCTTCCAAAAGTATGACCTTGACAAATCATTAAGCCAAAATTAGTGTTAGATCACTTAAAGTGAATTGTAAGAATATCACATTTGCGTGTTTGTATGTGTGTGCCATCAACCAATGATCACCAATTAAATACACATTTTACATAGTTTTTGAGTTCAAAAAAACTCTTCTCCAACTTGCTCATTGGATATTTTTACTCAAATAAACATTTACAACAAACACAATAAGAAGTGCAATTCCCATACCAAAAGGCAATTAAATCAATTAGAATGTTAATTACGCACTTTTTGGACCATTCTAATCCAATTTCTTTCATTTTTAGGAGATTTATTGTCACTCTCTTTTCTTCTCTTTTCTCCTCTTTCAATCTCTCCACCAACAACACTCCAACCACTTCTTGATGATTTAACTTTAACCCATTCACATATTACCATTTGAGTCCCCACTTTCATGGGACCTAATTTCCCAAGTGGGAAGTTTTCCAAAAAAAAAAAAAAAAGGAATTTCTTGTGGTGTATGAGCATGATTCAGGAAGAATATCTCAAAATCTAGCTAGCTTTGACACTATCTTTCACCAGACTATCATGAAGGTATGTCATAACACCACAACATAGCATCGATAAGTTTGTAACTTTCCCAAACTTTTCAATGACGCTTGAGTATTTTCATCTTCTATTCATATAGGATAATAGATTCATGATCTTGGATTGTCTTTTACGATATTTTAGTCAAAAGAAATGAAATCCACAACTATTATGGCTTACAATACTAGCTCTGTCTCTTTCCAAACTAGTGGGGAAGAATGCACAAGGACTTGAGATTGTAATGAACAACTTCTAGTTACAAATACTTGCATGGATGGCATTCAACGACAAGAGATTGTTTCGAGAAACAAAAACTCTAAGAACAAGCTCCCAAACTCCCAAGATCTCTATCTCATAATCAAATTATGCGCATCAAGAAATTGGAGTACTAACTCACCATCCAGCCATACAATCCATTTGGACTCATCGCTGACCTACAATCAGACTTTGGACGATGCATGCCATACCACCAACAGTCAGAATTTGATCTACAAATTCTAGATAGGCAACAACATGATACTTCCTTGAACTCCAAGATAGAGCACCAAAATCAAGACTAAAAACATAACCTATCGTAGATCTTCGGTCTTCTGCATTTCCAGCCCAATCAGCATCCACATATCCCTGTAATTGCAAATCATCCTGTCTCCCATAGAGAATACCAAATCTCAATGTACTCTAGATTTATCCGAGTACTCGTTTGGCAGCTCTCCAATGAACCTACTTAGGCTTAGCCATAAACTGACTAACCATACTAACATCACAAGCAATATCTGGTCTCGAAGTAGTTAGATAGATTAGGCTTCCACCAAGCTTTCTATATAACGTCTCATCTACCTTAGCTTTAGTAAGCCTACATCCACTATCATATGGTGTAGAAATAGGCTTGCACTCTAACATATTGAACTTTTTAAGAAGTTCTCAAGCATACTTTGATTGGCGGTACACGTGCCAATTGAAGCTCCTGTAATGACTCGTCACACAAAGCAGAAATCCCTCCATCTTGCTTCCTATCATAGGATATCTCTGTAACTTAATGAGATCCATCCTCATCAAAAATCACATCCCTGCCTATGATGACTTTCTTACCCTCTAAGTCATACAACCTGTATCCCTTCTCTTGACTATCATATCCAAGAAATAAACACTTGGTCACCTTTGAATCCGATTTGCTCCTTGAATCCTTAGGTATGTGAGCATATGCAAAGAACCCTCAAATGACTTACATCAGGTTCCTCTCCCATGTAAGCTTCTTCTGGAGTCCAATTTTCTACAACCTTTGTAGGACTTCGATTCAAAAGATAAACTATCGTCTTAACTGCTTCACCCCAAAACATATTTGGAAGATTCTTACTTTTGAGCATACTCCTCGTGGTTTCCACAATAGACCGGTTCTTCATTGTTAGCCCTAGCAAGCATATGACAAAGAATTATCTTGGCATACCACATGTACACACCATCCACCATCCTCGAGAAGAATGGATTGCATCGGAGACCTCCTCCCCCTTTGTATAGGTTCCAATAGGCACTCTCATGCACGTCACTCAAAGCTATGACGCATGGCAACTGCAAACATCGACACATGCTAAAATGATATAAATAGCTTCAATCTAGCAATCAAATTCCCTAGGTCGGGTTGAAGTTCTTAGTTAGTTGCTATGTGTACCCATCTAGGTACATTACATAGCTTCTAACATGTTTCAGGTTGCTATTAGCCTTCTACCCTCATGATAGCAGCATGTGACGGTGGTGGATGGAAGTTTACTTTCTAATTTTGGTCGTATTAGAATTTTGACATCTACTTTTTGATCAAAAGTTGTCTAATGTGTTTTGGGTAGACATCAAAAAAAAGGTTCGACTTTCTTCTTAAAATATTCGACATCAAAAAGTGATCTAAGTTATGATGTTTAAACAACTTTGATATCTACCACAAACAACAAATCATACAAGCAATGATGATGGGGAAGACTAATCAAAACAAAAACTAGATAAAGTGAAGTAAGAATGATAGTATTATCCTATATCTTCAAGTTCTTAAGAATACATGCACATTATGTCAATAGAGCTAGGAGACAAAAAAGTTTAGTAAAAATATTCTTAACAACTTAGTAAAAGGAGCAATGAAAAAAGAAAACACTACCTTTGGCAAATCTTCAAGCTCCTTCGTCTCATGATCAGGGTTCAACAAGTCATATCCGGTTTCATTGTATATTTCAAGATAGGAAAAATGCATAGTGTATGTATATTCACTTCGTGTTCCAAGTTCACTAAAAATTAGAGAAATGGCACGGGGTATGATGCCTCGATCAACATAATGCTCTGCACCACCGGTAATCGTGTATGTCTTTCCAGATCCAGTTTGTCCATATGCAAAGATAGTCCCATTGAAGCCATCCAATGCCCCTAGGATGACCTGTTGCCAACCACCAGTCCATATTTTTGATTGCCCTGCTTAAGTGAAGAGAAGATGCATCGCAATATCAAAAAGAGGTAATACAAATCATAACCTCACAGTTATCATAACAGTCTCAATTAGCATGACCCCCATTGCATATTGCGATTGGTATACTCAAGGAAAATAAGATTGAGTACAAAAGATTATAAGAAATCAACCTCCAAGCAAGGTTCGCTAATCACAACCTTGTAAGTATTCTCAATTAAGGTAACTACAACTCCATACTTCTAATATTAAATTAAGCAAGGACAATGTCCCACATTTGCAAACATGTCATGCTAGTCATAAACCTCAAGATAATTAAATATTGTAGGAAACTAGTAATAATTTTGTTTGTGTACTCAAAAAGTCGAATGTAAGCTGTATTCTACACTTGATGTTACTTATATTATTACTAATAGGGCCCAAGTATTAGTTTTATCTAACCTTATCATGGTGTCCCCTACTACCTTGGACATGTCAGTAAGTGGTGTGCAGAAGATAGGTCTAGCTCAAAAAGAAACGAATGAAAATAATTTGTGTGTCTAGAAGGAAAACTTTTTGTGCATGGCGGAATAAACTATCTTCATCTTTCCAATGTGTGACTACGCCTATCAATTTCAAACAAAACAATAGTGATAGAAATCACGTTTGAACTTAAAGTAACTAACTTTGAAATCGCCAGTACTACAATGATTACATAGCCAAACAATTAAGCATCAAAAATTATCAGAAAAATAATTAGTCGCGAATTGTTCATGAATTAGTCACGAAGAAATACATAAACGCATACATTCTGAGACGAAAACTGAACGCAATGAAGGATAGTATTGATTCAGTATGAAAACGTAACAGAAGTAAATGAGTACAACAAGTTGCGGATCAAAGCCACGTACTCTATGCTATCTCTGAGCGGCTAAAATGAAAGTTTGAATTAAGCGCAATGCTGATAAGCAGTAGCGCAATAACAATCTCTAAAACAACTCTAAGAAGTGAGCTAAAATGCTCAGGAGTGTTCAAGCTCGCAGGCTTGAGAGAGAGAGCTAACTATTCAAATGCTTCTGATAATCTTCAACTTCTGATGATGATTAAACTATATGAATATGAACAACTATTTATACTAAGAAATTAGATTGCCAAATGCGATCGCCAGTTGGCTGGTGATCCGCTGGCATCCATCCAGTCCTTGTCATTGATTGCTAATAAGCGGTGAAGTTGGCCGTAAACGTTCTGTCTGCATAAATGAACCAAAACTGTAGCTCTACAAAAATGAACTAAAACAACCACACACGACACTGTCGGGTTTTTCGCAAAAAAGGCGAAAAAGGAGAAGGTGCCCTTAAATCTCATCTAGGGTTGCCCCACACTTTGCCAAAGTCATTTCCTTAACATTTGAGGCTCTTCTGAAAAAGCGAAAAATGCGACATGTGATTTTACACGAGATTTTTGTCAGGTGAAAAATGCGAAAAAGAAGACCGCATTTTTTCAACGGGATTCCTGACAGGTAAACTCCGTGTAATTCTGCAAACTGTGTAAAAGCACTTGTAATTCTGCAGACTGTAGAAAAACACGGGAAAATCCGCAGAACTGGATAAACAACGGATGAAGATGAAAACCGATTAGACGATTGGTAAGAAGGAGGATAATCCAATAGGACACAGGGTCCTAGTCTATAAAAGAACAACTACTTATAGATAGCAACATTTTGCATGTGAGAGCTACTATTAGTAGATAATACACTGTATTTGATGTGTTAGGTCAATGAGGGCACGAGATCTATAAATCAACTCAAAAACTTGAGGCAATTGATAAATGATGGTTTCTTCCATGTGAAATAAGGTATGTGTACTTTTTCACTCTTGTGGATGTTATCTCCTCAAGTTACACCAACAATTCATTGAATAGGCAGCAGAAGTCCCACAAACCTCAGATCCCTGCAGATTTCAGATCCTTATCATTTTGCAGATTCTTCACAGCAGATGGCAAATGCAGGTTGCTCAAAGCAAGAGCAGGGCGCAGCCAGCAAAACATGTCAAAAAAAAACATGACTAGTAAGCAGCATATTTGAGGAACATCTGAAGCAACAGATTATTCCCAAATGACCAGAAACAATAGTTCTTCCACACATTTGTGGTCTCCCTCTATCAAATTTTCTTCCTCCTTGGCTCTGATACTAGATGTCATACTACTATCTACCAAGAACTTCAAAACTTCACATGGAATGGTTGTTTACAAAAACTCAACCAAATCTCAGATTTTCACTGTCTATAGACCTGTAAAAGCATGACTTCATCCCAACATAGGAGCTAGCTGCTCAGTCTCCCTCCAACCATAGCTGACTAGAAAGTGGTAGGAGTGCACACTAGGCTCACATATCCACCCTCCTCAAGCACCCCCAAGCCCTGACCCTTCCTCGTGTCGACACATGGCAAACCATAGAAAGCCAACCCTTGCCACTTGGCAGCATCTTGTCTCAAGGAGTTACGAATAAAGCCACAGTTGATCTAAAGCTAAGCTATGAAAGCATCACATAAGCAAGACTTAAGCTATGAAAGCAGCACATAAGCAAGACTTAACCCTAAAAAGTAGGAAAGAGAGAGATTAAGGAGACTAAAGAGAGAGATCAATATCATCAGCTGTCAAATGAATATAATGAGGGCCTACTTATACCCACAAAGAAGCCCAAAAGAAGCTTCTAGAGGATAAGGATACTGAACCTTATCTATCTGGGTCCCATAAGGACATGCCCTTAATGGTAATGGCCCAGTACCTAAGGGAATACTTGTTAAGGGCTATGTACTGAGTACATAACTCTCCCCTACTTTAAAACAACATTGTCCACAATGTTGGCCCCAAGCAATAGCTATGGTAATAATCAATCATCAGGACGAAAATCAATAAATCTAAAGACTCATAATACAGGAGAAATAAGGCATGAACCAATGGAAATACTGAAGGAGAGGACATAAGTCGTCACAACAGGTACTCCAAAAGTATCACACAAACTCCACAAAACACTATACAGTAACTATAAGCAACTACAAAGCACTGTACATCAACTATAAGCAACTAATGTAGATGCATAAAGAAAACCAAGCGAGAAGAAAACTCACTCAAGGTACTCTGATAGCCCAGGAATGCCAAAGAAATATGTCGTAGTGAAGGGCCCCAACAAGTGAAATATCCAGGGCTAGCCGAATAGCGCAAGAAGACCATAGAAAAATCTCGATATGCAGGACCCAACAACTGAGATATCCAAAGCTAGTCGAATAGCCCAAGAATACCATCGGAAAAGCACAGCTCGGCAACCACTCTGGAACAACATCAAAGACCAAGCTATGTGTAGCAACCAGGAATGCCAAGGAACCTGAAGTATAAAGAGATCATGCAGCAACCATGAATGCCAAGGAAATTGTGGTAGATCACCCTGACAAAGAATAGCTGGAACAGACAACTATACATCAACCCAAGGTATGTGCAATGCCCAAGAATGTAGAATGTCGTCATGCCAAGGGATCCATAGTGCCCATGAGTGTAAAGCAACAATATGTCATCATGCCAAAGGAGGCGTAGTAGCCATGAATATAAAACAACATCTAGATGAGCATGATCCACAAATGTAATAACATCATACTTTGGCATAATAGCAGAAACACCAACTAATAAGCTTTGGCCTAAATATGCATCTAGAAGATCTGCATATACAATATGAATAGGAACTATCAACGGAGGGATAGGACACCCAACGTAGGAACCATCATGAAATGTAGAAGCACGTGGCATGTGTAGTGCTACTACTGAATGAGTAGGCAAGTCATCTAAAAGAACAACCATAGACTCATCGTAATAAGCAGCATAGGCTACAACATCTGTAGCCCTCAAAAGCAGTGCGATAAGGAACATAGGCTACAATATCTGTAGCATGGCACTCAGGAGCAGCACCAAGGTACTCATCATCAGTATCAGCATCAATATCAAAGCATGTAATAGCATCAGCAGTAGCAAAGAATGCAACAGTATCAAAGTAGGCTACAGTAACAAAGCACTCGGGAACTGCACTAAGGCATGTAGTATCTGTAATATCAGCATCAACCTTTGTAGTATCTGTAAGATCAACCTGTGAAGCATCTGCAATATCAACCTGTGCAACATCAACCTGTAGATGTGACTCAAACTCACTATGCGAGACATGAACTAACTCAGGTAACTCAATGACTATCTCAAATAGCTCTATGACTGTCTCAAATGACGCAGGTGACTCAAATGATTGTGACTCAAGAGCTGGATGACGTGGAAAATGTGGCCCAGGAGCTGGACTGACGTGGGAAGCCAGGGGGTGGGTTTGGTGCATAATGAACCCCACTGCCAAGCGAAGGAGAAGAGGATGGAAATCCAAATGAAAGAAAAACAGGAGCTTTACCAGGACCATGAGGTTGTAAAGAATCAATCTGTGACTGCATAGTAGCAAAGCCAATCATAACGGTCAGAAAGGGTCTCATCCATGTGACGAAACTGATCGGATAAGGTTTCTTGAGTGGTCTCACTCGGGGTAGGTGAATGTGCCATAATGATAGTGGAAGGAATAGACGAAAACTTGAGAGAGCGGACTCTTGTCGTCACCCCAAATTAGTCTATTAAAACCACTATTATCACAACTAAGAAAGGACAGCAATCAGCAAATGAAAAAAGTGAAAATGAAGGCTGTAAAAATGCACTAGACAGCCAGGAGGCAAGTGACAAATTGGAGTATCAAACGGAGTCGGAATTTCGTGAAATTTGGTTGAGGATGGGCGATGGACAACCTGCAAACAAGGTGTGAAAAATGGCTGCAAACGGAGACAAAAACGGACGAAAGTGACAAGTATGAAGCGGCTGGACAGCCTGCAAACAAAAGTGAAAAGAGGGCTGAAAATGGAAAGAGGAACAGACGAAAGAGATGAGGGAATTGGGCGCTGGAGAGCCTGCAAACAAGCTGGAAATGGGTGATAGAGGGTTGGAACTTGGGCGCCGGAAATAATCTGCCCAAATTTTTTTTTTTTTTTTCCAGCCGCCAAATTTAGCGGAAGTAACTACCTGCTAAAGCTCCGCCAAGGAAAATGCTTCAATGGGAGCTGGTCCTCCAAACTGTGCTGAATGTTGCTAAAGCAAAGAGACGAAAGCCCTCAGCAAAGAGAGAAAAAAAATCAGCAAGGAAAATGGGCACCCAATCAAATCAGATCTGAAATCCAGCAACTAGGAAAGTGCTCTGATACCAAGTTACGAATAAAGCCACAGCTGATCTAAAGCTAAGCTATGAAAGCATCACATAAGCAAGACTTAAGCTATGAAAGCAGCACATAAGCAAGACTTAACCGTAGAAAGCAAGAAAGAGAGAGATTAAGGAGACTAAAGAGAGAGATCAATATCATCAGCTGTCAAATGCATACAATGAGGGCCTACTTATACCCACAAAGTGTTAAAATTGGCAAAAGCTAACTTGATCAAATCTTGTAAATACCATTATGAGTAGTACATATCATCATTAGACATGTGTGGAGCCTGTTCCCACGTGTGAAATAAATGCATTTATCATTTAGATGAGTCACATACCATTTCATTTGAGATCTAGTGGCTAAAATGGCCAAAATCTAGTTTTCTAGCTATATGCCACTTGACATCATTTTATTGGTAGGAAAAGCTATTTCAAATGGATAGGAGTGATCTCACACGTGCCAAGGACTGCTCACATGTGTGAAAACATCAGTAGTAGGTGAGATCCAACTTGTAGTAGATATTTGTGCAAGTCCCTATAAATTAGGAAAATTGCCTAGAATCAAGGGAGGTGGCTATAAGTTAGGAAACTTGGTCCACGTGCCATATTGATGATTATTGGTGGATCCTTTGATGAGTAGGCACTCTCACACGTGCCAAATCAGCTGAGTAAGCATCAGCTCTTGTGTATATATGGTGGCTCATTTGGCCATAATTGACAAGGAAGCTAAATCTTGGTTTTGGAGCAATTCTAGTGTTTTCTCTCTATTTGTCTTGTGTTTTTTTTGCATTGATTGGGTTCTAAGCTTAGTATACTTTATTCTCAAGGCAAGTTAGATAGGAGAACCATCACCACAATGTTACTCAGCAACTCGATGAAATGTCCTAGTGAGCATATGACTTGTGTTTGGTTGATCGGTCAACTCTCTCCAACTAAGGAGGTCAGTCCAGCCAGTCCCTTCTGAAGGACCTAGTACCCATGTCCCATCACATGTGTGTCTCAACATTAGCATTAAACTAAGTACAGTACTTTGGTCACCACAGGCCGATGCCTTAGACATTTCTTACTCACAAATTTACAGTTAATCTAACTGTCATAGTTACAATAAACGGGACAAGGAGTAAAATACATAACACTAATCATGCATTTACCATGCTTTGAAGTTTGAAGTCAATCTACCACCTATTTTTCATACATGTGCAGTCTAAACGCCCATGTGTAATAACTTAAGTTTGAGGCCCCCCCTTACAAATTGTTGGGCCTCAGGTTTTTTTTTTTTCTTATTATCTTTCTAGAAAGGCACCTTGGGTGGGTTTCAAAGCCTTGTGTAGGTTATGCAACTCCAAAAAGTTGGAGAAGAGACAAAGGATGTGGATGTGCTAAGCTTATTGTTGAATGGGTTGCCCCAATCTTTTCATCATGTTTGTGTCTCGTGAAAGAATCCTAATTATGAAAAATTCAGTTGAATTCTTGTGCAAGAAGAGGAAGTTGTTAGGAATTTCAATAAGCTTAACAAAGATCAAACTGTTGAAGATGCTCTTGTTACTAAGCTTTCATCAAGAGGTTGAGGACAAGATAGATCTTCAACACATGGAGCAGCCAACTCCATTTCCAAATAGGGGCCATGCTCCTTCTATGGAAAGAAGAATCACTAAGAATTGGAGGATTGGAAAACGTAGAGAGTCCAAGGTGAGTGCGTTTCAAATTTAAACTCCAAATCTAACTCAAAGAAAGGACCTTGTTCTTATTGTGGCAAATCGGGCTATTTCGAAACAGAATGCTGACCCAAGAAGAATAAAGGGAAGAGGTAGCATTTCTAGACCTTCTCATGATTTTTATGATCAATCTCTAACTTTGCTGATGACAATGAAGATGACGAAAAGTACCATCTCTTTATGGCACAAGAATCAAAGTCGTCCATGGGTGATGATCGGTTACTTGGATTTGGGTGCAACCTCACACGTGACTTCAAGGAAGCAACTTTCAGGAAGGGGAACAACAAGGACAGATGATTCTCGAAGATGATTCAAGGGGAACAACAAGGGCAGGTGATTCTCGAAGATATTCGATTTAAGAGATAAAAATCACAGGTGAAATTCCTATCAGCGTTCAAGAAGGTAAAATAGAAATGATTCAAAGTGCCTCATCTATTCCTAACCTTGCTAGAAATCTCCTTTTGAGTTGGTTGCATAGTTATAATGATAAATCTCTCATAAAAAGCATGACGAACAAAAAACATGTGATTGCAAGTGGATCAAGGCGCAGCGACAATCTTAACAAATCAGATGCACGTGTACCCAATGATTTTATCAAGAAACTTGATAAATCACCAAAAGTCACCAGAAAAATTATTGTTAGTAGAGAGGTCATTTTCAATGAAAAAATCTTGCTGACTTTATGCCAAAACCAGTGCACAACAAGCTAATTTGTAATGACATTCATATTTCTTCACTAGAAGAAGAAGACATTGATCATGTAGATGGTGGAGCTGCTGCCTAATGAAGAAGATGAACAGGTTACATCACCACCTAATGTTATGAACCCAATTACATACATTGATATCGAAGGAAAACAATGGCTAGAACCCTACAAGCAATAGCTAAGCATAGACAAGAGATCTCCCATGAAGAGCCCAAGCAATACCTCTTAGAAGAGAAACATACAATTGTCTACCTAATGACTAAATGATAGCCCTATATATTCTGGCCCTCAGTGGACCTTCTAGAGATTAGGGCAAATTGGTACCTGGGTCCCATAAAGAGATTCCTTAATGGTGACTGGCCCAATACCTAAAGGTATACTAATCAGGGCAATTAGCAATTAGGGTTAGGGAAGGACTAGGACTTAATCAAATCATAACATCTAAGGAGCCAAGAAGCTTCCAAAATGGTATTTGAAGACCATTGAGGATGGACACATTTTGGAGCATGGTAAGCAAGGAGATCAAAGAGGTTAGAGAGGGAAATTTCATCATTAAACAAATTTGAACTTTGCTAAGTGATAGTGAACCTAACTCATGTAGGAAATCAAAGTGCCAAGATCCTTCTAACATTCAATCTCCATATACAAGAAGAAGAAGAAGAAGAAGAAGAAGAAGAGGGAGAGGGTTAGGCGCCCACAAGGAGAGAGAAAGTAGTAGCAATGCTTGAAAGGGAATGAATTACAAATGAACAATGAGTACATATAAATAGGCCTTCCAAGGGCCTAGACTCTTCCAAACCCTAAATTCTAGAACCTATTAATCATAGGGCACCCCCAAAAGTCAAGATAGGGCCCCTTAACATAATTAGACTTTACTTGGACCCACGAGTTATTACTTGACCAAAATTGGGTCCAACTTAGCTAAAACTAACTTAACATGGTCTAAATAATAAACCTAACCCATGGTTACACAAGTCTTGAGCTTTTGGGTCAAAGTAACGTATGGAAAACTAACATTATCATTTATTATTTCTAACACCCTCCTTAAATGATAATGTAAAAAACATAACATGACATGAAGTAGAATGAAAAAATTGCAACAAAATGCAAAATGTTGCTTGCTGCCCAAAACTTCATGTAGCCAAAAAAAAACTCCAACTCGAAGTAGTCGAAGTAGCCGAAATCTCAGCCCCAATCATGCCCGATGTAGAAGAGATGTAGAATACGAAGTGCGATAGCACCAAGTCGAAGAATGAAGACAAGCATACTCCATCCAAAGTAGGTAACCAAAAAAGCAGCCACAAGCCGAAATATGGATTTGCAATCCATCAATAGTTCCCACATGATTCCATAAGTCTTCTTACCACAAGAAATCGAAAACGTTCAAAGCAAGATTGGTGGCTAAAGGGTACGTGCAAAAAGAAGCTATCAACTATAACAATATTTTTGCTCTATTAGCCAAAACGCATACTACTAGAACAATTCTTGCTATTGCCAGTCAATTAAAATGGTCTATTTACCAAATGGATGTAAAATCAACTTCTCTTGATGATCTTCGAGAAGTTGATGGTTGAGTAGCCTTAAGGTTTCGTAGGGTTCATGAAAATAAACTTGTTACTAAGGGGAAAAACACTCATGTATATTAACTTAAATTTGAGGCTCCTTTACAAGTTGTTTGACCCAAGGTTCATTTTGTTTTCTCTCTCTAGAATGTAACTAGTATTATTCATTCAATCAAGTTCATCTAGACTGTTCTCCTTTGCTTTCCCATTATCTTTGTGATTGTTATTTCTCTTTGCAACTAGATCAAGCTCAATGCTTTTTGTTTCTAACATTTTGGTACCTACTTATAGTGAGACGTTATGGTCTCCTAACAAACTGTACTTGACTGCTAAACACTTGTACAACCTGAAAATATGTGATAATAGTCTAGGATGGTCAATTACCTGATTTTACTAGTTTAAAAACAATTTGTATTGGCCACCAGATTTCTTGTAGGGTTGGTGTTGTGCGACTTCCTCACTATCGGCCTACAATTCAAATGTATGGACTAGACAAGTCTCCTAACTTCACAACATGATGCTATCTTGGTTGTGGTTGACAAACTCACAAAGATGGCTCAATTTATACCAACTAGTGAAAAGATAGATGCATCTAGTGTCGCTAATCTGTTTATCGAGCAGATTTTCAAACTTCATGAGTAAGAAGCAGATGCAGTGGGAGAAATATTTGCCACTGATGGAATTTGCTTACAATGATAAGAAGAATGTCAGCACAAAGATGAGTCCTTTCGAGCTGAACTATGGTTTTAACCCTGCTGGTCCTGTTACGATAGGAATTCCTCAAAAAGTGCCTAGTGCGGCTGAATTTCTAACTCAAATGAGTGAAATGTTGGAGTTAGCAAAAGGAAATGTACGGCAGGTGATGGATCGAGCAAGTCTTTTGTCGATCAGAATCGCACACCAAGAGAGTTCGAGGAAGGGGACATGGTGAGGACTCTAAAACCCTAAGGACGAGAAAATGTTAGAAGCTATCCCTATGTTACTGTGGACCCTGAAAATTTGTCAAAAAGATCAGTGATGTTGCTTATAAATTAGCTTTACCTGAAACTTGTAAAGTGCATCCTGTCTTTCATGTTTCTAGGTTAAAAAGGGTTTTGCATGATGGTGATAACTTGTTGGTTGATGGTTTATGTGATTATCAAGAGCAACAAGAGGTGATTCATGGGCCCACAAAGATATTGGATAGGCGAGAGAGGCGTCTGCGTAACCGCTTGATCCTAGAATATTTGGTTGCTTGGCATGGTAGGCCTCTTTGCGTGCATAAAACTTTGAGTTTGTCATTGTGGACAATGTCTTTTGAGAGCGAAGGAATGTTGGGTATTTTACTCCTTGTCCCGTTTGTTGTAACTATGATAGTTAGAGTAATTGTAAATTTGTGAGGCACTGGCCTATGGTGACCAAAGTACAGTACTTAGTTTAATGCTAATGTTGAGACACACATGTGATGGGACATGGGTATTGGGTCCTTGAGAAGGGACGAGCTGGACTGACCTCCTCAATAGGAGAGAGTTGACCACTCAACTGAACACAGGTCATATGCTCACTGGGACATTTCGCCCAGTTGATGAGTGACATGTGCGGTGATGGTCCTCCTATCGAACTTGCCTTGAGACAAGATGCTGCCAAGTGGCAAGGGTCGGCTTTCCATGGTTGCCATCTGTCAACGCAAGGAAGGGTCAGGGCTTGGGGGTGCTTGAGGAGGGTGGATATGTGAGCCTAGTGTCAGGCACTCCAGTTACAAGCTAAGATTCACTAGCTATGCTAGAAAGCAGGACTTAAGCTAGAAGTAGGAAGAGAATGCTTAGGAGGCTAAAGAGGAGCAATCATCATAAACTGAATAAAGGAATACAATGATGCCCTACTTATACCCTCTCCCTGAATCAAATAAAGGATTCAAAAAAGGGAGGGAAAAGGATTTGGAGGGAAAATAGTGCGTCCTCCCAATCGAAGGACCCCCACTCCAAATCAATGTGACCAAGTCCTAAAAATATAACCAATTAGGGCCCAAGGCCAGTATATGAATAAAAAGGGCCCTTAGGCCTGCTTATGCATAATAACAATAAAAGAATGGACGCGGCAAATGTAATGAGCCAAGTCCATAACTCTCCCCTGCAGAAAAACAAAGCCCTCCACCGGCTAGCAAGCATAATGACTATCTAAAATAATAATGTAAGCATGCTAAATACTGAAAAATCACGAACTAATGGAAATACTGATGGAGAGGACATAAGTCGTCACAATAGATACCCCAAAAGTATCATAACTGTGTAAAGCAAGTATTAAGCAAATACTACAATAAAGAATAGTCATAGCTAGCCGAATCATGAAGTAGAGGGAACATCTACAATGATATCTGTACTAGAGGAAAGAACTAAAGCCATGAGGGCTCGAGCCTGGCAGCAACCAGGAATGCTAAGGTATTCGTAATGCCAAAGCTAGTAGAGGATCAGCCCAAAAGATAGGGACATCATACCAAGGTATCCAAAAAGCCCAAGAAGGTAGAACTGCATCAGCAACGGGAAGCCAATAAGGAAACTGGAAAAGAGATGGACACTCATTGCGAATAGCCGCATCATACACGTAACCATCAACCATATGTGCAAGGTGCCCCAAGAAAAGATAGCAGCATCGGAAGACCAGCACCAAAGAGTAGGAACATAAGCAGGATGACAGGCACGCTATAACAGCATGGAAAAGCAAGCGATATGCCAGGAAACATGGAGCATAAAGAGATCATCCTGACAAAGGATAGCTAAAATGGAGAAATATGCACCAACATGGTCAAAAGCCCAAGGTATCCATAAGGCCCATGAATGAGAAGTAGCAATCGCACACGGTACCCTCAAGGCCCATATCACGAGAAGAGCAGCATGCCAAAAGCTCCAGAAGGTTCAAGAAATCAATGCATCATACCTTGGATAAGTAATAGTGACCATCTGGCAAATATCCTCGGATGGAAAATGTGTAACGGTAAGGGAGAAAGGCTCATGAATCATGTCAGGAACCGTAGATATATCATGAGGCAGATCACAAACCTCAAGCAGAGATCAATGGAATAAAGCGAAAGAAGATACAACTTGATCACCAATAGCGAGGGAACCAGCAAACGTGAACCTGTGAAGAACCCCATAGAAATCATCAGGAACATCGGCCATAACGGACTCAAGAGATGGAGATATAGAGACCAATGGAGAAGATACTACAACCACCGAACCAGGAGGGCTATCTGAGGTAGGCGCAAAAGCAATAGTAGAAATACCACCAAGGTATACGGCCTCAATATCAATGAAACCAGGAATGACCACCGAATACGATATCTGTGAATCAAGGCATATAGGCGCAAGGCACGTAGCAACAACCTGTAACTCCGGAGCAGCATCAACCTGAGTAAGAGAACCCACGATCGGTGAAAGTGAAGCAGCAACTAATGTACTCTGAATGGAAAGAAGAGCTGCATCATGAGCCTTTGGCAGGCTACGCATATGCTTCCCAGTAACCAATTGATAGTCACTCTGGGAATCAATACCAGAAAGTAAATGATGCCGACCAACATGTGTAAAAGACAGTGTCTGTTGAGAAAGATCCACAGCAACAGTACCAAGTGACGAAAACCAATCTGCACCAAAAATAATGTCATAGCGCTCCAGAGTAATAATATAGAAATCTGCCTGTCCAGAGAAGTCACCAATGCTATAGTCCAAGCCCTGAAACATCTGAGAACTGGAGAAAGAATGGGAACGAGCAACCTCGACACTGAGAGACTGTGTAGCAGAAATAGGTGTAGCACGAATCCTGGTGGAAATGTAACTGCTAGTAAATGAATGTGTACTGCCAGTATCCACCAAAGCAATATGCTCTTGCCCCAAAATGCGAACACGTAACCGAATAGAACGAGGATCAGGATGCCCAACAGCCCAAGTAGCATAAGCAAGCTGTGCATGGCAAGCGGCGGAAGCAGGATCATCAGGAACGCGGGTCAACCGGCTCATCAACAAAATGTGGGTTAGGAGTATCAAGAATCTGGATATAAACATCAGAATCATCAGGAGTAAGAGCCTCATGGTAAAAGACAGCAGTAGGAGGACCAGGAGGAACGGTAGTAGAAGAAGCCAAAGTAGGAGAAGTAGTGGAATGAGAGCAAGAAAAACGAGAAGAAGTGGATAACTCAGGATACTTATGCTGCAAGGTAGTAGCCAAGGAGATAGCATCTAAGAGAGTAAGAGGCCGAAAAGATGAGACATCATATCATAAGGTGTCTCTAAGACCGGCAATAAAATTTGAAATAAGCTCTGTAGGATGAAGATCAGTAAAAAGGTAGGAAAGCTCAATAAATTGATCAATATAAGCAGTCAAATCACTAGTATGGCGAAGGCTACGAAACAGATCACGTTGGCGAACCAACCACTGTGGGTCAATCATAGCCATACGAAGATCATGACGAAAAGTAGGCCATATATGTAACCCCTCACGAGTAGGCTCAGAGCGATAAACACGCCACCAAGTCTGAGCTCTACCATCTAAATGTAATGCGACCAAGGCCAACTGCACTTTCTGGGTTTCAGTCTTGGGATATATAAGAAAATAGGTCTCTAATTTAGAGAACCAATTTTCCAAGATATTCCTGTGAAACGAACCAGAATAAGTAGTAAGCTCGATGCGATCATGAAAATCACAAGCAAAATGGGGCTCAAGATTACCTGAAAAAGTAGGAGAAGGAAATCCTGGTGGTGCGGAGGGAAATCCAGATGGTGGTACAGAAGACCCGAAAGGAGACCCATAAGGACTAGCACATGGAGATATCTGTATTGTCCTATAGTAGGCCCAAGTTTACAATTTTTTTATTATTATACTAAAAGGAATATAAATTGCATAGAGGAAGGACAAGCACAAGATACCATATAGCTAAATTTTTCCTTAAAAAATTTTGGGGCTTTGGCTTCGTCGTAGTGTCGTCTATTACGGCAAAAAGTAGTCCGCACATGCATCTCTCTCGATCAGACTCAGTATGGTAAACACGCCACCAAGTAGCAACTCGTCCATCTAATTGTAAGGCGGCTGATTGGATCTTCTAGATGCCAGTCTTGGGGTACATCAAGTAATAAGTCTCCAACTTAGAAAATCAATTCTCTAGTAGATTCCCATCAGAGGAACCAGAATAGGTCATAAGTTGGATCTTATCATGAAAGTCACGAGCGTAGTGTGGCTCAAGACTAGCATGTCCAGGAAACAGATAACACCACGCTAGTGGAGGGCTACCAAAAGGACTCCCAATAGGAGAAGGCGATGAAGTGGCGCCAAAGCTAGGTAAAGATGTCATGGGGGCCTTGCCAGGACCATGATGAGGCTTGATGGCATCAATCTGGGACTCAAGGGAAAAAAGCCTATCATGGCGACATCTACATGGGGAGAATCCCAGAAATAACACTATCAACGGCTTGTTGAATGTGTTCAGCTAAGGCATCCTGAGGTGTCTCACTAGTTGATGGAGATGAAGCAGCCATCAAAAAAGTAGTGATAAGGTGAAAAGAAACAGACAAAAAACCTGAGGGAGAGGACTTTTGTCATCACCCCAACTTAGTCTAATTCAAGCACCAAAAACACGACTAGCATGGACAGCCCAAAGAAGGTAACAATGCTATAAAAATGGAGCAGCTAAGCAGATATAAAAGTTGGATAAATAATAGCAAAAAGATAGAATTGTCGTATGTTGCAGGTTTTGTTAACTAGGTATAGCAAGGGTAGATGATCAGTGTAGAATGCAAAATACGTTGCCATAAGATAATGGCAAAACTGCAAATTTCTCAAATGGATGAAGAGCAAATTCCTTTGCTCTATTTATAGAAGTCAGCTAGCTTGTTTAAAGCAAGAGGTAGACTATATGGCTAGATGTTGAGCATTTGCCAAGGCAAACTAGTGATGCCCCCTAAAAGATCATCTTCCAATCCTAGATGTGAAAACATTGGCATGGAGAGCTTTGGTGCTCCAACCTATTAGATACTGTACCTATGGCCTTTTCTTCTCTTGCTTTGGAAAATGGTCACCAATATTATAAAGGCAATGGCTGGAAAACATGTCTAGAAAGAGGTGCCAAATATAGGTATAGATGGCCGTTGACAACAGTAGGTATAATGGCAAAAAGTGGACAGCATATGGTTGAAATGATGGATGTCAAATGGGTGCTAATATTGTTGGAGATGGGATCCAAAAAGTGGTGGAATAACAGCAAACAATGGATAGCAAAGCAGCTGGAAAATACAACCAGGGATGGGCGATGGACAGCAAATGCAAATAGCTGAAAAAGCTGGTAAAATGGGCAAAATCAACAAGGTAAAGAAGCTGGAATTGGGTAATGGACAGCTCAAAAGGTGGAGACAAAAATTAGGCAAGAAAGGCATGATGTACAACAACAAAATGGAAAGTATATGGGCTGGAAATGGGCGATGTTGTGTGTATGGGTGTTGAACTACAAAAGGATATAGTGCAAAACGGAAGAAAAGATGAAAGAGAGATGGGCGCTGGGTGGCTAGCTGGATGGGCAATGGACTGCTATGCAAAATCGTGCAAAATGGGCAGCAAGATGGGCGCTAGACAATTGGCTGGGTGGGCACTGATCTTCCTCCAATCAACGATGTCAAACAAGCAAAATGTAGATCTGTATGCAGTGCCCTCCTAGAAAAAAATGTTGATGAAAAGGTGCAAAAACCTCCTCCAAATAAGGTGCTAGAAAATGCAATAGGTACCGCTAAAAAAATTTGCCAAATTAGATGCCAGAAAAGATAGCGGCCGCTAAAATAGCCGCCAAAAATACCCTGAAAAAAAAAAAGGAAAAATTGCCACCAAGGAAAGTGCTTTGATACCAAGTTACGAACAAATTCATAGCAAATCAATAGCTAATCTAAGAAACTAGCACATAAGCAGGAACTAACCCGAGGCATCAAAGAAAATGCCTAAGGAGACTAAACAGAGAGATCAATATCATCAGCTAAGAAATGAATGAAAATAGGTCCTACTTATATGCACAAGGAGGCCCTAAAATGGAGCCTTCCAGAGGATAAGATAATGTTAGCAAACCTAATCAAAATGGATAAGGAGGGATAATAGTACCCCTCCTACAAGAGGGCCCCCACTCCAAAATCATATTGCCAAGTGCCTAATAAATGAATAAATGGGGCCAAAGGGTTCATGAATAAAACAGGCCTAGGGGCTTGCTTATGTATAACAATAAAGTAATACAAAAGGATGCGGCAAATGTAATGAGGCGATTCCCTAATTGATAATAGGTACAAAATGAAGAACTGAGCTTCCATGATTATGTCCAACCCTATCAATTGTTTTTGGAAAGTGAATGATTGCTAGTAACAATATCCAAATGAGCTACAAGTCTTGCTATAATCATGAACATCCAAATAATGGAAAATTGTTCAAAATCGATGATCACACTATGCGTATTCGAAAGGGCAGCCTACTGAGCATATCCCTAGTTCCACAACCTAAAAAATGTCCTACCTAAGCTTTCTACAAAACCCCATGTCCTCCATACACTCAGTTCACAAAGCAAAGAATTTAGATAACAAAAAAGCATGCTAAAATCTTGTAATTCAACATAAATAGGATATACGATTCTTTAAAACTCATATACATATTATCTAGAATTTGATTGCTTGAATTTTGTTTTAAATCATCCAAAAACTGAAGATTTTATTTGTATTTTTAGAGAAAAAACCATAACATGGCATTTTGATGTGCTCCGCATTCCCCTCCCCAAAAATGCTCCCATTCCTCGTGTTTTGATACGTACAGTAGGATTAAAAGTCTAAGAGCATAAAGCATCCAAAGTGTTTTGGGATCTATAATAGGATAAAAAGTGCACAAGCATAAAGCATCCAAATAGATATGTGGCATTCTATTTCATATGTTTGAAGTGGATTAAGTCAAGCAAAGAACTACACTCCTCTAATAATTATAGTTTTAGCTTTGTCAGTGAGCTGTTTTTTGGAAAGCTTTAAAAAAAATTGAAGTAGATTATCATTTATGAAAGCAACATGCTGCACAATACAAAATATTGAAATCAATAAAACTTTTCATAAGCAGTTTACAGCTCATAAAATGTTCATAAAGAATTTGGAATAGCACATTACACCTCGTAAAGAGTCAAAACCCATGGGCCATAAAAAATATTCTCAACCATAATGTAAAATGCCAAGACAATCCTTGTATGCTTTGGAAAGGCCTTTTTAGTGACATTTACTCGGTTTAATTATGGCTCGGGCTAACAACCTCGCCATAATTTTACAGCCGTTTTATCAAGTGCAAAGGTCGCTAAAAAGGCCATCCCCTAAATACATAAATCCCACTTTTGAAATTGCATTCCAACCTTTTGAGCGACGTTTTCAAATACCGCATCTTGTTTAGCATCCACATCAAAAATGCCGGTAAAGCTAAAATTGTAATGCTCCCGCTGATGGTTTGCCATTCCCAGCACGGCTTGTCGTGGCATCAGCCACTGCACCCTCACCGCCTCCTCATCCACCTCATATGCAGCCACATTGCTGCTCATAGGTCGCATCCGAAGATAGATGTCAATGTTGCTCTCATACTCCAACACCATTGTGCTCCAAAAGTTTCCACTCACACCTTTCTTTTATGGGTCACGTTATGACCACAATCTTCTTTGGCATTCAATTCTTGTAAATAAGCCCCTGCTGTATAGAAATTGGCATGTAATTGCCTTTTGCCAGTGCAATTGCTGGACTCACTGGCTTTGCAATGAAGCAATATGCAAGCAGGAAGCAAATTTTGATTGTAAGATAGATTCTTTTCACTGCAGAGGCAATTCGATTCTTTCTTTGTGAGAAGCCATGAATGCTAGAGGCTTGTTGTTGCCTGTCTTCATTCAGTTTTTAATGATTTTACGTCGCATCTTTCCAGCATTGCTTGAGTAGTAGTAGGGCTTGAAAGCTAGCTCCTGCATAACCGAGATGAACTGTCTGTCTCTCTTTTCTCTCTCTCTCGCTCTCTCTCTCTGCCCCTCTCGCGCTCTCTCTCTCTCTCTCTCTCGCACGCTCCTAACCTCTCATGGGAAGTGATCGACGCGTTGAAAGCTTCAAAAAGAAGGGTACGGAAGGTTTGAAGGGAGGGAGGTGACCCTTCTTGACAGACCTTTGATTGAAGGCCATAACCCAAGACTCCACCCTTGATCTAAGGCCTTTTCCACGGCGGAATGGTCAAGGTAAACTTTCTCGCCGTGAAATTTTTTTAGTCATAATTTTTTTTCTTTTTTACATGCAACTAGGCTGTTTCGTTAGGGAAGGGCATTTTGTTCAGGGCAGTAACCCCAAAAGGACTTTCCCACAACGGAATGGCCAAGGAGGCGACCTTCCTCGACGTGAAAACATTATTTTTTTTAGTCGTAAATTTTTTTTGCTTACATTTCTCTCGAAAGGTGGGAGGAAGGTGCACGCAACTTTTAAGACATGCACCTTCAATCATTCGGAAGGTGCATGTTAAAAAAAAAAAAATTAAAAAAATGAAATGCACCCACTCAAGGAGTTGACTCCCTTTTCTTTACGATTAAAAAATGATTTTACGACAAAAATAGCCTCGTATGAAGGGTGGAATTTGATATATCGCAATAAAAGAGGAGGACAGAGTAACTATAATAGGACTTCTCTAGAAGATTTGAGTAGCCTAGGGAGGTAGTATAATAGGACTTCTCTAGAATTTCTCACACATTTTAGATTTGAGTAGCCTCTTCCTTATAAGAAACGGGGGAGAAAAGAAAGAGGGAGAATGTTTGTTGTGACGGTGAAAATTATCGTTTCTCATCACAATTATTTTGCAAAAATCATAAACATCTGGTAATCAATAGATGTTGGTTGGGCTAATTACCAAAGCACTAATTTTTTAGGAGAGCCCTTGCTCGAGGGCGTCTGGCCCTCCCCTTAACTGCAAAGATTTTTTTTTACGTTCTTTTTTATGGTTATTTTTTTCACGTTTTCTTTTTCCTATTTTTTACAAAAAAATTAATCTTTCCATTTTTTGCACAAAATAATAAAAATTCAAATTTTTTTTATGGAACATGCATGTGGAATGACTAAGTGCCACATAGTACACTCACATTCTGAACATAATGTGCATGCTTGTCATTGGTTGTCCACATACATTTCATCATAATTTTCATGTGCTATGTGTCAACTTTTTATTGGTTGTCCACTTGAGAGTTGTGAAAAAAGGCTCACAAAAATTTTTGGGTTCTAAGTTTGGATGAACATTGTGCTTTTGGAGGTGCCTCCAAAATACAACGAAAATATAAGCATTTGACATTACAACATAAGTTGACTGCACCCTCATCGGAAAACCTTGAAATATTTTTTCAGAATTTATGATTTTGGATGGAGTCCTTTGTATCGTAGGATGAGGGTTTGGCCCAGCCTACACCCTCAATGGACATGAGGAATACCCCTAGTCTCAAACATTCAAGTTTTAACTATTGACAAGGTACTATAAAGAACACAATTCAACCTTTGAAAATAGCATATTGGTCAATTCTTGTTGTTTGAGTTTGTTGACACGTGAGATAAATGTATTAGCATAGATTTCTTGGATAGAACAACGTACAAATAATAGTGGTTTGAGCAAACATCTATTTATAGGCATGTGACTTTAGAGAGGCTTGCAAAGTGATTGTCTAAGGGCTCCATTCCCTTCAACGTGCATTATAGACCAAGTCTTGATGAACAAAATCTATTATATTAAGAAAATCGTGAAGTAAAAAACACATGTTAAAACGTGAATCCTCTGAATATTGATTGGTAATACTCTTAGTAGTGATCATGAATGCTCGCAAGTCGTCACACCAGAACATGAATACGTTGAATATTGTGAACATTTAGAATACTGACCGTGAATACTTTGAATACTAAAATGAAATTCTTTGACTAATGATCATGAATACTTTAAATATTAATTGTGAGCACTCTAAAGACTAGTCTAAATAATGATCACAATTACTCCATATCATAATTGTGAATAGTGTGAATATTAAACATGAATCCTTTGAATAATCGGAACATTGAACATGAATACTCTTATCATTTAGTATATGTTTTTGAATCTCGTCATATTTCTTATTAATGGGCGTAATTGGAATCAAAGAAAACATGAATGATGCCAACCATTCCGTCAAGTTACTCAAATAAGTAATTACCTTGGGTCGTAACTAAATCAAGAGGATCAAAACTCGACAATGGCACTGGTGAAGGTTACTTAGACGAGGGTTAACTGGGGATGCTAGTCCAATAAATTTGTGTTTTCCTACATTTTCAGAAAAATAATCTTTCCTCTTCCACAGGCCCTAAAATTAAGGTTTAGGGTAAACGAGAACATTGTGTATAGGGAACTTAGGGCTAAGGCAGAATTTAGGGCTAGGGTGAGCTTTCTTTTCTCTCTCGTGCGCCTTTCCCTGGCATAGCAGAGCGGAGCGACAAGAACAGCGATGGCGAGCAGAGCAGGCGCTCCCTTGCTTTTGGCGATGGCCCCGATCCAGAGTCTGTGCTGTCTTCTGCTGCCTCTGTTACTATTCCTGATGCCTTCTTCATCCAAAGCCTTCTATCTTCCTGGAGTCGCCCCACAGGACTTCGCCCCGGTAGATCTTCCTTCCACCTTCCACCCCATCATTCATAATAATGCCTGTTTTTCATTGTTTAACTCATCATAATTCTGTTACTACCTTTGATCTCTTCTTCTCATAGTATCAGAGCCGATCTATGTGATTTTACCTCATTGCGTGTCGTTTCATTATTTTATTTAGCTATACGTAAAGTCTTCAGTCTTGTTCCAAACGATTTTGCGTTTGATCACTCTGAGAAATAAGACTAGTCTAATAAGTGTGCTATGAAGAATTAAATGAGCACAGAGTACACAGGCTCCACCTTAGGGGCTTAAAACTTAGGGGACTTGGCTTCTGAGCTAGAAAAACTGTTAATCTACTTCCGCAATTACAGATCTGGAAACTTCTTTCTTCTAGCTTTAGTTTCCTTGAAAATCTGAAAAGTTGGTGAATTAATGAGCGCATAGGCACAACGTATTGGTGATGCTGGAGCCGTCAATGCATGGCCGATTTGGTAATATATGTGAATAGGCAGGAGTACAATAGGCTCCATGCGGTATTAGGGTATTTTCTAATTGCCGGAGTTATGAAGTCATTTGAATCATCTCCTGACATCAACTCTCATGTCCATGTTCCTTCCGGTTTCGGATTATTTTTTCATTGTATAGGACCTTGTGGATCTGCAAATCTTTGCTTTATGTTATGCAGTTTTGGCCTTGATCGGTCTTGGACCACAATGGCAACTCAACGGTTGCAATGACTCTGTTGCTCTAGTTTTTTGCTATGGCCCCTATTATTATGAATTAATTTGTAGCAGATTTTATTGCCCTATCACTAAATTTTGGGTGTAAGCTTGTTGAGTGCTAATTTTCAATTGGGATGTTTAATTGTGGCATCCTTGGATTTGATTTGCAAATGTATGCCAGGTTTGTTTGGTAGGGTTAAGACTAACTTGCTTCTGCATGGTGACGTGTGTATGGTAGGGTACACATTAGGTTGGACATCTGCTTATGGAAATAGCTCATTTTGAATGCCGTATATGTTGAAAGTATGACCTTCATATCCATGATGGACCATGTCAAGATCATATGGTAGTGATTGACATTAGCAGCTACTTGGTAACTGGTTAGTATAGTGAGATGTGTGAAATCAGTTACATTGTATTTTAAATTAATCCTTTACTGAATGTGCTTCCGATGTACTTCAATGTAATAATTGACTATAACGGCCCAAGTGACATATAATGTAATCAAATGTTGGTTCAGTCCTTACGTGTGTGCCAAAGGTGTAGGCACCATTGAATTTTATGTGTAGAGACCTCTAGTAGTAAATTCTTTTCTCTCACGTGGATCACTATCATTGTATCATTGTGTCATTCTTTGATGCAAGCAATTGTGTTTTTCTCTCCCTCCTCTCTCATGGCTTGAATGATTTCTACCTACTCTGATAGTCTAGAGTTCTTTTATTTTGCAGGACTAAGTAAGCTTTAAGGCCAACTTGTTGGACGTACTATGATGTCATTAATTTTGCTTGCAATTGAACTTTTGAGTAGTAATGCAGTGTGAGTCTATAAATCTGCCTTTACATATGGAAAGGGATTTATAAGAGAAGGATTAGATGTGAGGAGGCACCAGTGATATCTATGTGCCAATTTTTCTAAGTCATGATTATTGATAATTGAACTGCTTCCACTATTGATGATTTTAGAATGATCAACAACACCTTGAATGTAATCCTTTTTGTTTAAAAATCAAATAAGAATTATTTATCTATGTAATGTACAAATGAAAACGTTTTTTTTTGTAAATTTATACTTTTTGTGTTAGCATCCAAATAATAGTAATTTTTTTATTTCATAAGCTTCGTACATATGGAACAGGTTTTGCGCATTATGTACGGAGCAATACATGGGGACAAAAAATTCAATATGAGATTTGATGATTTGGATGTATCTTTTCTTTCTGCTTTTGACTGGCACCTGCTCATGGGCGCTGATTACAACATAAGAAGGAATGTGATAGCATGTAGTTTGTGATATGCATGATGGATTTTATGGGTGGAGGATGCATAAGGTTAAAGTTTGCATCTCTTTTTTGTTGTCTTTGGGTAAGTAGTGTGTACTTAACATTGACACACATTGACCTTTTCTGCATGGATTTTTGACAACAGGGAGCAGAATTGCAGGTGAAAGTCAACAAATTGACTTCCACAAAGACGCAACTTCCTTACGAGTTCTACACTCTTGATTACTGCAGGCCGGATAAAATCATAAACAGTGCTGAGAACCTTGGGGAAGTGTTGCGAGGTGACCGCATTGAAAATTCAAAATATGTGGTAAATGTTTATGTTAACTTTTCCTGTGCATGTTTCGTTTTTTGCGGTGGCACCGGAGGACTGAAGGTCATCCAATTAGGGCTTCACATGGTATTTGGTCAAGCAGGGCATTCACTTGTGTCTATATGGGATGTTCACATTTTATTTGTATTGGCAGTTTCACATGAAGGAAGATAAACTGTGCAACATTGTCTGCAAGATTGACAAGCTTTCCGAAAGGGCAGCAAAGAACTTCAAGGAAAAAATTGAAGAGGACTACCGTGTGAACATGTAAGTGTCAATAGGTAGTAGGGCTATGTCTTTCTATTATACTATGTGATGGCCCTTATTTACATCGAAAAAATCAATTCAGGTGGCAAATAATTGGATACTTTTCTATCTATGAACAAAATATATGTAAAGTACCTTAATGAATCTAAGAGTAGGTTGAGGAGTGCAAATAACCATCGGAATAGTCTGCAGGTTGATCTTACACTTGTGTATTTGAGACATCTTTCAACAAGTAAAAGTTTTATGATCTTGACTGTTTTATCCATTAAGCTACATGAACCTCTTCTTATAGTTGATTGTTTTTTACCTAATGATTCAGTTTTTGTGTGTTAATAATCAGTTGCATTTCTTTCATAGCAACTAGGAACATGGGAGTGTGGCATTGTTAATTATTCCCATACCCAAGTTCCCAGGTCTGGGAACAATCCTGAGAACACCAACTAATGGGAAGATGGGAATTTGTTTGGAAACATGCATTCCCATGTTTCCAGAGGTCACATTTTCTGCACAGACCAAAAGTAAAGAAATAAGCAACGATACAGAAAACTCTAGTTTTATTGTGTATATATCTGTTTGTATTATATGTTGCTCTGACGATGTGGCATTTCCATTCTCGTTCCCATTTTCTCGGGGAAAAATTTTCTAGATCCTCATTCCCGTTTCCTGGTCACTATGATTCCTTTAAATGTTTGTTGTAAGATGTCAGAAACATAATTGCTATCAAAGTTTATGTGCCTAATTCTACAGGATTCTCGACAACCTCCCAGTTGTGTCAAAGCCACAATCAAGTAAAACCAATGATCGTGGCTGGCGTGGCTTTCCGGTTGGTTTTAAAGGAACATATGCTGATCAGGTACTTGAAACACATACATTTGAGATTCTTAGCATCTTGACGCAAATAGTTTACCAGAATCAGACGTTTGGTTTACGGAGACAAAAATTCTTCAATGTTAACCTTACTCTTGTTTACAGTTTACTGGATACAGATGTTTGGTTGATGGAGACAAGAATTCTAATATCTATAATGATAGCCGTACTCCTGTTTACTCATGTTTCCTGGATGCAGACGGGTGAGGAGAAGTATTTCCTATATAACCATCTCAGTTTTACTGTTCTGTACCACAAAGACCCGGAGACTTCAGTGGCTCGAATTGTGGGTTTTGAAGTCACCCCTTTCAGGTAAATCTTTTTCTCCCAGTGATCTCTGATGCAAGGTTCCTCACTAATTTGCAAAGGTTTTTATGCTGAAAGGAATCCTGCAATGGCTCAACATTCTTTCGACAGAATAGCTTGAAGCCTTGAACATATCTGATCAAATCAGAGCTGAGTCACTTAAGATTGTCCTACTTTCCAAAGTTTCCAAATTGTGGGTTCTTTTATTTTTTGTTTAGTTTTTTGAATACACCAATATGCACTATTTGCTCTTGAATTTATGAGCATAGTGGCTCAGTGCAAGATGATGTTCATTGGTTGACTTTTGTTTATGCATAGTGTGAAGCACCAGTACGAGGAGCCTTGGAGTAAAGAAGCGCCTCGTCTCTTAACATGTAATAAGGATTCGAAGACATACGTAAACCCAACACAGGCTCCACAGGAGGTGAATGTTGACGAAGAGATAATCTTTACATACGATGTACAATTCAAGGTAAGACTATTTTTGCCCGCTTTCTCTCAGAATGCCAGCAATAGATTACTTAACTTTTCTTGTACTTAAATTTTACATTCCAAAACTCGTGCTTCTTTGAAGCTGGGAAAGTTTACTCCCAGTTATGTTTGTAGTGACATGAGCACTGAGTAGCATATATTTAATGCTATGTATGAAGTTGATGGTTTCACATCTTTGTGTTATTTCATGCATTTTTTAGACCAATTATGATGCATAGTTCTAAAGAATTGCAAGTTGAGCTTAGTTGATGGTTTGAGACTTTCAGTGGATTGCATAGTGTGCATTTTTCTAGACCTAACGTGATGATCCATACTTCCAAACGAACTGCATTTTGAAAAGTTTTTGATTTCAAAATTCTTATTGACTCGATTCAAATTGACTGGGAACTGTGCTTACATCGACATTCAATAAAAAATGTAGTGTACAGGATACTCACGAGGCTGTCTTTGGACTTTCAGGTCTCTGCTGTGAAATGGGCATCTCGTTGGGATAGCTACTTGCTGATGGCCGATGATCAAATTCACTGGTTCTCCATTGTCAATTCCCTTATGATTGTACTTTTTCTTTCTGGCATGGTTGCTATGATCATGATGCGTACACTTCATCGTGATATTTCTAAGTACAATCAGTTGGAGACACAGGATGAAGCCCAAGAAGAAACGGGATGGAAGCTTGTACATGGGGATGTTTTCCGGACTCCGAGCAATGCTGGTTTGCTTTGTATATATGTGGGCACAGGAGTGCAGTTCTTTGGAATGACATTAGTAACAGTGATTTTTGCAGTTTTAGGCTTCCTTTCACCTGCCAACCGGGGTGGCCTCATGACGGCGATGTTACTATTGTGGGTCTTTATGGGCCTCTTTGCTGGCTATGCATCTGCACGCCTTTATAAGGCTTTCAAAGGCTCTGACTGGAAAAATATCACTTTGAAAGTTGCATTTGTGTTTCCTGCGACCATCTTTGCAATTTTCTTTGTTCTGAATGCCCTTATATGGGGAGAAAAGTCCTCGGGAGCTGTGCCATTTGGAACCATGCTTGCCCTGGTTCTTTTGTGGTTTGGTATCTCGGTACCTCTTGTTTTTATTGGAAGCTACTTTGGCTATAAAAAGCCGGCACTTGAAGACCCAGTTAGAACTAACAAGATTCCAAGACAAATACCTGAGCAGGCTTGGTACATGCGCCCAGTGTTTACAATCCTTGTTGGTGGCATTCTACCATTTGGAGCAGTCTTCATTGAGCTCTTCTTCATCCTCACATCTATATGGTTTCATCAGTTTTATTACATCTTTGGTTTCCTATTTTTAGTCTTTCTGATTCTGATCGTGACCTGCGCAGAGATCACAATAGTACTATGCTACTTTCAGCTGTGCAGCGAAGACTACAACTGGTGGTGGAGGTCTTATCTCACTGCAGGCTCATCAGCTCTATACCTCCTACTGTATGCCACATTTTACTTCTTCACAAGACTGGAGATTACAAAGCTGGTTTCGGGCATCCTGTACTTTGGGTATATTTTTATCAGCTCCTATTGTTTCTTTGTTTTGACGGGGACCATCGGCTTTTATGCATGTTACTGGTTTGTGCGAACAATTTACTCATCAGTCAAGATTGACTGAGGTAAAAAAGCCGCAATTTTCTCATGTCGCTTGTAAATCTTATAAGTTAGCTGTCAGGGCTACTGAATCTGAGCTGGTAAAATAGAATGTTGACTTGGTTGAGATCGAACTCATTCAGAGACAGTTTTGCCACTCTCTGAGTCAAAAGCTGAATCGCTGCTGGTTGCTGTGAGGACAAGGTGTTACAAGCTACATTCTGGCTATCAATATTTGATTATCTGTACTTAAGCCCTGCTGAATGTGGTATTGATCTGCAACATTATACATGTGATCTGTCCTGTTAATATCAAAAAGTACATGACATTGTCTTGTGCTATTTCATTCTTGCTCTGGTCTTCTGACCTGTAAAAGATTTTTGTAACAAAGCATTAGCCTTGGTATCAGTCACCAGGGAACGTGTTCCCACCCCTTGGGAATGGGGAATGCCGTTCCCAGCTGCTCCCCAACATGGAAACTTGAGTGCATGTGGGGGGAACATTGCCAAGCAAGGGAAACGCTTTCCTAGCTGTTTCCAGACATTCCCCTGCAATTGGAGTTTTGGGACCATTTTGTGTAACCCCACCCCCCCACTTTTTTTTTTCTTCCAAATTTGTTTGCATATTCTACAATTTGAGTGCTTGAACTTTATGCTCAAGAACATATAATAATTAAATGATTATATGTGATGATGTGATGTTCCTTCATTCCCCATTCCCCAGAACGGTCCCATTTCCTGGCAACCATGCCTGGCATTGGAGCTTTCTATTGTGCCAGCAGCTAGCAAGTTAATATTTTTTTAGCTTTTCTATTTAAGAGGTTTGTATAATAACTTGTTGGAATGTGCTTGATTAGAATCAGTGTCACGCTAAAGATGGAAATTACAAGGCACTAAACTCATGCAATCAAAGGCACTGGCACACAAACTCATTCTACCAAAATGGCACCTGAAATTACACATGGACACCAACACTGAGATAACAATATTGAACAATCTTTAGTGTCTTCCTGTAATTATTTGAAATCAAAAGGTTAGCTCTACATAATGAACTTCGGTTTGAAGCTGCATTATACTTGGGTGGTTAACACAATGCCTAGTTTAAACATTGGTTGTCATGTTAAATCTTAAAGAGTGTGAAGCGTTTTTTTTAGTTCTTGTGAAGAACTATAAATATCTCTAGCACACCATGAAGAATATAATCATGTATTACTATTGTACTTGGCTTTACAAAACCAAATCTCTCATTCAAAACATTAGCAAGTTTTAACAAATGCCTTGCTATACTGGGCTTTATGAGACATTATTTTATTGAAAAACACTAATCACACGAAGTGTTCTCAATATTTCATCTTGCAGATTGTAACAGAAGGCCTAAAGTACATCTTGCAAGATACTTCTTTCGTCACAGTGTTATTTGTTTTTGTGAGAAAATAGTTAATTGTGTATATAATGTTACAGTTAAAGAGCATAAAAGGCCCTCCTTTCAAATTATTATATTAGATAACACTATTATGACAAATCAAAAGTCGTCGATTTTCATGTAGGAAGTCGTGATTTGGGAGCCATGTCCATCCCCTGTTGCAATGGTACCTATCATCTACTTGCTCTTCACATTTTGTTCACTATGATGTCAAAAATTTCCCACACAAGCTAAACCTTAATTGGATGATTGGATGCAACTTGCCATAGTGTTACAACAAAAACTCATCTAATTTTGCATTACTAACTAATCCCACCTTGTCAACCCAAAGCATTGCTTTTGTTAATTTTGCTTTGATACTCTTTGATAGGTTGAAAGAACTCCAAAACAAATTGTGTTCAGATGTAGCATTGGAAAATATATTATCACTTTTTGCCCCTGCCTTGCTTTGCAAGGGGGACTTAGCGTTCATGTGAAAGATTGACCTGCTTGTGTTGTGGACTTGATTTAAAAGACATAAATAAATATTTTTTATTTGTATTTTCGATTTTTGTGAGTTAAACATGTGGCAATTTCATAGCTATTGCTTTTTCTTTTTTTTATTCTTTGTCAAATATTTATATTTATTTTGATTAAGGAATTCCGGATTATTAAGAGATTGACATGTGGCTTTCCAATTGTCGTGGTCTTTGATTTTTGGGTTTTGGGTTTTGGGTTTTTGAACTACGTGCTTCTTGAAGTTTCGTTCATCACGTTTCTTGCCTTTTCTACCTGCTCGTTGTAGCTGCATGCTACATGCATGATGATGAGTAAGGCCAATATCACAATCGCTAAATCCACGTTCACAAAGGACACAGCTTCTGCTCTCAGCTTCTCCTCTAGCAAGAAGAAGATGAACTACACAAATTCATGCTGCAGGGATTTTCCAAAAAGTGAGTCAGAATCCAGATCGAAGAACACATGGAGGCTTGAAATGATACTGCCCTTGAAGGATACGACTGTACAATGTCGTGCAGCTTCAATGGAATTTCAGATGAGAGGTTACCTCTCATCTGCAAAACATCTCATCTGAAACGTCTCATCCCGATGAATTTGTTTAGCAAAACATCAGATAAATCTAGAGATGTCGGCTTTGGAGGTTGATGGAATTTGCGCTTGTACCGATCCACAGATCCTACGTGCCGTATGTGTTTAGCGGTTACTCTACGAACGGGAACAGTGGGTTGTGTCTGTGGTTGTGTCTATGATTTGGCATCTCTAAATGCGTCTGTGATTTGGCAAGCACAAATGCCAAAACATAATTTGGTCATTCCAATTAGCAGAGGTGATTGTTAAACGAAGCATTGAAAATATCATGTCTGCAACAGCGCCATATTTCCATTTCTAGTAGCGAAAAGCTACAGATCAACAATATTTTGCTGCAAATCAACAATATGGCAAAATAACATCAGGCAATATATTGATACAAGCACAGGGAGGCGTTGTTGCCCATTTGAAATTGCTTGTTATTCTTATTATTATGATTATGGTTGGCAATTGCTTCATCCTACAGTTTTCATCAGGATTTGATATTCCAAAACATAGGAGTTTCATATGATTTCTCAAGCAAGATCAAATGGCAAGATAAGCGTGGCTGCTAGATGTCTATCCGTCTCCTCAAGTCTCCACTTCCGTCGTAGAGCCTTACAATAGTGTTCTTTCAACTCATTCATGTCATTAGACATAGAGCGTCGCACTTACACCAACCTCAACTGACTAGTCTCGCAGGTTATATCATCTTTGACAGCGATTTGATAGAGCTCTTGTAGACATAACTGTTAGTTCAGACCAACTTGGTTCCATATCCTCGCAATCCATTTCATGCTTTTGTTGTATGCTCCTGTGATATCAGCTCAAAAAGCTTATCATGAGCCGCTCTCAGTTGCAAAGATCATAAGCAATGCCTTTGAACCTTTCTCCATGATGGCAAAGTGTGATGATGTGATCCTCGCCATGACAAATTATACATGGCTTGCTATCGCATAGAGATGTGGTTCCAAAATATTTAAATGCTGTAGTGGGAACGATCAAGACCAAGAGGACTACCCAATTTGTAGATCGGTGTCGTACATGACTCAAATGAAGACTCAACTACCAGCCTCTTGCAGGAGTTCCAGGAGATGATCTAGCAAAGGTGCAAAGGTGCAAAGAGCAGACTACATGATATCCAACCGTCACTAGCGACGCTGAAGTATTTTCGAGAATTTTTCACAAGTTTGATCTAATGTACGCAAAGAACACTTTGTGGGTTAGTACATTAGCGAGGGCATGGAGGAGGGTGAATTCTCTGAGGCCAGAGAAGGATCTAGCAGCACTGAAAAGGACTATGAAGAGGTGGATCCTGAGGAGGGTGAGGGTGAGGGTGAGGGTGAGAGTGAAGTTGAAGGAGAGGAGTACTAGATTTACTCCTAAATTGCATGACTCTTAACCTAGTTTCAACAAGTCTAAGATCAACAAGCAATTCAATAGTTCTGATGATCATTACCGTTCAAAAGAATATGTATATGCTTGCATCTCAACATGAGTTTCACAATTAAACATACGACTTCAATGTTCAGCTATTCTATGTCATTTTTTTTCTCTGTCACAGTATAGTTTTATACTCTAGACTTTTATTTAGTTTCCTAGTTTGAGATAGGAGATATGATGAGGATTCCCAAAAGAGCTTCTAGCTATAGCTATAAACTAGTCTAAGTAGGGGGATGTATCTAAGTAGCTTGGTACTCAAATCATGCAAATGTTTAAAATAAACAGCACTTGATGGTTACAAATTTCCAAGATTGATCTTATGTGGACTAATATGTACGAAAAATACTAAAGGTGTGAGCCATTTGTGGTATATGAATGGGAATTACTATGAAATCATTTGGACTCCTAAAAAGTTAGAAATTGGAAATAGAAATCAAATTTTTAGTACTCATTAATATAAGACATACAACAAGGAAATATATAAAGAGTCAAGAGTAAAGCAACTTATATGTCTGCTCAATTCACCTTACATGTAGAATTGATGCTACATGAGACGTCTAACTAGTTATTGATCAAGACAACACGTCAATACAAATACATCTCATATCTACATCGTCTTTTACAATTATGCCATATATGGCACACAATTGGATCATGTCTGGACAAACATACAAAATTCAAGAAATTTATTTGGAACTACATACACTTATTGGTCAGATCATTCACCAATAATGATAAACACCTTTAAAAAAACTTTAACAACGTGCAGTTTATTGCATGTTGCAAAGGCAGGGCCATGTGGCTTGCCACAATGCACTTGTTTAGCTTGCACTACATTCGTGGATGTGCATGATCAAATGCATGTCTAGCATTATTACATTGGAGGAGTTTCGGACACCAAAAGGGCCTTTTGTCAAGATGCTATTTTTGACTTCTCAACTATTCGACGTACAATTGGCCTAGTTATATATTTACACCTGTGAAAGACCGTAACGTTGTTTGTCGGTCGATTTCTTTTTTGGAACTTTCCGATCATATTTTTATACAATTCAAAACTCCCGCCGAGCAGGGTCCTGACTTGTGATTGGACCGTAATTGCTGCCTGTGAGTTTCCTGAGTGCCCGAGACCTAACACTTGTGGTTAAAGTAAGTCTATTTTGATCTAACCATAGTTAGAGTAACATATATGTTTTACGAAAGACCGCGAGCATTTATTACAAATTTGGTTATTTATTTTCATACTGATTCAACTACATTTTGTTTCAGACTCTGTTGTTCATCTTCTTTTAGCTTTGCAATGGCTTCGGAAAGCCGTAGACCACGAAGCAATATTGTCTCAGTTTCTGCTTGTAATGAAAAAGACTTTGATGGCTCTTGGATACCACGTATCTATAGAAAATTTCACTGGGTTCTCATGCATCCCTCATCAAGAGGTGTTTTTGGTAAAAAGAGAAAATCAAATATGGTTTTGGAAAGGTAGAATTTTAGACTTCAAAGTTTCACCCGCTGGTCGATCCATTTCAGAGGTCTTGATTCAACATGTCTACATGCATAAGGAAATTAGAGTGGAAGGCGTAAGTTCAAATGACAGACTCAAATGCAATTGTAAGTTTTGGAGAATTTTTTGCTTTGAGCTTTGCATTAATCATTTAGATGTGCATCTGAGTATTTAAATGACATATAATTTTATGGATTTGTGCAAATTTGTATCCGTCAAGCATAATCGAATGGCAACCTACACAATCCCTTGTCGGCATCATGGACGTTATTCATTCTGATATTGGTCTTCTACAATACAAGAACCGCTCCACGAAATCACTTTTGGATTCTTGTATTTTCTTCTATGATTCATTTTACACACCATCTAGTTTAGGTGGAAAATTAGAGGCGATATCATTACCCTCTTTCTCAAGCGAAGAATGGATTCCTCTAGATTCCACCATAGCAGAGAGCTTCCGATCAAGGCTTTTTATGGACATTCAAAACTGTATGAAATGTAGCACAGGTTCAAAAAAACAATAGATTGCACTGGTTTTTGTCTATTGCAATATTTGTTGATTTTTTTGTTGAATGTAATATTCGTAGAACAATGACAATGTTTATTTGTAGTGATTTAACAGACAATATGTTATCAAGCCTCCTTGATGATCATTGGGATAAAAAGAGTAATGGCAATATCGAGTGCATAGTTAATAGATCGTCAATCATTAGAGGAGTTCTAAATCCCAAAAAGGCCCTTTGTAAAGATTCTTTTTATATTTTTTCTCGAATTTTTCTTACACATGGACCAATCAAAACACTCAAATTTGAAATCTACGTAACGTAACTTTTTGAGTCCAAATTTTGATTCCATACAAAAAATGGCATAACTTTTTAGTGGTAAGTCCAGATTTAGCAGAGTTTGGTGCATTAGAAAGCGCTCAACAAGGGCTTTCCAATGATATGTTACATGGCATACTTTTGAGCTATGATTAAAAAGTTATGGCAAGTCAAAAGTATTAGGGTTATAATATTTTAATAATAAAAAAAGCATCTTGCACGAATTCTTAAAGGGTCTTTTTGGAACTCAAAACTCCTCTAATGGAAATTTAGATATCTTATAAAAAAACAAGTGCTTTCTTTAACATTTTATTATAGAAGATGGTCCAAAGTTGGCAATGGATGGAAAGCATTGGATCAGGATTTTACAATGAATCATCAAGATCAAATAGAAATCCAAGTGAGGAAAAATAATTCTACTCTTACAACAATTGCGGTGGAAGAAGATTGGACACTCGATCACATTCGATCAGAGTTTACATTGCGCAATATGATATTCCTAAACACTTCTGTTTTTGAGTCAACGAGAGATTGGTAGGTGTATGTGTATTTCAGGTTACATTTGAAATGACTTTCAATGATTTCATTTAAACATGTTTCAGTGTTTTCGATATTGCAATATTTCAGTAATCTCAATGTTGATATTGTTTAACAAGTTTCTTTGATGTACAGGTAAGACCAAGACAAGAAAGTCGCATAGAGTGCAAGGACTTAAATAGAAGCGTAGAAATTGTTGAAACCGCATAAAAATTGGGATGATAGACGAGCAACAACAATGTACTTTTTCAAAACAAAAGGAATACAAAGAAGTCTCAAATGACTTCAAGATTTCATCGAACAATTTGTATTTAGTATTTTGAAAAATGTACATTGTTTTTTAAATCGATATAATATATTTGTGGGATTCAGTAATAGCCCACTTTCTATTTTGTCTATCTATTGTTCTATGCATTATCATGTGATGTTATATTTCTATGTGTCTGTCAGAACTTATGTGACAATATTTACATTTCAATCAAAGGTGCCTGAGGCATATCCTCAAGCATTGTAACCTCATCCACGGATCCCCTGGCAGGTATATCTGAGGCACCTTCATGCTTCTAGGGCCTTGCACACGATAGTAAAATTTCCAACATTTCATGCCAATACTGATGAATCGCATTTGTTGATACCTCAGGACATTGGAACTGCAAGATAAAATATCGAGTGTATGTATGTATTAGCCAATGTTTTAAAAAATATAAATTCACAAAGTTAACAATATATCATCAGGATGCTGGAACATTAAAAAAAATACCTCACGGATACTAGCATCTGGAGGTTGCACCATATACCAATCCAAGAACGATTTAACATTCCAGATTGAATACCATCCGCAGCTGAAAGCATCGTCTTGTTGCGAAGACTGAGAAGTTACAGCAAAAAAAAGTTAAATTATAATTCAATATGATTCTAAACTCCATGCCATCATGCAAATAAAATACGTAAAAAGATTCTTTTTACCTTTGCATCAACAACCTCGATGTTGGTATTTACAATCAGCCCATCCAGCCTAGGCAATAGCTCCACCATCCTTTTGTACATGGATTTAACCATGGAATGGGTGGCATGCAAAGAACTCATTGTCATGCACACAGGTGTGCATCTTCCAGTCGAATCCACTTTCATGGATATGACGTGCACACTCCAATGTTTGCTGTCGGAAAATGACAAGCAATAAATTACTAGAATCTATAAGAGTTTCCAAAAGACAAATCTTACAGAAAAAAAATATTACAAGAAGAAACTATCTTACTTTGAACAGTATGGGATGGTGAACATTGATGCCTCCTTGCTAGTGTGCCTGAAGAGCCTTTTGGCTTTCCTCTCTTTATTCAACAGATGCCCAAAAAATGGAGATACAACAAAAATTTCCTTCGTGACTGTATATGTATATTTATGTACATAGTATGCACAAGCAGATTCAACTACTGTGTCTGAGATATATGAGGTCTTCTCTTTTAGCTCCCTACAATGCGGGTCTTTGATATGCATTGCAAAATTAATATCGTCCCAAATATAAAGTCCCCTCCGAGATCATCTATTTTCCTGGCTATATACAAGTCAAAATCAATGTACCTCTCAGAATCAAAAAATGTGTCTTTAGGTTCATTCGGAAGTCTGATGTGCAACTCTTTATCAGTTGCATCAACATCAGAAACAATCATGTCCACCATTGTATTTAGGTCATCCTCATCTATAGAAGGAGAATCATGCAGTTGAAGATCAGGGGTTATGGGAGGACTCTCAACCAGTGGAATTGTGGATGTACTAGCCAGATCTTTTCTAATGGGAGGAGGTGAGGGTGAAGAGCTGGGAGACCTGGGCTTGGGTTGCGAACGCTTGGGCTATGTTTGCTTTCTCTTTTTGCGGGGTGGGACAGAACCCCTTTCAAGAGGAACTTGCCTCTGTGTGAATCCAGAATTAAAAATGTTGTCATAGGTATTTCAAAGCCTTATGACATGAAGCATGTCCTTGGGCATCAATGTCATCCTCTTGCCATGAATGGAGCACAACATCGAATCCTCAAACAATTTTGTCTGGAAGTCCTCGTATGCAGTATGGAGGGCCTCCAATGCAGTGATATTCCACCTCACTGCATAGGGTAGATGGGTGGTCATGTCTTGTGTAACCTCTCTCACAACCCGGTAGAAGGCTGCTTTCGGGATCAGAAGTTTGGTGCTCCTCTGCAAGGCCCTGATGTCCCTCAACCATGGACGGCGAGGTACAGGTTCAGATGTCTGGGGATGGGACGGTTGAACGAAACTGGTAAGCCTAGCGGTTTGCTTCGTCCGAGCCATTGAGGCCGGATATCTATACCACGCGAGGACAAAGACACAACAGAAGAGACACTGAGAACTCTAACGATGATATCGCTACGACGCGAGAGAGTGGCAGAGTTAGGCAGGGAGAGGCAAGGCCTCGCGTGATGGAGATACTGGGAAAGTCAGGCTGATATCGCTACGACGTGAGAGGATGTAAGGAACAGGCATGGGGAGGAGGTTGCTCGCGTGATGGCGATCTCACGAATGCAGGTCGTATGAAAGCAATCAAACGTGACAGCAAATTATGAGAAAACTTGTACAATCCCTGGGAATGGACTTATATAGGGAAAAAAATTTGGCACGTGTGAATAACAACGACACGTGGCCCAGTTAGTAGCTGACATGTGGAACCACACGTCTATATACGCACGTGTGAAACTGCACGTCTGGATCAGCACTTGTGGGATCCCACGTGGGGACACGTGGCCGAATGGATCAACGACATGGGTTCTCGCACGTATAGGCTTGCACATGTGGTCACATGGCCCAATCAGTACTTGACGTGTGGGACCACACTTCTGTATCCGCACGTGTGAAACTTGCATGTGTGGCCACGTGGTTGAATGGTTTGGTGACGTGTGTTTTGGCACGTGTTAGCTTGCACGTGCGGGCACGTGGCCGAATGGCAGATTGACAGATATTGTAGCACGTGTGGTCTTGCACATGTGGATGGTTGTACTACGCGCATAGATCTGATCCGTTGTTGGATCGACGAGTGTACGACTTGGATTTTATTGGTTTTAGCTATATAAATGTTGTTTGATCAGTTAAAACATTTCGCTAAGTTTTGAATTGTCACCCTTGTAGCTCTCTGTGTGTGAACACTACTATTTCTTTGCAGTATTGCTACCACGCGAGAATCTTTCATAGATTCTAGACAGTCTAAGATCCCTCGTGTCGTTTCGATATCAGGTCATTCACCAATATCGCCATCACGCGAGGATTTCCTGATTGTCTTCTGACTCCCTGCCACCCCACGTCGTAGCGATACTCGGGCCTACTGGTCATACTTTCGAGATGGTCGCCTCATCCTCTAATACTTTTGATTCTGCGTTGCATGCCTTCCTCGTTGAATCCAGTGTTGGTAACTACATAGGTCACTAAAAGATATATTTCAATATGTCTTTTGATATTGAGAGGTTTGGATCGGAACATAAATCCTATTTTCCACATTGTATAAAGAGTATTATGATAGTCTGAATCAATCTATGTTGATAATGGATAATCTATGATTCATCCATTTCCATGACCTAGTACTTTCCCAACCATCTTCAAATCAAAGCCACAACCGACGATTCACAAAAATCATGAGTGATTTTAAACGTTGGTCCATTGTGACCAGCACAATCGATCATGTCGTTTTTTGCAGGAAGGCATGGGCTTTGTGTTTTATCTTTCTGTTCTTGTTCCTGAGGAGGCAAGAACTTTGAAACTTACCATTGAGGGTGCCTCATCATCAGCTGATTTTGTAATATCAGAGTCAGCTATTGTTGATGATGCCTTGGGTGCTGACGAGGAGGCAAGATTGGCATCAATGTACGACCCAGCCGAGTCTCGTGCATTGTCCATTTCTTCCTTATCTGACGTGAATCCATATGACAAAACCAAGACTCTCCTCGATTTGCCAGTGTATTACATGAATAGTGTCGTATACCTCTCACTAAATGATGTTGGAGATGTTCTTGATCTGAGGGAGGACGAAATATTATCAATTTTGTCTAGTTTCATCAAAGAAGGACTTCATAGATCTCGATGGTGATGATGATCTATGTGTTTCTATTGATTACAAAGATGGAGATGAATGGATGGATGGGACTGAAGCATTGTAGTCGATCATGTCTGAAAGCAAGGCATACCATGCAAATTTGCCCTGTGAGGAGGAATTTCTGAAAAAATCCGGAGCAGCTATGTGTCACAGTCTTCGGAAACTAGTCCATCCAGTGCTTCGATGACCATTGTTGTTGGTCATGATCTACATACTGCTGCACTTATTGAAGCTGATGAGCGTGATCTAGTAGGTAAATCTGGTTTTATCTTAATGAGATTTTTATTCAAATATAGTTATTTTGTTTTTCAAGACATGTGACCTTTGCTCGTATTTTACAGGCTACTGTGGAGGTGGATGCCTTTGCAACAAGGCAGGAATATTTGAGGAAAGGCCAGGAATCACGACAAAGGGATTCATCCCTGTCCAATTATTTGAAGTGCTTTGTAAATAAAGAGATTTGCATTCATCATAGCAAATTTTCTTCAGATGTTGCGACAATAATAATGGCAATTAAAGCATTATCCTATTTCTTGAACGGGCATAAATACCCTCAGAATACATATAAAATTATTTTTGCGAAGAGAGACATTGTCATAAAAGTGTTTGGCTATGTAGTTGAGGAACTTCCGAAAAGGTTTTCCTCCTTGGCTGTTTTTTCTAGATACATTGACTTGAGCAAAAAAAGATTGATTGATTTTCTAGATCCATATGATAGAAAAAAATTTCTTCATGACCACACAGCAAAGCTGATCATCAAAGACAAAGAGAAACAATGATTTTGCCTTGCATTGTACTACAAATGATGCGATATAATACATATACTTTTTTTGTTTGATATCATGAAAATTACTATGGGTTGAGTCTTGCATCAATATTATTTTCGTCTATAAATTTGCACGCCTTTCTGAATTTCTGATAATTTGTTGATCTAGTTCTATATCATATTTGAATACGCCTGTAGAACCATTGAAACAACTGGATGATATAACTATTTTTTTGAGATGTTCCATCGTGTTATGTATTTTGATGAAATGCTGCTCTAGCTTGCCAATGCGATTTCTCCATTCCTTGTGATGACCAAATACTTAGATTGTCGCAAGCTTTTGCAAAAAATGATGCATGATGTCGTAAAATGTGCTGCAATATCAGAGATACAAATATTGTCATATTAATCATTTTAATTTAGCATATGTGCAATGAGATTATAAATCGAAGAGTTAGTTACATTGAAAAGAGATTTACCATATAATGCGTAATATGATCTTCACCCCAGGCGTCTTTAACTGCATCCACAAACTCAATTGTTGATTTCTCAATTAGTAGGACATTAGTATCAAACAGTTTATCTTTTTTGAGCAATTTGACCATGTTGTCAAGCTTTGTCCAGACTTCAACTTTTTTAATCCTCGTTGTTCCTTTTTCTTCAAAATCCCCAGTACACCTATCCAAATTGAGTACTGTGTTGGTTTTCTGGAATGATTTGATAAGAAATGACGAGCTTTGGATCCTCCTATACTTGGTTTGCATGGGATGTTTTCCGTTTTCCCTGAAAGCTTCTCGTCCTTTTGTATTTTACCACGTCCTTTATGAAGTTCCGCTTGTGATAAAACTTCTTCCAATCGAGCTATTGCCTTTTTGGCTAATGACTCTGGCTTAGTATTCCAAGCAAACCAAATATGAAGGTATATCAATTTTTCGATAATTCTAACCTCTCCATGTAGTGTACAAATGTGAATATTTTTAAGCGGAATCGGTAATACTGGTTTCCAAGTCGGATCTTCTATATCCCTTGAAACTCTCGTGCGCTTCGACATGTCATGTGTAGTTTTCATGCAATAGACGCATGGATAGTTTGAATTTGCTCCATGTGAGACGTTGAACATGCACTTCAACAACTTCAGGTCTCCAGCCAAATGCCATTCCAACCTAAAATCACCTATTCTAGGAACATTGAGTGGTGTGTCGCTCATATGATTCTTAATTATCTCTAGTCTGTTTTACTAAAAATCCAAAATAGAATGTCATGATCTTCTTTTAAAAGCTGTTTGAACTCAGACCTATAATAACAAAACATTATTAGCTTAAAACACAAAACCATTAATTCTCGAGATGATTTAGTTGCTAGTACTCAATAGAATAGATTTAAACCTGGAAAGCTGCCAACCACCAAATATTATTTTCGGACTGCACACTAAAATCAAGACTCTCCGAGTTTATCGTATTGCTTAATGTTCCATTCATAAGTGTAACACTAACCCTTTCCAGCTTTTGTCCCTTTATTACTTCTGATTCATCTAACTTGAGAACTAATATCAATTTTTCAGCACTTTCATTTGTGATTCCATAAAACTTTACAATAAATCTCAGTAAATGATTCAGATCTACAAACATATTGTTGGTAGAATCATATGACAAAGTGCCATGTTTTGAGTTATAAATTTCATTTATATGGTAAGGATTACCAACGATGTTTTGCAAACCCCTGTTTAACACATCCCTCTCTAATTTAATTTGAAAGGGCCAGGGAATAGGAAATTTTTTTATATGTACTTGTCCAAATGCCTCTTTGATAATTTTAAACATTGTATCATATGCATCCCTGCTAATACCAAAATAATCACATGCTCCTTGTATCAATTTTTGGTCAATGATCTTGCCGACTTCGCCCATAAGGGCCTTTGCAATCTTGGACTTGATTCGAGAATGTCGTTGATTTCCAAGTAGACTCGTCATTGACTTGGCTGTAAGTACTGCACTCAAAGACTTTCCAATCATGTCCTTGTCTTTCAGATTTTCATTGGTGACTAAAGTTGATCTGCAAAATAAAAATAAGATTTAGAAAAAAAACAATTCACAACCATTGAGTGCTAGATGAAACAAAACACATGAATAGTTTAAAACGTAATCTTACTTGAAAGCATATTCCCACTTGTTGAAAGCTCATCAATACTTTTTAAAATAACTCTTTTTCGCTTATTGTTCAGTATTTTCTTCCGTAATGTGTTTACTTCTACATTTATTTGACAATATGAGATATGCAATGTTTGTAAAATTAGTTTCATATTGTCAGTTTCTTGGTTAAGGTTCAATATAATATCTTGCAAACGAGAATTATCTATCTTCAAGATTTCATTCTCTTCTTTTGTTTGCAAAAAAAGAGTTTCTTTTTCTCGATAGTCAGTAAGCAAACGATTCAACATATTTTCCAAACAATGGATTTTTTTCATTGAACTACTAATGCCATAACTTTTCAATCTTTCACAATAACCCAATAGACCATTGTGTCCTTCACACAAAAAAAGTATGAGTTGTGTAACCGATCTAAAATTTGGATGTTGCATTGAGCTTGGATCGATTGGATACAAACTTCCATCAACCCATAGATCACAATGTTTCCTATCTTCCGTCCTTTGGTGAGCTGGTAAGGTGGATCCTTTCAGATTTTTTCTCGATGATGATTTAGTCCCTTGGCAACATGCTTTTACATACAATAAGGAGACTGAGCTGTCTGATGAGCAGGTCCTACAACATATGGACCCCAATCATTACGGAATTAAGGAAGTACCAGCTCAGCTGCCACAAAAATTCGCAATGGCTAAAGTTTCCAAGATAGATCCACCAAAGGCCCCTGCCAACAAAAAGAACCAATTGAGACAACGCTACAACCAGGTGATCTGATGGAGTGATCTAATAGAGGAGGCTATAGCTACGGTGGATGCTGATATTTGCAACCACGAAGCAAATATCACACTTGTTCCGAAGAAGGACAACAAGGATGAGTCCAACTATGTGAGTAGAAAAAGAAAAAAGAAGGTGTTGGATTCCTTGAAGTCAATTTGAATGAACTCAGATGTAGCGTTATCTTCCTCGCAGATGACTAAAACCCAAAAGATTACTAGTCGGACTAAGATCAATATGTTGAAGGAGGAATCTCACTGAGCACCAGTTCACGAGATGCTTGAGACCTTCAATAACTACACCTTAAACGACATGGTAATCCGCAAGCACAAAGAGAATTTGATCAGAATCAAACACCAGCAAAACAAGCCTTCGAAGAACTTGCGCGAATGCAACTGATGAACCTTGCTGAGCCAGGAGAAGAAGAGAAGATTGTGCATGTGGAAGAACAGCTAAAACCCACACAATTCAAGATACTACGTTCGTTGTTGGCAGAATATAGGGATTGTTTTGCATGGAATTATAGTGAGTGGTATAAAAGTACCAGCTCACATGAGAACTAGAATTGATTACTTTCCTTTCTGAAGTCCTTTGTGTGGGGCTCCCAACATCTATGCAAATGTTTTTCATACATAAATCTTACCTGAAGCTTGTTCTTTGTCATCATTTGCTACAAATGTGTCTATGAGACAATTTAGACATTGTATATATCTATACCATCATTGTATGACAATTATTTATACTAGTATTTGAAATTTGTGATAAAATTGTTAGAGTTTACAACATTATACCCAAGCATGATAGTATATATTTATCATTGAACAAAACAATGACCACATAGAATGTTGAATTATGATTTAAAATAACCTTAAGCATGTACATTATAATTCAATATGAAGTATTTCTATCTAGGAGTAATATTTTACTTATGTAAGGTCAAGAACCTTGAGCATTGACTTGTCCCAATGTTCTTTGGAGCATTTGCTTTGCTCAATTCAAAATGCCAAAACACTAATGAAATGATGTGATGATGGATGTATTTATCTTTTGAACTCTTATAATTTACAATGTCACTACAACATCATACCACTACTTTCATAAACAACTTTGTCCAAATGGTTGGTTGCATTTTGGAAGTGGTTGATTAACTTTTGGCATTAATTAACGTTCAATGTAATGCAACAACACAAAAAAGCATCCCTCTCCAATCTCCATTCTCCCTTTATTCTCCTCTACATCTTCCTCTCCCTCAATGATAATATCCTTTATGAGTTACAAGTCTCTCTTACTGGTCGCCAAAAGTCAAATTACTATATATGCAAAACTTCAGCGTCCACTGCAAGTTCAGTTCTATGATGAGAATTAAATAAGGCATTATGATGGATCTTGAAGTTGAAACTCGAGCATGTGATTTATACAAACACATGCACAAAACCTTCCTTTGTAAGATAACATCAACAAATCAGAAGCAAAGAAAGCAAGCAAAAATAAAAAATTTCATCTTGCTATTATTTGGAAAATCCTCAAAATTAAGTACCTTTTACGAAAAAATTGTTGGAAAACCGACTTGCTCATACGAGTAACCAAGATAAGGTTTCTATTGTTGTTAGGCAATAGCCATACACATGAAAGAGAACACAAACAAAAACAATGAAGCATAATGATGAGATGTACTCCAACTACGTCCCATAGCAATGGACTAGGAAGCACTACATACTTATTGATGACTTTGGCATTAAGTCTCTATGCCAAAAATAAAAAAAAGTTGCTTTAAAGCAATTTCCTAAAAGATGTCGCTAAATCTATTAACAAGCACACAACACCTATCTATAGCAAAACTTGTGCTCCAAATCAACTACTAGAATCTCGAACTTCTAACTAAAATCTAGCTTGACTTTACTAAATATAGGTAAGAGCCCCTAGGATCATGACTGACATGCCCCAATAATTCTAATTACTCCTAGACAACATCATTAAACGAAATAGTGTGAACATCAACTCTACAAACATGTATTGTCTATTCACTAAGAAGCATAGGTGAACCAATCCAAAGGTAAGCACAATGAACGATTCAATGAAAGTACATTGCGTGGCACTATCTTGTTTTCCGTTGAAAATTTTGGACAGTCAGGCTTATAGATTATTCACAATATTGTAGGAGTTTGCGATCAAATTTTTTTTGCTCAAGTACATAAAAAATTATGCAAATGTAGATGTACCTCATCCTAAAGCTACAGCTAGTGATCCTTGAATTTTTCAATAAAGAAAAAAATTCTATGAGAAAGTATAATGAAGAAGTCAAAACTTGCAATTTTTCCCATGACAAATGGAATCCTTATCAAGTACCTACAAGAACCAGATTTCATTGCCTCAAACCTGCACACATAAAATGTTCACAATTTGAGAGTGATAGTCAAAATACAACCCTACGCACAATTTGAGAGTGATAGTCAAAATACAAACCCTATGCACAAAATAAGTGAGTATGTACCTCAAGGAAATAGAAAGAGACTATAAGGAACTAAAAAAGCAACAATCTTAACAGCTCCTAGCATCTCAAACATGCAATTCTTCAAACATATAGTTATATTAATAAAAAGGACAATGAATCAATCAATAAAATACAATTGTCACATGACTGGAAGATATTTAAAAATTTCACCTCATACCAAACTAAATTCTTAGAAAACCAACGAGTGCTCAGATTATTGTGTAGTAGCATAAAAATACAAGTTGTTTCAAATTTTGTATTATAAAAGAATATATAACTAGTAGGGTTGATAGAATTGTAGTCCTAGTTTTTTAACATCATAACCACCATTGAAGATGCTGAAAACTTAAAAGGTAAAGAGAGAACCTCACTAGAATAATGAAGAATGCCCAAAACAAAGGAATGTAGTTTAAGCTCAAAAAATAGTGTATTAACATCATAAGGGTGTGGAGGGGTCCCAAGTCTAGCTACTTAATTACAAGCTTTAGTTATGGAATTCATAACAAGGTGTCATCATTAGCTCAAGTTCTAGGCTACTTGGTCTACTAAGCACATGCTAAAGGGGCTTACATTGTAACTAGATTTGGTTGCCTCCATGATATTTGTACAACTCACAATTAATAAGGTCATATAGCCATGAAGGGTTAATAGGCATTGAATTTCAACTTGTCCCCTTAAAAGGCTATTTTGTTCAACCTCACACCTAACAAATGCCCACAAATCTTAAACTTTTCTCTATTATTATGTGGTTTAATAACGGTCTCTATAATTTGATTGTTGATGCCACAATACATGAGTTGCATCCCCTTGCTACGCACTTTCGCTTTTATAAAGTGTTGATCCACTTCAATACGTTTCATCACATAATACATTGGTCTCTTTGATGACTAAATAGAACTTCAAGTATTATCAAATCTAACAATAGGACCCACTTGTCTAAGTTGGACATCATCAAGTTGACTCAACCAAATAGCCTCCTAGGTAGCTCTCATAGTTGCCATGTACTCCACCTCTATGGATGGCAATGCCATTGTAGGTTGCTTTTCATTGCACCAAGATAAGGCTCATAAACCTGGGCGAAATATAAAGCTCATAATTGACCTACATCTTTATCACCAACCCAATAAAAATCTATGGGATCCTCCAACTGAAGCTCACCAACATGGTATATCCAAACCCACGATTTGGAAGTCCCCCTTCACACATCTCAAGACTCTCTTGGTTGCTTTCCAAAGGGCCTCAATGGAATTACTCATATATTGACTTGCTACCCTTATTGCATATGCAATATTTGGCCAAATAGTGGTTAGAGACATCAAACAACCCACCAACTAATCATACAAAATCTCATCCAACCATCATCCTTAAGACTTCTTATTACTCTTGTATGTTGGATCTTTTCAAAAAAAAATGTGCATACTGTAATTAAAAAATAAAAAGATTGTTCTTTGTTTTCCATACCTTTATTCCAAGCATACACAAACCAAGAATTTTCATGTCAAATTTATGCCATAGATTACTTTTGACCTTAGCAATCACATTGCTACCAATAATGACTAATTCATCAACAAAGAGGACAAAAATGACCATGTTTCCAACCTCCCTCTTGACATGCATATTAGTCTCTAACTTGCCCTTATTAATATTTTGCCTTGTGAAGTACTTGTAAATATGACTACAAGCCTTGGTGCATGTTTAAAATCATAGAGGGCCTTTCTTAAACCTGCAAACCATATACGCATTAAATTGCCTCAAAACGTTGCGGTTGATCCATGTAGATCTCATCCTTCAAATGCTCGTTAAAACGTCCATTTGTTGAACATTTCAATCAAAGTACAAATCCAATCTCAAGACTATCAAATAGAAGTCATCTTCACCACTGGAGCAAATGTCAAATGATAATTCACCCCTTCCTACCATGCAAAAACCTTGGCTTATGCTTATTATTCATACCATTTGACTAAAACTTGATCAGCACACTTACAACCAATAGGTTGTTTTTCTTCTAGCAATTCCACAAGTTCCAAAGTGGTGTTCTCCACGATGGAGTCGTACTCCTCTTGCATGATATCTTATAATACTTCCACCTTTACTATCTCTTATTTGTCTTGATATTGTGGTTCCTTATGACAACACATTGCTCCTTGATCACTACTTTCGACTTCTGCAAGTATTTGCCCTTCCTTGATTACTTGCCAATATGACCTTAATAACTTCTTTGTTGGTGAGGAAGGTGGAATCCTATGTGTTAAAATAAATGCCTATATGTATTACCCCGTAGGCTTTGTATTATTGCAACTTTTAAGTTGTACATATGCCATGGGAGTATCAATTTGTGGAGCCTCTTATGCACATTTATCAAGTAGGTCAAGCATGACACATGGTCAAGTTGACACCTAGAGCTGAATTTAGTAAGTGACACCTCGGATAACTATCATGATCATGCATGCATGTAAGCCACGTGGCACCCAAGATCTTCTGGATCTTGAGGGGTTACCATGCCCTCTCATCTCACTAATCAAATTTTCACTTGTTGGAATCCATCTCTATTGTCAAAAAGGTTGAGCCTTTCTTGATTCTCCATGCATCTAAATGATTTATGTTATGTTATTGATGTGTTTCTTGTCATCTATCATAGTTACAATGCTATAGAGGATGATCTACAAGTTTCAACATGGTATCAGAGCCTGATCATATCCTTAAATAAACACCTCAATCTTGAAAGTGGGTGATCTACAAGCAGAACAGATCTTTTCATATTGCAGTTGGTACTGATGGAGAGCTATAATTATGAGGATGACAACCATAGCAAACAATCTGAAAAGTTGTGGAGAGCCACATTGTGGAAAATTAAGGTGCACTTTCAATAGAGAGGTCCTATAAAGGTGCCAAGTGGATCTTGGACAGGCTATGACAGCCATAGTGTGTGATAGATTCATAATTAGAAGCTGAGGGGTATTCATCGTGGCATAATACCCTAGTTACGTCCAGACCCTACTTTACCTTCTTTCATTTTACTTAACCTAATCATGTCAAATCTTTTTTAAAGTTTGAAGCAAGCAAGCTAGATGGCACTAATTATAATCTAGAAGTTCAGGATGGAAAACATTCTTGAAGAAAAAGAATGTTGGGATATAGCAACAAGTACAAACCTCTTCCTACTTCTGAACCTATCTCAAGGACTATACCAAGAGGGGCAAGAGGGCACGCAGAATCATCAATCTCTCACTGAAGGGTAGAATCCCTGACAAAAAGAGGCAAGAGGAACAAATCAAGCTTGGGCAATTCTCAAATTCATGTTTGAGATTGCCAACACAACGGGGGTTCTTTGTTTCAAAAACAACCTTCATTCTCTCAAGATGGATTTGGGGCTTTAAAAAAATTATAAGTTTGAATCATTTTATAATGGAGATCATGCAGTTGACCGATATCACTAAGATTTTCATCAAAATTGAATTAAGTTTGAAAAATTATAACTTTGAATCTTTCTATAATGGAGATCATGCAGTTGAACAAATCACTAAGATTTTCATCTTTGAATTAAACTCATATTGTATTCAAAGGTGGACCTTTTCTTAACGGATGAAAAATCATCCCATCTACAACTGTATTGGTTAAAGAAAAAAGTATTATTTTGTGGTATTTTCAATAATCTCGTCTTAAATACAACATACATGAAAGTGATATCTAAAACAAAAAAAAACAATTCCCAAAAGAATTTGACACGAAAGATATGGGCTTCTACGTTGTCAGAAATGGTGAAAAACGAAAAGAGCGAAAGCAAACGAAGGAAACGAAATAAACGAAGGGGAATCTTTCACGCTGCCAGCTGGCAGCTCAACGGGCTTGGAGTCGTAGACTTCACGCCTAGGTGAAACGAGTGGCAACGACAGAGAGTACCTGAATAGTTGATTAGCGTTAACTAGTCTTGTGATTTCAATGTTTTAGCCATCTTGTAAACTCCACATTTAGAAAGTCTCCTAATGGTTTTGCATTTCAATACTTCTAGTCTAAGAAAGATTCCTCTAATTGACTAAGACTAGGAACCATGAAAATTTGTGCTTAATGAAAAGGATCAGCACATAATCAAGCAATTCAACACCTTGTGTTGTTCAATACCAATAGCATAACCTCTAAGCCCTACAACTCACAAACATAACAAACCCAATACTTTTACACAAAGTACTTACATTGAAACCCTCAGCACGCAAGCAACGTAAGTGTGCGTCTATCCACTTTTTACAAGCATCTGGACCATGCTCCACAACGCACTCATCTCTCAATATCTTGGTATCCGGGCAAGCACAGCAAATCTTCTTCTTTGGCCCTGCCTTTTCTTCTTGCTGTTGTTCCCTTGAGGAAGCTATGGCAGTTGTAGAGTTACGATTATTATTAGTCGTAGCTGAAGAAGAATCAATGGAGCTAGTTATAGCACCCATCACCATTGCTATCGTTCCTGCCCCTATCAAACCATAGCCCTAAAATGTAAGTGGAAAAGCTTGATATAGCACAAACATAAACCAGCTCCACGAGAAAATAAATTTTATGTATAAAGCAGCAAATTCATGAATCATGTCTTTAGGGGGGGGCTAAGAGAGTGTCTAGAATAAGCCACTCCTATGCAGCAAATTCATGAATCATGTCTTTGGGGGCGGACTAAGAGAGTGTCTAGAATAAGCTATCCTATTTGGGGCTGAAGGGCAAGGTATATCAATCACTCTTTTAAAAGGTGACATATCATATTCTAGCCGAAAGTGGGTGAAGCTATGCCAACCTAATCTATGTGCCAGAGGGAGATGCATTTTTTAACACAGTCCTTCACCCTCTATGTTAAGTGAGAGCATAAGTGTGCTTGCCTAGCGTTATGAGAATAGAGGCATACCTACTTCGATTGCGTGGATATGATATCAGAGGCTGCACGCACGCATCAGCTCTACTGCAGTTACCTTCAGAGTCAGAGGCTACTACTTCGAACCCGGGTTAGTAAATTACTAGATTGTATTTTGATTCTTGAGTGTTATTGTTCATGGTTCAGTGTTGAATCTTAATAGTTCATTGTTCAGTGTTGAATCTTGATAGTTCAGTTCAGTGGTCTTCAACTTCCAATCACGGATGACGTGGAAAGGAATGTGCCACCATCATTATAGACGAGCTTGCAGTGTGCACTGACTATTATGATTATCACATCGACTAAATCTAGTTCATAAATACCTGGAAAGATCGAGCCTGTTACAATAATCTTCTGTAAAATATCCACTTCAAGCCGTATTTATGATTTCCCCTGAAACAACAAGAAAAAGAACAATACAGTTAAGCTAACGCGATTTGCTTTTGCAACTTAAAAAGCTCTACATCTTGCATATCTGAAGACTACCCACGTCAAGCATTCTAAAGTAGAAAATTAGCCTCAAGCAAATGCTACGTATGGCAGAGAGCGAGCTAGCAACCTAATATTCTTGAGAGCGAGAAAGAAAGAGGAGCCCAACGCATGAATATGCTGCCTGTTCTTGACAGGAAGGAACCAGAGCAGCGACCTGATCCATCCCTTTCTCTCTCTCTCTCTCTCTCTCTCTCTCTCTCTCTCTCTCTCTCTCTCTCTCTCTCTCCAACACCTCATTATATCGCTTTTTTACCCCCAGAACCTAAAAATGTAATCCTAATCCTAAAACAGCCGTAGCCCTAGATCTGACCTACTATTCAATCCCTAAAACAGCAATACTTATAACTTATCACTATTCTGACGAAATTTCAGATTGCACTTTCTAACAAGATTTCAGATTAATGAAACAAATCAGAGATTGCAAATATTCATGATTCTACAGAATCAAAAGCATTTAAGATTACATTTGCACATTCCCAGAGTTTCTAGCAGTAAGTTTCTACACCTATCAGTAAGTTCTAACATAACACACATCCTAACAACATTTCAGGTAATGTTAGCATTTCCAAGATACATAATTGCTAATTGGTATGGCATTCCAACACCAATTCAAATGTTTGACCTTGTTTTCCCGTTCCAACAACCTCCACAAATGCTACAAATAACCAGTTGCACCACTGAGTGGTTACTCCACCTGCCAAAGAGCACCTGCAAACCAACAACCTGCAGCAAGCATCAGCGTTCTCAGAGGAAGATCAGCAATTTCAGAGGAAGAGCATACTCCTTACTTGCAAACAAAAATACTGCTCTCAAATGAACCCTACTCTCCAAACAATTGAAAACGAAACCTGCTCTCCTAAGCTAAAAAAGAAACCTTCTCTCAAACAAAAATTACAGCTCTGCAATAAAACCCTGTTCATTTGCAAACAACGAAACCTACTCTCCAAACAACTGAAAACGAAACCCGCTCTCCCAGCTAAAAACGAAATCTGCTCCCCAAAAAGACTCTTCCGAACACCCAACAATCGGGATTGAACCAGCAGACCTCCGTTGCAGCTCCTTTCACAGCACCATCTTTGCCAACGAACTGTCTTCCCTCTGCACGTCGCCTTTTCCAACCTCCCTGGATATTCTATTCTAGGGTGAATCTTCTCTACTACCTCCATAGGTTTACTTCTCCAACTTCTCTTGGTATTCTAGGTCGAATGTTCTCTCTCAACTCGATCGTGGCATCATTCCAAGGTGAATATTCCGTCCAACCTACACACACACTCTCTCTCTCTCCATCTCACGCTCTCTCTGGAAAATCCTCTTTCCAGAACTTTTTGAAAGCACGTGTTCTTTGTTTAAAATCAACATGCCTGCGTATCAACCCCACTTCAACTGCCCATCAAATACATTTTAGGGCAAATGTGCACCAATGAGAACACAAAAAACGCTTTTTGTTGATCATTTTTCTCTCCCTCTCTAACACCTCACATTATTGCTATTTCTCATTCTAAAACCTCAAAAAAAAGTGAAACCCTAAAAAAGCCCTAATTTTTTTTGAAAAATCCTCTCCCTCACCCTAATCAGGCTGGCTCCCATGTGCCCACATATATATCCTTTTCTCTCTATAGGAAACTTCTAGACTTTTCTCTCTCTACTCTTTTTTAGAACGTTTCACAAAAATGCCGGTCACCCTTCAACTGCCTGTCATTAAAGACTTAGGGCACACGTGGCCCAATCAACAGTTAAGAATCGTCTTTTATCCATGACAACCTACTCTCTCTCTCTCTCTCTCTCTCTCTCTCTCTCTCTCTCTCTCTCCGCTTACTAGCACGAATTAGATCATGCTGGACATAGTCCACTATTAGCCACATGCTCAACGACTTTTAGAATTGACCAAGGCATTTTGTGTGGTTGCTAACTGCTAACAGTTGGCAAGCATGCCACATGATAAATTTGCATCCATTTTATATCAATAACACATTTGGAATTTCAATGGAAAGAGCATTGCTAGATGGATTGATTGCAACCCAAATACCAACTCAAAAAATAGCTTCACTCGTAGATGCTAACCAAGCTACATATGCAAATTTATTATCATATCCAAAAGTTATGAGCTCCATGATTCTAACAAAGCCTTCAAAACCCATCGTTGAGAGGAAAGAATAGTGACATCCAACGAGCACTCAAGGAAAGAGGAGTGACATGCAATGAGCATTGGCAGGTAACCATGCCACACTCCCTTCCCAGCCCCATCCACCAACAAATGGGTAGGAATGGGAGCATGGTAGGCCAAATGCTCCTTCCCAACTCTTTGGATGGAAAGAGCATTGCTAGAAGTATTGACTACACCTCGATTGTGAACACAAAAAATAGCTTTTCTCCTAGATGCTAACCAAGCTACATCTACAAATTATTATTAGATCCAAAAGTTGTGAGCTCCATGATTCTGACAAGGCCTTCATAATCCATCCTTGAGAAAATAGAACATTGCAAGAAAAAGCAGTGGCATCACAAAAAAACTGTCTGCCACACTTCCTTCCCAACCCCATCCGCCATCAAATGGGGCTGGGGAAGGGAGCATGGTAGGAAAAAAATTTGCATACCAATGCTCTTTACAAGCTCATTAGATTAAAGAGCAAAGAACAGATGATTGCAACATGATTGTCAACACAAAAAATGGCTTCGTTCCTAGATGTGTACCAAGCTACATCTGCAAATTTATTATTACCCAAAGTTGTGAGGTCCACAGTTTTGACAAAACCCTTAAAAACCATCATTGAGAGGAAAACATTGTGGCATCCAACTAGCATTGGTAGACAAAAACAATTCACCTACCACTTCTCCATGAACTGGGTCGACATATTTTTCACTTTTCGTGTTCATGTAATAACAATATGGAATCAAATTTCCGAAGTATGAACTCGTCCATCCGCCCAAGAAAAGTGCTATCCAAACCAACTTAACTGTTATTTCAAGCAATTTTGACAATTCAAAATATTTTATTACCAAAACGAAGATAATGAATGGTTTTACTCGTGCTGTTGGAAAATCTACACAAAGAGGATTATTACCCCCAAATACCCATCTTGTTACTACCCCCAATGGTATTCGAAAAAAAGTTTGCCTAACCATACTCTATTCTCAACACCATTGACCGATGGATGGAATTGGGAAGGGAGTGTACCACTACTCTTTCATTTAACCTTTTGCATACCTTTTGACATCATTCTTATTAGATGCAAACTCTTCTCTATTTTCCATAAGTCTGTTCATTTGACGAGTCATTGATCTTGAATATGTTTTAGGATTCTATGCCATATGGGAAGATCTTTGAGATTCTCTCTTGGAGGAAACATTTTTTTGGCTTTTGAAATTGGAAAATTTTGTAACCTTATTTATATTGTAGATTTTTTACATATAATCTTCGGATGACTTTTCTTTTCTTTCAGGTCAAATGAAATAGAAGATTCTCATTCTTTTAATGACCCTCTATTGATCTGTCAGTGAAAGTCAACCACTTCCTATTCCAAAAACTATGTTCAAGGGTGTTAAAAATTTGTCCATTCTGATAAAGTCGAGCCATTTTTTTATATGAACAAATACCTTCAAGAAACAACTCGATAAGAGAGCAAGCTCAAAAAAAAACAAAGGATCTAGCTAGCTATTTAGACTAACCTTGAAGTAAACACTTATAAGAAGTAATGCTTAAGTTTAGTTGAAAGCCTGGTGGGCCAGTTATAAAGTGAGTGCACATGTGGATCAGACAATCGCAATATTAGAAAGAATTGTTAGAAACAAAAACATGTGTATAACAAATATGAAGTTAGTAGAACATGAATAGGGACCCAAAATTATCAATGATCTTTTTACTCTTGCTCATGGATAGCATATCACCTACAACTCTTTCTTATATTGATTTCAATCTTACATGGCTATCTATTGAAAAAATGTGCTATTATTGTCACTGATCTCTAATTGTAATATTCACAGAGACATCTTGATCTCATGCATTCTTGTAAATTGTCACAAGCATGGTTGTGAAAATTGTCATCTAGTACTTGGTTATTTTTCTTATTTGAGGCCAAACTTGTATAGTTGACATGGTTTTATCACATGTGTGAAATTAGAGTACATAATTATATTTAGTTGGATCCAAATTCGTTTGGTCACTTGTACATACAATTATTTCATTTTTATAGATAATTGACAATTTGGCCAATATAGCTGGTTTTGGCCAAGTGGTAGCTACGTTAGACAAAATGACTCTAAGGAGAGAAGAGAGAGTCGTTACTTTCAACTATACATAAAAGTTAGGACATGAAAAAGGTAAAACTATTGTTTACTTCCATATGTGAAAGATTTTGGAGCAATACTATCATCTCATGTTTGGTTTTCTTCTATGTGTAGATATTGTGATGTATGCTTGATAGATGTGCATATTGGTGATTCAACAAAAAAAATTGTAGTGGCCTTGGAGTACTTGCGATGCATAAGTACACTCCCAAGGGAATAGTCCTTGCGAGGTCAGCTTAGTTCTACGGATTTCCTAACTAACCACACCTACTTTACCACCTTTCCTATTTTAACCACAAGCAATAAAGACAAAGATAGATGGTGGAGGTGACTTGCACCTGTGAAACTAGATGAAAGTGAAAATTGTCGTAGATCTTCGATTCTCTATTTTTGTATGTAGTAGCATCAATATGTTGCTATGTAAGTTAAGAACACGAGAGCACGATAAGATAAATAGGATTTAATGCACTTTTCAGGTGATTGTATCTAATTTACATATTGTCATATATTTTGAATTTGAAATATATCTATGTTCTTGATAAGTTTGTATCTGATACTATTAGTTTGTCTTAACCTTTGAAGTTGCATAAAGCAACAATCTGCAAATTTGTGGTATTTTTTTTTAGATTCAGATTTGTGTCTTCATTTGATGACAGTTTCTTACAATGTGTTTAATATTTTGATCAAAAATATATCCATCATAATCTACAATAATGACAATAAGTATGATTAGTATTCAGAATAATCACAATCAATGTTCACAATAATCATGATCAATGTTCACAATAATGACACGAGTATTCACAATCAATATTCACAATAATCATGAACAATATTCACGAGTATTCATAATATTCACGATCATCTATTATATCCATATTGCTTCTTGTATGAAATGCATATGTAGGACCACATTGTCTATTTTTCCCTTTCTTGTGAGATCTATTTTTGCCATATCAAACAAGTATGGGTCCTAGAAAAAGTGCAATAATCGGCATCTTGCAGCATCCAAATTTGGAATTTTAATTTGAGTAGCAATAGATTTCAGCTCAACAACTATGTCCAAAATGTGATATGATAATTAATTAAACCATCTTGTATGGCAATTAGAGTTGTGGAAGAATTGCAATAGTCTCTTGGAACTCGTGTGCAGGTTCTGCTGCACCCAAAATGGCTTCTGCGATCGCTGACTATCTCCACCGGGCATCCGAAGCACACAATGATATTCTCATATAGAAACTTGGCAGTTGTCCGAGCATCAGTTGTTCGCACTGCCTTGGCTTCGACCCACTTGGTGAGGTAGTCTATGGCCACGATAATGTACCGGACTTGTGAACTTCTGGCAGCAAGATGAATCGGATCGATATAGTCCAATCCCCACTTCTCGAATGGTGTTTGAGCTAGTACTGGATGTAAAAGATCATAATATAGCCTTGTCGGCCTCCTTGCTCTTTGGCATACATCACATTTCTTCAAGTATTCATCTGTATCCTTATGAATCGTTGGCCACTAGTATCCTAATTACAGAATCTTACGAACTATAATGTCGATCCAGCTCTCAACTGAAAAAACCAATCTATCTTGAATTTGGATCTTGCTTCAATCATAGAAATGAAGCACATGCAAGTATGAAGTCTATCTCTCCCACGAGTTTCAAAGAACTGATAAACTCTCTAGGAACTTACTTTCAACTTAAACACAATAATTTGTGTGAAATGAAAAGTCTAAGACCTCACAAAACTCACTTTTATCCAATTCTACTTGATTGATAATGAAAATTCATGAATCTTATTTCTATGCCCAACGGAATAGGTCCCAAATAAGGCCTAATCTCTCATATAAACTTGTTGTTGCTCAGTAAAAGAGTATGCCATTATCAGATATTTGCTTTCAGCTTGAAGCAGATGGTTGACATTTAGCCGAATTGGTGGCAGTCCCTTGTCCCAGTAGCAATCCAACATCACAAGAAAGACAATGTATATGTAATAAGTTGCACTTTCTCGGACTACAGTATTTGCACTCCCCTTATAGGATGTCCAAATTTCAACAGTGCAGCTCAAGCTAGATTCAACTCCCAGAATAACTGGCCAGTTGACCTGCCTTGTTGTTGGCTTATTTATTTTCGGACTGGCATATAATAGGGATCAAACCTCCTCCAATGTTAGTAGATTCTGCTAGCCTGTAAGCAGAATCTGGTTCTACTTCTCTTTTTGATTCTTGGTCTTCTTTTAGTATGGTGGTAATGTACCTCGCCTGTAAGTTTGGCCCATCAATGCCTGATCTCGATCCTAGAATGGAAATGGAAGCTCATCTTGAATATATGATCTATCAGGACTTGTATATCACATTCTACAGTTCTGTTTCAGATCTTTCTTGAATTCTTACAATTTAAAGATTATTTCTATTCCTGCTTCTATTCTTCTTGGAAGAGAGCCTAATCTAATCAAGAAATAGTGAACAACACTAAATCTACTCCTACTAAAATCAGAAGATAAACAATAACAACTAACTAAAGACTGCAAGATCCTACAAAGTGTTTATTACAACTATCACTCAACACTTGTAATAAACACTCCTCAAGGAGCCAAGCACAAAGTAACATCGAATTTGAGTGCCTATGATCTGCCTCTAAGCCCTTGCACATCTACCTAATAGTAATCAATTCACAGCAACATTAAAGAAGAAGATACGACCAATGCATTCATACCAATGTACCCAAACAAGAGCATGAATGGAAAGCATAAAAGAGAATACAGGATGAAAGATCTTCGAATAAAAGTGCAACAACATTTCAGTACATGTGTATGCTCTCCAGAACTTGTGGAAGAGGCTCCTATAATCACTTACAAGTGGGTGAACTACATTCTATAAACCTTTCGGTTCCATCCCTCAACTTACATATTATTAGGAGGCCTCTTTCTTGAAAATACATTCTCAAGTTTGAGAGGGCCCAGTAGCTCCTACATGGTTTTCCATCAGTTGGGAATTACCATGGGGCTCACAATATATGCACTTAGCCTAGCACTAGTAATTCTCGTGCTCTCAAGCTCGGCTCTCAACAACATCTCCACTTAAATCCCTTTTTGTGAAGAATTTTAGATCACTAAGATCCAATATGTCCCTTTGATCTTTGATAATGAAAGACAACACAACTAGCACCATTAACAATGTAGAAATCTAGCTCTATCAATGCATAGAAGCCTCAAACTCTAATAGATCTTGAAAAAATAAGGTATGAATGATAAATTATTGTTGTTGTCCATACAAAACCGGTAAGCTATTGTATTTCACATTTGTGAATGTAGCAAACCTAGAACATGGTGCCCTCCTTTACCTCATTAATGAACAATAAGCATGTCAAATTTTGTGAGAGTTAAAAAAAGCATGGGGTCTTAGCATTATGAATTTAATCTTTTGAACTTTGTTTCTTTTCCAATACCATTTGTATTCAAGCGCTTTTCCATGTTGTATTGCTTTCGCTTGCACTTGTAGAGTAGAAGGTTGTCCTTCTTAGAAGAACATTGCTCAAATGCCCTTTGTTTGTTTGTTCGTCTATCTCATTTTCTCTAAAACTTATTTTGAGTTTCAATCATGTCAAAGCAATGTTATAATAGGTTATAAAAAATTGAGAACAAGGTAACCTCGATAGAATGCTTTTATCCTTATCAATCGTACACGCATGAATCTTTTTATTGAAAAAACCATCTCAGACAATGTCTACATTAGATAAAAATATATCGATTTTGGGTTGATAATTATGAATGCTATCAACATTATGCGCATCATTGTCATGTATGTGACACCCACGCTCATAAGTTAAATATGAGAGCATAATGAGCTTGTAAGTCTTCATGAATCGGCTCGCAATTTTTTTTAAATATTAGTGCAATAAGTAGGCAAAGATACAAAGACATTGAGCTTTAAATGATAAAAATGAGCTCGATCTCACCTCCACTTTCAAAACTCCTGGAAATGGTTCTTGAAAAGACAATGTAGAATCAACATTGTTAGATAACGAATGCACTTCAAGATCGAATCTCCAATGTGCTCCATTGTGGTCCCCCATAAGTGTATAAGCAATGCCTTTTTTCTCAGTCACTGCTTTCAATGCACCAACAAGTTGAAAAAACAATTTTATTTAGTTTAAAATCATTTTTGATTATAGGCTACGTATATGCTAAAGGTATTGTATCAAGTCAAAAAGAACTAATTTACTGGCTATACTAGATTTTTTTCTTATAAGCTTAACACCCACACTATCGACATCTGAACTATGCTTGTAAAGTTTGCCAGTACACTGGAAGGCTTTGAGTAGGCTTGATTTTTTGCTGGCGATAGTCTTTGGTGCTTGACAAATTTTCTACTATGCTGCTTCAAAGGCCTTGCCATTATTGTGGTGTTTTGAAATTTGTAAATTTTTGACATGAGAAATGACCATCTAGTAAGAATGGATGAAAATTATTTAGTCATGTTCTAACTTTACAAGTAATCATACTTATTTTATATTTGAGTTGTAGCCATGGCTTTCCAAATTTTATTGGCATAAAATGTATATTTATGGACATCATATTACAAGGCTTTTGATTTTGGAAATTATGTATGTGCAGATTTTGCATTGCAGATATGAAAAATGACTAAAAGCCAAAAAGGCCTATTTTACCATCCACATATTACATTCAAAAAGTCTCATTAATTTTGAAATCAAGCAATTCCTTTCTCATATTCTGTGTACGATATTAAACATTACTAGTCGACAATTCATGATGTAAGTTTCCAATTTTTTTCATTCTCTCAAACAAAATAAACTAAAACCATATTGAACAAAAAAAATATACAATCACATCTATAATCAATCATGAATCATGTTGTCTAATACAACAAAATTATAGTGATTAACAAATTTTAAAAATTTTATTAGATTTTTATGCTCAGGCTTAACAATTGTTCAAGTAATGAGCAACCTGAAAACAGCCGAAGGCCGACTACATATTTGAGACCTTCACATTTTTCACAAACTTCATTTTTGTCTTGAAACATTTTTGAAAGCATCTTCGCCTTTTTCGCCTTCTTTGCATTTTTTGCATTTTATGAAAAAAATGCGACACAGTGACCAAAAGACTTGGAATTCATTTTAGGGCACCTTCGGGATTTTTGCAACAGTGGCAAACCGACGTGGCCAACTTATCATGAACCCTAAAAATAGCTGGACAGCTAAATATCCAAAGGGCGGTTATTGTTGGGGGTATCCCCACATATTGTAAATAAATAATATTGGAAATAGAATTTGTTGCGAGGGTTGTGGCATCCTACGCGTATAAGCCCATGGCCCAATGAGCATGTAAGTTAAGTTGTACATAGAATAAAAGACTTGGGCCTTTTTGTAAATAAAATAAAACTTGAGGCCACAATGTCAAGTTAATAAACTTAGTGTAAAACTTTCTAAAGTTGGGTCCAAATTGAGACTCACATGAATCATGTGAATTCCAATGTACTTTTTTAGGACCCTTGGATTAGATTGGGTCCAAGATGATTGGTCAAGATTAATGCACATATTTTTAGAAGTAGCCAGTAGGATTTTGGGGCAAGGGCCTTCCCCATTGATAAAAAGACACCTCTTGTACCATATTTTCATGCTTAATGAGAAGGAGGAGACTCTACCATTTTGGAGAGCCAAAGCATTTTCAATTGCTAATCCCTCATGCTAATGCTATTGTTAGTTCTTGTTTTGATTAGTTATGGTTTCTCCATTAGCATGCATATTGAGCATTTGAGCTAACACCTCTCTCTCTCTCTCTCTCTCTCTCTCTCTCTCTCTCTCTCTCTCTCTCTCTCTCTCTCTCTCTCTCTCTCTCTCTCTCTCTCTCTCTCTCTCTCTCTCTCTCTCTCTCTCTCTCTCTCTCTCTCTCTCTCTCTCTCTCTCTCTCTCTCTCTTCATTCTAACTCATGATGAATGTTTGTGGTTAGAGCTAGTGGGAGTCGCGTAAAAGGGGAGTAGTGTTAAAGGTGGTAGAGTTAAGGAAAAAAGTCGAGAGCAACTAAAAGTAGCATCTTAGCATAGTTAGGCACCTATCCAGTGAACTAACCGTCTTTGACAAGCGGAAGGACTGTTCATCGACAAAATCTACATCCCTATAGTGGCGCCGATGCTAGGGATAGGTTCTCACTAACTACTTTACTTGTTTTTTAAGTTGTTTTTGTTTTTTTAGAGTGTTTTTAGGTGGATTTTGGGTAGAGTTAGTTAGTTTTCTATATTTTCCTGTGTTTGGACTATTTATAACTAGCAAAGGAGGTGTGAGAGGTTAGAGGAGGTCCTAAACAGCCTCTAAGGGCTTGACTTCCAATCAAAATTTTGAAAAATAAAAATAAAAACAAATCTGCATTTTGGAGAAAAAACGAAGCAAAATTCTCATCGGACTTTGTTTTCTCCAAAACTAGTGGGAACCAACCTTTGCATGACTGACAACAGCTCTAGGGTACTGTCCCAGATAGGCATAGAAGCATGCGAGAGTTACTTCCAAGCAGATTTTGAAAAATAAAAGAAAAACCAAAAAAAATTTGAAAACCACCCTTGTAAAAAACCAAAAAAATTCAGATTTTCATAAGAACTCTCATAGAACTCTCTGAAGTTCCATCTCAGTGAGACTAGGACACAAAGAATCTTGCGAGAGTTGGTTTCCAGAAAAAATGCTAGTGCGAAGGTTCCTAGTGAGAAAAAGACAGAAAAATCCAATAGAATCCTCGTAGACACTAAAATTCTCAGCTCCAGTGGCCAAGAACATTTGCAGAGAATTTTGAAGTTCCATCTCAGTGAGACAAGGACACATACGAGCCGTTTGATTCTAGTGAGCAAAAAAAAATGGATTTAAGTGTCAAAAAATCACTAAAAACTGAAGATCCATCAAATCCTTGCAAAAGTAACTCTCACAGACCACTCCATTGAATCCGTAATGTCATTTTACATAAGTCATGAAGCCTGCGAGAGTTATTACTGATTATTGGTGAAGATCAGATCAAAATTGTGATCCTGAATCCTTGCAGACAATGAAATTTTTACTTCCTGCGAGAGTTAACCTTCGTAGAGATTTCTGATGGATGCGAATGCTAAGTCGCAAATAAATTCGGATAGAGTTCAGATATGATTGTTGGTCACTACATGCTATATCATTCCTACAATTCTCCAGAATGTAGACAGACATTGCTAACCTATGTTTAAATTAATTTAGCATTCAACAAGATTGAACCTTTGTGCGAAATAGAAAAATAAACGAATGAGATACACGAACAATTAGCAGATAGTAATTCAATCGAGATCAGACACTTTACATCATCTATTAATCCTCTTGTTCAAGCACTGTGTGACAGACCCACACAGCACATTGGCATGAGAGAAGCGATGTTCTCTCACAAACAGTGTCTCGCTTACTAGTAGACTTCTTGGATCTCTGTGGATCCTGCTTACAATGTCTCGCTCACTGGCGGACTTATCTTCTCTATTTTCTATCTATGTATATGTATATGTTTGGTGCATCTAGCAACTGCATATATTCAGAGTAACATCTTGATTAGATAGATTATACAATCTAAGACTAATCACAGATTACAAGAACGGCGAATTAGGCACGTCCTAACGTTCTTCTACTAACACAATCATATCATATCAAAGATTTGTACTTTATGGTACTTCTTTGATCTTCCCGGTCCTTTCGAACGTGAGGTGTCGAAAGTATTCGACCTTCGGGTGTCTCGAACATTTTTGTTTCATGTCATTTGACCTTTGGTTGAGCTCTTGTTGTTCGCAAGCATTTCATCTTTGAGGTCTTCGATGTCGAGGTCTTTATTTTTTAGGTCTTCGAGTTTGAGGTATTCAACTTCGAAATATTCGTCACGTTAGCAGTCGAGAGCTACCAGAGCTTTGGTAATAGAAACACTTTGTTTCTTCAGCTCCCTCTCAAAGCATGGTAGCTTGATGACTCCAAGACTGCCTCTCTGTTTCTCGAACAAACCTTTGTCTAACGCCTTTGTGGAGATGTCAGCAACCATCTTCTTCATTCCAATGAAAGTAGTTTGTAGCTTCTTCTTTTCGACCAGATCCCTTATCAACTGGTAGTTGATTGCGATGTGTTTTGTCCTTGAGTGAAACACGGGATCCTTTGTCAGGTGTATTGCGGATGTACTATCCATCTGCAAAATTAGAGGCTCATTAGTTGTTTCACCTAGTTTGTCAAGGAACTGTTTGAGCCATGTGATTTCATTGGCCATCTTCGCTGCTACTACGTATTCTACTTCGTAGGATGACTGAGCTACCATGGTCTAGTTTTTGCTGACCTAGAGAATAGCTGGACCTGTTGCAATGGTGCACCCTCCTGAGACACTTTTGTAGTCATCTTTGAGAGATGCCCAGCTAGCATCACTGTAGAAAAGCATCTGAAACCATGCATCACGAGAATAACACAATCCAAAATCCTTCGTTAGTTGAAGGTATTGCAAGATTCGCTTGTGTGTGTGCCCGCGCGCACCGTGTGTGCATGTGTGAAAGAAATAAAAATTCATTAATGTTTTTTCCATGTCAAAGGCACGTGAGACAAGTAGTACATCCAAGTATGAAAGTAACTAGACAAACCAATGTCTTCAAAATAAACTAAACTGAAAAGCAAAAAGCCAAAAACCCAAAAAACCAAAAAAAACACTAACAACTAATAAGAGAAATTCTTATAGCCAAGATTATATGGTCCGAAGACCGTTTACAAGTACAACACGAACATCTCTTCATTTCTCTAACTTTGATTCCAGCTCAAAACACCATGTAAGAATGTTGTCTTCTCGTCGACAATGTGAATCTTGAGATCATAAGCGGCTGCATATGCAAACAATAGGCATAGGGACAAATGTTTCACAACTGGAGAGAAGGTCTCAGCATAGTCGATACCATATTTCTGAGAGAAACTCTTCGCTACAAGTCTGGCTTTATACTTTGAAACGTTTCCATTCAATCTGTACTTCAGGTTGTATACCCACTTGAATTGTACAGTCTTTCGCTTATCTAGTAATGGCTGCAACATCCATACCTCATTCTTCTTCATCAATTCTATCTCTTCATTCATGGCTTCGATCCATTTGTCCTTCTTTGGACATTCAATTGCTTTCTCGAATGTTTGTGGCTCTCCACTAAATCCACAAAACTCTTCACATGTAGAAGTTGAGCTTCCTGGCACAAATCTTGTTGGTGCTCTTCACTCTCTTGTTGATCTTTTGGGAGATCCTTCTACACTACAATGCTCTTGCCTTTATCTATTCTGCTAGGTCCGGAATCGTTTCGGTTTACATATGTTGTAGCAGTAGGCTGGCTTGCGAATCTTTCTTCGTTTGATTCGTCGCTTGACTGCAACTCGAACATCTTCGTCTGAGTGTTCGTTCTTTGCTCCCTCTATCATGGTTGGTAGATCATAATATTGCCTTCCAAGAACTTCATAACTGATAGGATCATTGTTGGCTATTGTTATGGTCTCATCGAACTTGACATCTTTGATTGTCTTCACTGTGTTTGTCTCTGGCATATAGATTCTGTAGTATGACGAATAATTGTCATATCCTACAAGATATTCTTCTTCTGCTTTCTCATCAAGCTTCTTTCGAAGCTTGTCAGGAACATGTGCATATGTTGCATAGCCAAAGATTCGAATATGAGTCAGATTGGGTTTTCTACCCATCGAAATAATCCTTCTCCCTTTAGTATGAGAGAGGTCTTAACCTTCCATGCTAGGAAGTTAGACCCTAATGAGTCGAGGATTCTGCAGATCTTTGATTGTATACTGCTTATTGAAGCCGTTGCTTTGAACTGACATGTTATTGGTTCTTTGTCTTGAATGTTTTGCCTCTTGAATTCAATAGCTTTGCGGCTATATCAGACTATAAGAAGTTCCGACTACCGACGTAGCTCTGATACCACTGATGGAGGCGAATGCTAAGTCACAAATAAATTCAAATGGAGTTCGGATATGATTGCTTGTCACTACATGCTATATCATTCCTACAATCCTCCAGAATGTAGACAAACACTGCCGACCTATGTTTAGATTAATTTAGCATTCAACAAGATTGAACCTATGTGCGGAATAGAAAAATAAGCGAATGAGATACATGAACAATAGGCAGATAGTAATTCAATCGAGATTAGACAATTTAGAATGATATGTGCATAATAGCTACAACATCATCTTTTAATCCTCTTGTTCAAGCACTGTATGACAGACCCACATAGCTCATTAGCATGAGAGAAGCGATGTTCTCCCACGAACAGTGTCTCAGTTACTAGCGGACTTCTTGGATTTATGTGGATCCTGCTTACAATGTCTCGCTCACTGATAGACTTCTCTTCTCTATTTTCTATCTATGTATCTGGATATGTTTGGTGCATCTAGCAACTGCATATATTCAGAGTAATGTCTTGATTAGATAGATTATACAATCGAAGACTAATCACAGATTACAAGAACGGCAGATTAGGCACGTCCTAACATTTTTCTGCTGACCTCATCATATCATATCAGGGATTTGCACTTTACGATACTTTTTTTATCTTCCCGGTCCTTTCGAGAGTGAGGTGTCAAAAGTATTTGACCTTTGGGTGTCTCGAACATTTTCGTTTCGTGTTGTTCGGCCTTTGGTTGAGCTCATGTTGTTCACGAACATTTCATCTTCGAGGTCTTCGAGTTCGGGGTCTTCAAGATCTTCATTTTTGAGGTCTTCGAGTTTGAGGTACTCGACTTCGAGATATTTGTTAGGTTGGGAGTCGAGAGTTAGCAGAGCTTTGGTAATAAAAACACTTTCTTTTTTCAATTTTCAGAGCTAGATCCATATCAGATACAGCTCTTGCAAACCTTGCAAGAGTTGCTTCCCAGTAATGAGTGAAAAATCAAGATTTTTTTACTGCAAAATAGCAAAAGGACCCTCGCACAACCAACCCTTGCATGAGTAACCTTCATAGACCAAATCAGTAGCTACATCTCACTAGATCCAGCTATTGTGAAAATCTCAAACCAATCGGAACAAGAATCAAAAAGTTATAAAGGAAAAACCACCGTAAGAGGCCTAAATTTCCACTACCACATGTCATACTGATCAGATCCCTAAGATTCAGATTGAATTCAACTGTATCAGCTAGATCCAATGACCTTGGACCCTACCGCCAAATGAATCTAAGATCTGGACAATCAATCGCGAGAAGAACAACGAACTAGGCACCAAACCTTCCTAGAGTAGCAGTTGCACAAATCGAGACAAAACCAATACCAATACCAATGGATCCAATGGGTCAACCTGTACCTGTTGCACCCTTGCAAGCAGTCCGAAGGGCACCACAGATGGAGATGCCTAAATATGATGGATCATCAGATCCAATCAGATTCCTCCAGATCTACAAACAAGCCTACGAGATCTATGGTGATCAGACACCGGCAGAGAAATTGATGTTGTTTTCAAGGTTTCTAGTGGCGGTGGCACAAGATTGGTTCTTCAACCTGTCGAAAGAAGAGAAAACCACATGGAAAGTGGTTAAATCAGCTCTCATCACACGCTTTAAACCAAGGAAGTTCCTAGAAGACCCATTTCTCCTGTTGAGCAAAGTGAAGACGAGAAAGAGAGAAAGGGTCAGGGATTATATTGAGCGGGTCAAACACCTGAGATCCTAATGCAATGCAGCCCTAATTTTTTATCATGCGAATATTATGTGGTTCCTCGCGGGATTACCACGTAGTATCAAAAGAGAGCTTAAAAGACAGGAGCAATAAGCTACCTTGCAGGAAGCAATGGAAGATGCCATCAGGGAAGATGATGAGAGTTCTGACGATGAATCTTATCCAACCACCCATACTCCAACTCCCTCGGTATTACCATCTTCATCCAATGCATCTTTCCACAGAACTACTGATGGAGCAAATGACAAGATTACACAAATAGCAGATGGAACAACTTACGACTCAGTTTGATCAGAGACTGAAGGCCTTGTAGGGAGCTGTAGCACCAAATTCCAGTCCACTAGAATAGAACCAACTGTAGTATCTCCGTCGAGAAAATGTATGGTGTTCAGTTTGCATTCAAAACCATACAACTAATGAGTATCTAGTCTTAAAGCAAAATTTGAGATTGACACATAGATTTTGCCATTTGTGCAATGCATCATCGCACGAGATGAGCTTTTGCCCATTTAACCCCCGAATTACAACAGAAGAGAAATTCCTATCAGACCTCTTATCCTTACCATGAAGGGGCACCTAATGCGGCACCGAGGTATGGCGCATTGAACAACCAGCAGTGCATGGCCTTACCTGCACCACCAGAGCCAACTAATCAGCAAGTGGCCCATGTGAATTTGACTGCAACGGAACATGAAGTACCAGCATCACCTCAACTTGAGCAGTAGCAATGGTGTGGACCGGAAGAGATATTTGTCGATCCGGCCATAAACAAATATTATGCAACCTATGCGGCTCAACCTCAGTATCAAGGTGGTAGAAACTACGGTTGCTATGGATGCGGCGAAGGTCATCAAATTGCAGAATGTCCGTACAAGGGACCACAACCTTTTGCTGAGAGTGTGGTTATGGAGATTGCTACAAGAATTGCTATTAAAGATTGGAACGAGTGCACCACTAAATCTTATCACAGTGCAGCCAACAACAGTTCCAGTGGGGATGCCACTAGATAAACAACACTTCCCAGTGTTAGCCGTCATGCGAGCACAAAAGAGGAAGGAAGTGGCTCCCTGACCACCCCCATCAGTATCCGATGATCAACCCTCAACTGTAGGGCCATATCCAAATGTGAGAGAAGAAGGAAGATAGTACTACAAGATACGGCATTGGGTACAAAGAGCGCAAGCGAAGGAAAGAGCACAAGCAAAGGACAGACCTGCAGAACCTCATGTTGATGAAAAACTGATACCACAAGTAGGCTCAGCATTACGTACTCATCAGAATGATCAGTTACATAATTACAAACCACCTTTCCACATGGTGGAGCCTGAGGACACACCGAAGTACTCACAAGTTTGCTAGCAAGCCGTGTTAGCTTATCCCTTGGAGAATTACTACGGATTGCATCCCAAGCTAAGAGCCTTCTGGCTGAATGGGCCAAAGTTGAAGCGGACCTAGTAACACTAGAGCCCATATATTGTGCAGGCTATGAAGAAACAAGTAACGTCCTCCACATCAGGGAAACATGATAGAGTGAAGAGCATAACATCACCTTGCCAATCAAGCACCAGAGATTGGAGGACAAGGCAGCAGTGGTAGATGGAGGATCGGGTGTAAATTTGATCTCCACTACTTTGTATTAGAAATGGGATTTGCAAGGATTGAGCCAGCAAAATTTGCCATCAAACTAGCAGATCAATCTTGTGTCAAACCAAAAGGTGTAGTTGACGACATCCCTCTAAAAATAGTGGGAATGCAGTTTGTGATCACTTTTGTGGTGATGGAAATACCAGAGTCCGGAGCAGACTGTAAAGGTTGATCCAACCACATGGGCGGTGAAACCTATTACACCAAAAGCCAGGGGAGGACATTACGATTCTAAAACAGATATTTTGAGATGGACGGACACATTAGTAGTTGTTGATTGTATGGCTCTAGGCATGCTTGTCAACATGATTCAGTTCTAGAACCCAGTACATCTTCACCCAAGTGCTACACAATGGATACACCAATCACTTTCGGGGTGAACATGATCAATGTCGCATGGCTATTAGCAGAGCATATATCCCGTGGGAAGATCAATATGGAGATGATATTTAGACATCTTAATAATCGATAGATTAATCTAGTAGAAAACCAACTTGTTACATATCTTGTAAGCTATTAAAACTCGTCTTAATTAAAACAAAAATTTAATTGGAAAAGTTTGAAATGACCTTGGCTCTCTTTTTGATCCATCACAATCCATGTTTCTTGCTTTATATGCAAAATCAAAGCTTTGCAGTTATGAGCAAAATAAGCAAAATATTTTTTCAATAGATGTGTGTTGAAATTGCAAAATTTTGAATTGCAAAAGTTTGAAATAACCTTGCCGCTCCATTTGATCCAACACACTCCATATTTTCTAAATTGCAAAAAATTAGATTCACGTTGGCACTTATTGTGATCCAAAATATTCAAAGTTTCTTGCCATGATTTTCAGATCGATAAGACTGTTTTCCTGTGATGTGAACACTTTATGTAGATCGAAAGAAAACTTTGATGTGCAATATGATTTGCATTTACAAGAGAAGTTATGTTAGTTAATGGTAGGAAATAGAATCTTGAAGTATGGACCCCATGCGTTGTGGCTACCCAACTTTCAGTTAACTACATACGTTACTAGTGAGGTCAAGTCATCGGAGTTGTGCGGGCAAACCAAAAACTCAGTCGGAGTTTTAAAATCCGATGATTTTCTCTCTCTTACGTGGCATTTCTTAGACAGCCCTTTTGGGCCTTGGAACTCCTCTAATGGTTGCACAAATTGAAGTATTGACTCCCATGTCAATGTGTTGGAGATCAAGTCGTTTGTTGATGGCAGTGCCACTTCACAACTGTTGAATCAACATCCGTGCTTTGGGTGTGATGCCTAAAGTTTTCCTATAGAATGTAATTGGCTAACTCATCATGTTTATTAGGCTTATTCCACTTGCAAATCTTGATTATTATTTTTCTACAATATGCTTGTGAGACTAGATGCTTGTAAATTGATGCCACTCAAATGTAAAGACATTATATTAACACCATTTGTAGAGCATTTGGAATGTACAGCTTAGGATTTTGAAAGCGCTTTGTAACATGCATATCACGAGTAATTTTTGGTGCAAGATCTCCAATTTTTTGCAAAAATTAACTTACAATTAGATATCAGCAAATGTACATAAGGAGCGTCCAGAGAGCATCATAATGGAGTAAGTACATTCCGAGAGGAAAAAAGCTATCCAGTAAGTAAGAGGACTATCTGTACACCATGCAGGGAGAACCAAAAACAATAGGAAAAAAAAAAGATATCCAGTAAGTCCATTCTGAGAGGGAAAAAGCTATCCAGTAAGTAAGAGGTCTATCTGCACACCATGCAGGGAGAACCAAAAACAACAGGAAAAAAAAAGATAAGCAAAGATACATAACAAATTGAAAATAGCTAGCAGCCGAAGTTGGAGAACAGGAGCCTTCAAAAACCATCTAATTCTGCCAAGTCCAATTCTTCCACAACATAGCCATCCTATAGACATGCCAAAAGATGAGGGAACCTCTAGTCATGTGAAGCAAATCACCCAGCAAAATGGAATCAACAGTGAGCTCAAGAAGGACCCAACAGCTGAGCAAAAGGGCAAAGTCCACTCAGAGGTGCCTATTGTAGTGAAAGAACAGATGCTCGACAAACTCCTCGTGCAACTGGCAAACTGGGCAAAGATGGTCAAAGAGAAAGGCCACTTGGCACGGAGAGGGACTCGACTTGGAAATGATATGGTAAACAAGGTAATGGAGTTTACCTATAGGGATAGAATGGATAGTGACAAATCTGGCACATTAGATGGGGCCCAAGTCACCAGCCCCCCAAAAAAGGTCAAAAGAAGGGAAGGGTAGGTCTGGGGCTCTAAGATGGACCATAGGAGATAGGCAAGGAGGGAAGGAAGGAGAGGAGGCTCCCATTTGGCTAGGGGAGGAGACTAATTAGGGGCAACGTGAAGGCTAAAGTCACTTGGGAGGCAAGGTCCAAAAGAGAGAACATTCATTGACAAACATGCGGAAGGAGTTAAAAAAGGGGAACATGAATGATCCAGCATAGGGTAGAGAGATCTAATCACAGCTTGTAGATATTTATCAAACTACTCTAGAAAATCCAAATTAAAATCTCGATTTGGAAAGAGATAATAGTTGTAACTCAAGATTTTGAAGAGCAAGGTCCTACTTGACTACTCAAAGTGGGAGTTTTAAAAAACATATCAACATAGTAAATAAAATATCTGAGAAAAGACAATTTTTTTATTTTGATGTGCAAAAACAATCCTTGAATTTATTGATGTAACTCAAAGTGCATGGGGAGCAGATCACATAACATTTCATAAAAGTACACAACATGGTGGAGCCAACACAAAGAACAATCATATTTTGCAACTTTTTTGATGTTTTTATAGAAGATGAAAATTCATCATCATAAACAAATCAACGAATTATCAAACATTCCAAAAAGCATGCAAATTTATACAGGCTACTAGACAATAGACATACAAAATTATTTTTTGTGTTTGTATTTTGAATTATCTCAGTCCACTCCTTAACTACTTTCACCAATAAAAGTTGCAATTTAGAGTCATGTAATAACTTTCTTCTTTCATATGGCTATAAGAGACAATAGTTTTTTGATTTTCACGTTCAATAAAAGAAGGTGGAACCTCTACCATTTGGCAATTGGATGTCCTTGCTTCTCCTTCTTCTTCTCCTCCATCTTTCTCATGTTTTTGTTATCTTTTTATTATTTGGATTTGCTATTTGTTGGATATGAATATATTTGCTATCTTTGTGTGTGTGTGTGTGTGTGTGCATGCGCGCAAGCGCGGCGCACGTGCGTGTGTGAGTAGGAGAGAGAGAGGGAGGTATTTTTCTAGATACTAAAAAAAAGACAAGTGAAGGTTAGCTTTGTTGACATATCAATTTTATGTAGACAAAACCCTCGCCAAGTTAAAAATTTGTTTTGATATTGTATATGAACCTTTGTTGAGTCTACCATAGTTGTAGTGCTTTTCATATCTAGCCAATCTTGCAAAGGTTAGTTTGATTAGAGTCATGAGATTAAGAGGTTTTAGTGGCTTTTATGCCATTTCTCAAAAAGAACCTTCACTAGATTATTTTTTATTCTACCTTTCCATAAGTAACATTCACAAAGACCACTAGTAAGTCTAGATATAGTCCCAATTATTTACTGGGAAATATGTGAGGGTGACTAAGCTATAGAAGAGTCATTATCATCAAATTTTTGCCAATTATACAATATAGACCTAAATGATCCAAATATTGATCTCAAAAATCATCTATAAATAACTTATTAATTTGATGAATGAAACTCAGATTAGGTAAGACTTTAGGACTCCCTAAATTCTCAGGATCTATTTCTAGTGAGACATCAAATATTCATTATTCTATCGATTACAAAGTTGTTTGTGTTTTTTTATGTCACTTATTAGAGGTTCGTGCAAGCAAATTCATATAAATTTAGTTGCATTCACAATTGCTTTTGTTGTCTTTCACAAGATGTTGTAACTCTTCAATGCTACCTAACTATCACACAACGCAATCATAATATTGGGCCAAAATTTGGTCATAGAATTTTCAGATTTTCTAATTTTTTAAACTATGCCAGAATCCGACACATTTAAAATACATTAGATTTCGACAGAAAAAAAATGGCTAATTCCGATGGATTAACATTTTATAAGACAAAGTCTAACATTTTAATATCTTAGATTGCGATAGATAATTCAACTCTAACAAAATCCAAATTTTTATGTGGCCAAAGGAATTCAACATCCACATTGCATATTATTTTGAGACATTTTTTTTGTTGTCTTGTCACTGCTTTTGGGAATAGCAACATATTTTAAATGCGAAGAATTCCGATGATCCTATTGTGACATGTCTTTTGACACCCTATTATGAAAGTATGGATGATAGATGCATTAAATACTTAGGTAGACTCTGATACCATGTGAAATTTCACACGTGTGGGAGTGCCCTAATGTTTGAAATTGATCTCCTAAGCTTGGCTCATGCACTGTAGATCACTTATGGATTGAAATCTAAGATCAATGACAAGATCTAAGGCAAAAAGACCATTCTACATGCATTCATTCATTACCAAAAGCTGTTTCACACATGTGGAAGACTTCATGAAATAAACCAAGTCTCAACAAGCTCCTCTCCTTGGGTAGAGAGAGAAAATACCACTTTTGGGCTCATCTAGAGAGAGAAGACAATATAAGCAAAATTGGCAAATCTCCAAATTGACTCCAAAAAACTCATAGATCTCTCATAGAATAATAATGGTAATTAAAGTACATATTAAATCTGTGGAGAGCCATTCTTCAATCCTATTGGACCCCCTAAACATATCCCCTCTAATCCTATTGGATGTGTGATGCAACATCCCTCACTTTTGACTGGACCCTTCCAACAAATCTCTCTCTTATGATTGGACCCTTTGACTTTTGTCACCACATAGGGTGCATCACTCATCAAACCTAATCTTGACATGTGTAAGCAACCTAACTAGCTCAACCTATGTCATAATTAACTTTTAGCCAAATGATGACTTTACATGTGTAATTGACTATTCGACCTCTAATGCCAAAATTGGCCCTACCAAACTTCTACACCTAGATGTTTGATACAAAGTCTTTATGACACCCCCAAAGTCAACATTATAAACTAATTTTAACTATTTTACACATGTGAGAACATTCTCCACATGTGTGAAATGTACTCACAAACATAAAATCATAAAATAACCAAGATAGATTTTTGACCTTTTTTAAAGAATTATCTAGTTTCTGATGCAATCAGTTTCATTCCATTTGGTTTAGCCAATTAAAAGTTATAAGCTTTTGAAGACGGTTAGGTAGGGCACATAGGCCTGTGTGGACACATTTGGTTTGGTCAAAAGATTGCTTGTTTGATCCCAAATCATAGTTGTATGCTTACCAATCTCATATGAGTTAAGAAAACACAGTTTAAACACCCGACCGGATCAATCACCACAGCACAACGTCAAGTGCAACAAGACCACATAATTGCTCTCCTCAAACTGCATATTCAACTAACTCGTAAGTACAAAGATAAGTTGCTTAGAAACACTCAAAGGGCTCGTAAAAGAAAGATGGCCCGATAACTCTAGAACTGAGCACACGTGGTGCCGTCAAAATAAGAAAGCACTGTATAAGTCGATCATTGCTATTTTAACTCTCTCCCTCAATGATCAACGTCTCTTTTTATTTTAGAGTTTACTCTATTCATGGAACATACCTCCATGATAGTATTACAAGTAAAGGCTTTTTACATGGCCAGGTCTAAGCCAAGTTTGGCTCTAAAAGTCTCAAACTTTTCTTTACTTAAAGTTTTTGTAAATATATCAGCAACTTGTAATAACGTAGAACAATGTACAATACTTATATCTTCAGATTGTAACTTTTCATGCACAAAGTGATATTTTACTTCAATATGTTTTGTCCTTGCGTGAAAGATAGGATTTTTAGCCAATTGTATTCCACTTTGACTGTCACAAAAAATAACAGTGGGATTTACCTGCTTCATGCCAATCAGCAACTATGTAGTTTGGAAATTCAAACTAAAGAACATTTTGATGGAAAAGGAGCTATTGGAGATCGTGACAGGTGAAGAGACAAGACCATTGATTGAAGAAGATCAATGGGCATTTGACAGGACAAAATGGAAAGCACAGAATGTCATCAACTTATCAGTTAGAGATGTAATTATTCTCTACATTTCGGATTCAGAAGGACCAAAAGAAGCATGGGATATGTTGAAGACATTGTTTGAGACTACAAACACATCTCGAGTGCTATTCCTAAAGACAAAGCTGCACACATTGCTGATGGATGATGGTGCAACTGTTGCTAATCACCTACTGAAGATCAAAGAGATTCGTGACCAATCAGTAGCAGTTGGAGAGCGAGTACATGATCGTGAGATCGTGCAGTTGACATTGAATAGTTTGAGTGAGTCACATCAGATGTTTGTGACAAGTATAGCCACACGAGAAAATCTTCCAACCTATGAAGAGTTAGGTGGATTGCTTTTGCAGGAAAAACAATGTCAAGAGAACTTGAGTCATCGCAACAGGGGATTTGATCAAGCTCTTGCAGTCAAGGGACGTGGTGGTAGATTTGGTCGTGGAAGACACCAATCAAGAGGTGAAAACTCAAATCGTGGATCATTTTAACAATTTCAAGAACAATCCAATGATGGCCCAAATCGAGGCAATTGGAATCAAGGCCGAGGTCAAGAATGTGGCTATTCTGGGCAAAATAAACCTGGAAATTGTAGGTATTGCAACAAACCTGGCCATTGGGAGCGTGAATGCTTCAAGAAACAAAAGGAGATGGAACAAAGAAAAGACAAAGGGCAAGTGGAAAATTATGCTGATCAACATCAATTTGATGATTATTATTATGAAAACAATTATACTGATCAACATCAATACGATGATGATCAATATGAAGATGATACAGGTGAGAGCTCAAAAATGTTCATTACAGCATTAATGACAAGTGATGAAACCAAGGATACCTGGTACATTGATAGTGGTGCATCCAAGCACATGACTTCAAGGAAAGAGTGGTTTTCAGAACTCAAGGAAACTCACAATGCTGATGAAGTTAGACAAGACGATGGCAAATTGCTATCTGTTAAAGGAGTTGGAGTGGTACCAGTGAAGTTAGCTAGCTGGAAGATAAAGCGGATAAGCAATGTGCAATATGTACCTGGCTTAGCTAACAATCTACTATCTGTTGGGACGATGGCTGATCAACAACTCAAGGTTGAGTTTGACAGCGACAAATGTCTTGTCAAAGACATCAAGAATCACTACAAAGTGATTCTTACAGGAGCTAGAGTCAACGAGAATTGACTCTACAAATTGAATGCGAAATCTTTTGCTCAAGCTATGGTAAGCACAGTTGATAGTCGAAGTGATTTTTGGCATCAACGATTCGGTCATATTAGTGCTCAAAGTTTACAGATTCTCAAAAGAGATAATCTAGTTATAGGATTGCTTGATATTTCTTTTGAAGGAAAAATATGTGAAGGTTGTATTTTGGGAAAACAACACAGAGAGAGGTCTCCCAAAAGTGGAGCAAGGAGAGCCAATGGCATCCTAGATCTTATCCACATTGATCTATGTGGACCTATGCAGACTAGATCTCTTAGTGGCTACTATTACTTTATCACCTTCATTGATGATTATAGCTGATGCATTTGGATATATTTCATAAGCAAGAAATCAGATGCTTTTGCTAAGTTCAAGGAATTCAAGACATTAGTTGAAAAGCAAACATGATGTTGCATCAAAACTTTGAGATCTGATGGAGGTGGTGAGTATTTTTTGACAAAATTTATTGATTTTTGCAAAGATCAAGGGATCAAGAGGCAAACTACAACACCTTATTCACCACAACAAAATGGAGTTGCAGAATGAAAGAACAGATCTATTGTTGAGATGGCCAGGGCGATGCTCAAAAGCAAGAGTCTGCCAAACACCTTTTGGGCAGAAGCTTGTAGCACAGCTACGCACATCCTAAATCGGTGTCCTACAAAATCCGTGGAAGGTAAGACACCTCATGAAGCTGTTACTGGAAAGAAATCTAATATTTCTCATTTGAGAGTATTTGGTTGTGATGCTTATGCTCATATTCCTGATGAGAAATGAAGGAAATTGGATGCAAAAGCTATCAAGTGTATTCTCCTTGGATATGATGAGAAGGCCAAGGCATACAAGATGTATGACACAAATGCACAGAAGCTTGTAATTTCTAGGGATGCTACATTTGACGAGATGGGCCAAGGTGAACAATCTGAAGTAATCATTGAACCTTTTGATGAGGGAGCGAAAGTACAGGTCAATAAGGAAGTGAATTTTGATATAGAAAATCCATTGGAAAAAGGCAAGCCTGATGTTGAAATTCCCAAGAGAGTACCTAAATGGTACTTATCAGTCACAAATGGTGCAAAGAAGGGAGATACTCCCGAATCTAGTGAGCAGGGAGAGCTTAGAAGATCAAGTAGAAATCGAAAACCTCTTGCAAGATTAGTAAATGAATCTAGCCCTAATAGGATCCATCTTAACGGCTCAAGAACCTAAAACTTTCAACGAAGCAAAGGAACACAAGGAGTGGCATGCAGCTATGGAAACAGAAATGGAGGCTATATCGAAGAACAAAATGTGGAACCTGGTTGAGCTACCTGATGGTAAGACGCCTATCACATGTAAGTGGATCTACAAGACGAAGTATGGAGCAGATGGGCAACTCAACAAGTACAAGGCACGATTAGTTGCAAGAGGTTTTGAGCAACAAGAAGGTATAGACTTTGAGGAGACCTTTGCACCTATAGCCAAAATGGTAATTATTCGTTCTATCATTGCAATTTTTGCTTTCTATGGTTGGAAAATCCAGCAAATGGACATCAAATCTGCTTTTCTTAATGGAGTACTGGATGAAGAGGTATATCTAGAGCAACCTCAAGGGTTTGTTGAGCTAGGAAGAGATCATTTGGTTTGTAGACTCAACAAAGCCATATATGGATTGAAGCAAGCACCACGAGCATGGTACTCTTGCATTGATGAGTACTTCAAGCGAAGGGGAATGGTAAAGAGTGATGTTGATCCTAATCTTTACATTCTAAGACAAGATTCAGATATAGTGTTCATTGTGTTGTACGTGGATGATTTGATTATTACAGGAAGTAATGAGAGGTCAATTAATGAAATTAAATAAAATCTTTCCAATGCTTTTGACATGAGTGATCTAGGATTGATGCACTACTGTCTTGGCATTGAAGTATGACAAAAAGAAGACATGGTCTTTCTTACACAAAGCAAATATGTACGAGATTTGCTTTATAAGTTCAATATGTAGGATTGTAAGCCCTTGAGTACACCTATGGATGTCAATATGAAGCTTACTGCATATGATGAATATGAGAAAGTGGATGCTTATTTGTATAGACAGCTGGTGGGTATTTTGATTTATTTGACACACACACGACCTGATATTTCTTATGATGTTGGTGTTGTTAGTCAATTTATGCAAGATCCTAGTCAAGCACACTAAAAGTCTGCTAAACGTATTCTCAGATACATTCGAGGGACATTAAATTTTGGTTTGAAATATGATCAGCCTGAAGCGCCAATGTTGGTAGGTTATATAGATGTCGATTGGGCAGGGAATATTGATGACAAAAGATCTACCAGTGGTCATACATTCAGTTATGGTACAGCTGCAATTTCATGGAGCAGCAAAAGGCAACCTACAGTAGCTTTATCATCAACAGAAGCTAAATATCAAGCACTCAGCAATGCTACACAAGAAGCGGTATGGTTACGAAGATTGCTTGTGGATTTAGGTCAGCCATAGGTGGATGCTACTACTATATCTTGCGACAATCAAAGCTGCATTCACCTTGCCAAAAATCCAGTTTTACATGCTTGAACCAAGCACATGAAAATACACTATCATTTTATTCGAGAGAAAATTCTTGATGGAGCCATTGATCTTGTTTTTTGTAAATTTTGAAGATCAAATGGCAGATATTTTTACTAAGTCATTAGGTAGATATAAATTTAAGAGGTTTCGTATGCTATTAGGAATAGAAGAATGTAATTTTGTCATTGAGGGAGAGTGTTAGAAATCAATGATAAACTTCATTGTTACTATTTATGATGTACATTAATGTTGATAGTTGTTACCAGCTGTAATTTGCCGTAGGCTAGTCTATTAGTCTATTCGTAGGTTTTCTCTCTCTATCAAGGTTCAGGGTTTACATGTACATTTTATATTCAATATGAAGTTAGTGTGAAAGAGTGATATTGCGTGTTCGTCTTCCGGCTCCTTACTTGGTGATTGCTTAAGTGAATGCTTGATGTTGCATTTCTGATTGTTGAGATGAAATCTAGCAACAAAATGTGTGTCTAGTCCTTTTCGGTACAATTAATAGCAATCAGCTAATATGGTCTAGCTTTTAGAATCAATTTGCGTTGTTCCGCCTTGGGTAAGGACTTATCTGGTTGCCCCCGCATTAGATATTCAACTATATCAGCAGCCCACTCAAGTACAATGTCAATATAAAATAAGACAGCGTCATGTAGCTCATCCTCAGATAGGGTTGCAGTTTCCTTCCCCTTGATTCAAGACACATGATCCACCATGTAATGCTGCTTTCCCTTGCGAACCACTATCCAGAAATCAAACTCCAATAGCAGAAGTAACCAACGAGTAATTCTTCTTGTGTTGAAAGTTTTATTAACAAGGTATAACAAGGGTTGATGGTCCGTGTAAAAAGAAAAATGAGTGGTCATCAAGTAGTATCGAAACTTCTTAACCACATAAATCATTGCTAGTGCCTCCCACTCTATGGTTGAATAATTCATTTTCGAGTCACTGAGCTGTCAACTTGCAAATCGGATTGGAAAGTCCTTTTTGTGTTCTCCTAGCTGAATTAAGACGGCTCCTACTGCATACTTCGATGCATTTGTATGCACATGAAACTCTATGGACCAATTGGGTGGGCGTAGAATTGGCGCTGAGAACAATGCATCTTTAAGCTTCTAAAAAGCCTTTAGAACTTCCTCAGTCCAATGGGATTTTGTTGTGAGCTTGTAGATTGGTCGTGCTAACTCTGCAAAGTCTAAAATGAAGATCTTGTAATAGTTAGCATGACCCATAAAAATGTAGACCTCGTGGATCGTTTCTGGTGGTGGCAGATCGACAATGATCTTGATCTTTGATAGGTCTGTGGTGATTCCGTGTCTAGATACAATATGGCCAAGGATCAGGCCATGCGTTATCCAAAACTGACATTTTTCTGGGTTCAAGGATATCTGAAATTCGCAACATTTCTTTAGAACTTTCTCTAGATTAAATAAGTGCTCTAAGTTAGGTCCATGCGCGCACAGATCATCCAAAAAAATTGCCAAAGACTTTTGCAAAATGTCGCTTGCATAACTCGTTGAAAGGTACTTGGGGCATTATAAAGTCCAAATGGCATCAACTTGTAGGTGTGGATTCTCCATTCTGTGGCGAATGTTGTCTTGTGCTGATCTTGCAGCACTATTTTCACCTTCTTGTAACCACTGAAGCTGTCCAAGAAATTGTAGGCTTCTGTTCCAGCTACTCTGTCTAGGACACTTTCCATAAATGGTAGAAAAAAATGGTCCTTCTTGGTGACTACATTTAACACTTTAAGACTCACACAGATCCCCATTTTGCCATATTTCTTGGGTACTATGACTATTGGCGATATCCACTCAATGTGCTCAATTTCATAGATGAAATCAATGTCTAACAATCTCTTCAACTCTTGCTTGATCAACTTTTGTAATTCGAGTTGCAGCAGTAGTAACGACTCACCTTGGAAATTGCTCTATCCACCAAAGGTATAGTATGTTGGATACTGTTGGTGGGATACCCTTCAGATGGTACTCTTGAAGAAAACTCAACTAGTTAAGCATTCACGGATAAATTCACCCATGGCATCCAAAAGTTCTTATATGCAAGTGCACTTCGATGATGATTGGGTTGGGACTTCAGATAATTTATGATTGAGTTTTGAAAAGCAGAAGATATGCAAGAGAGGTAAAATGACCACTATATCATGTATAGTCACGACTCAAGGACCACATTAGGCCCAATAATGCATGTCGCTAATTTCTTCCAAGCTTCAAAAACATTTCCTACAATGTGGTCATAGTAAAATTGAAACAAATTTCATAACATTCAATGTGGGCATTTAAAAAATATTAATCAACCAATATCTTGTTTATTAAGTCCCAATGTCATGAAAGAGATGATACCAACCCATGGAATCCATTAGAAGATGAAGAGGCACATGAAAAAACATCATTAGGAGACACTCTTACAACTCTAGAAGTTTCAATAGCACAAGTTATTGGTCCCAAAGAGCATCATCTCCTCCAATGTGAAGCAAAAGCATAGATATGGTAGTAGAAAGCTATAAAAAATGTCAATCATGGAGATAAAATGAAAGAAGTGAATATGGTACTCTTAACCTCCAAATCACACAAAGAAATATAGAGTAAAATAATGCAATGCAAGAAGAGGATAATTTGGCTATGATGAATACACATGGAAATCAATTAGATGTCTCATTGAAAGAGAGAGAGAGAGAGAGAGAGAGAGAGAGAGAGAGAGAGAGAGAGAGAGAGAGAGAGAGAGAGAGAGAGAGAGAGAGAGAGAGAGAGAGAGAGAGAGAGAGAGAGAGAGAGAGTCTGTAGTGATAAAATAAATGCATATGCTACAATATATAAAACATGAAGCTAGAATGGTCACTAAGGGGATGTAGATTATGATGAAATGACCACCATATGATAAGTAATTGTTTTTGCTTATTTGATTGAACACTACACTATATCTGCAAATGATGCTTTTCTTGATAGGTTTCTTGAGGAAGAAGTCTACCTTTACCTACACCAAAGCTTTATGATAAAGGATAAGGAAGATTTAATGTTAAAAAAGATGAAATCCATGTATGGATAGAGCAAGCTCCAAAGGTAATCCACACTTGATGAAAGCTTTAAAACGATAGGATTCATCAAAAGTAGCTTAGATGCAAACTCATATGTGAAGAGAAAAAACAATGTTTCATTCTTGTGTTTTTATATGTAGATGATTTGATTATGCATGAAGTAATGACAATTTGGTTGGCCAACTTTTAAGGGACACATTATATGAAATAAAAGATTTAGGATTACTACATTGTTTGCACATAGAAGTATGCAAGCAAGAAGGTAAATTTTCATTTCTCAAGCTACAAATCAGTAGACCTATTTTATAAACTATTGGTTGGAAGTTGTTTTTGCTTTGTCAATGGAATGTTAAGTATCAAGGTTCATAGGATCTTGACATTAGTTTGTTCATGATTACTTGCCATAATTTTAATTCCAGTTAGGCCAAATTGAGTCAAGGATATGTCAGTTTAGTCAAGCCAAGTTAGAGTCATCCAAATTAAGGCACTATTTATTGGCATAGGGCAAGTTGAAGCATCCAAATTGGCACCATATTCCAAGCATCAACTTGGAGGCATTCTATAAAAATACACCAACAACCTTGATCCAATGTACGAGAGAGACAACCACTTATGCACATGTCTTAATCTAGATAAAATCACTGAAACACCTCCAAATAAACTCATTGGAAGTCACTTGAAAATGTGTATTAACACTAAAGAGAAAATTCACCTATAAGTACTCTGTTATTGATTCGAAAACAAAAGCGTTTAGTAATATCATATTGCAGCAAGAGAGATGTATAATCCATGCGTCTTGATTGTATTTGGTTTGTGTCATTAATCATGTCAAATGTTAGGAGCATTATTCGTCATTTGTCTAGATTAAATGTTAGGAGCATTCGTTTTTGAGTTCATTGAATGTTAACAAGTTGAAAAGACAAATCTGTCTAATAGATACATTGGCATGTTGATACTTTTTAAACTAAGAGGTAATTTATATTCATATGCAACATTTAGATCTATCAAGTATTGGGAGGAAATGTTTATCAAGCATTGTTTCAACCTACTTTTTGTTATTTTGATATATAGGACTCTTCATCCTCATTTAGTGTTGGAGACAATAATCCTCGTAATGGTCGACGTAGACGACGAATGCAATACAATGGTCCACATATAAAGCAATTACCTCATCGTCTACGTCAAGGCTTAAAAGAGATGATGGAAATTGATGAGCACATTAATAAAGAGACCAATGCATCTGAATCTAGCTCATCTAGATCAACTTCTTTGCAAACAAGTTCCAATGATGAAAATGAGCTTCCAATGAATGATGAATTTGAAGTCATGGGAGACATGTTGTTTGATATGTACGAGAACAATATTGCAGCTAGACACAATGAACAAGATGAGGAGGCACTTTTGTCTAAAGAAGAAAGAAAATTGCGAGAAGAATCAAAGACCACATTGTATCCTGGAGCAAAGACATCTCGTTTGGTGACTTCTCTACTTCTATTAAATCTTTAAGCCAAATATAGATGGAGTGACCAAAGCCTCACATCATTATTTGAGTAAAAAAATTTTCATCTACTTGTCGTTTTTGCTTTGAAACAAAATTTACAATTTGGACATCGAGGGATATTTTTTTTACAATGGCTTCTTTTGTCATGTGCAGACTATTGAAAAACAAAATTCTCCCAGAAGGGAATGTCATGCCTGAGAGAAGAGATGAGGCACAAAAGATGTTGACTAACATCGGGATGGACTACAAACAATATCATGCATGTCCAAAAGATTGTATTTTATATTGAGGAAGGTACGAATCACTCAAGAAATGTCCCATTTGTGATACTCCTCGATATAGAGATGATTTGCAAGGGGCAACCATTTTGTGCAAAGTTTTACAACATTTTCCAATAATTCCATGATTGCAACATTTATTTCGTTGTAAATCTCTTGCACAACTTATGGACTGGCATGCACACCATACCTCTATGGATGGGATGATGAGGGTACCTTGAGATTCACCTGCATGGAAACACATCAACAAAGAGTATCCAAGCTTTGCCAATGAGTCAAGAAATGTGAGATTTGGTCTTGCAACAGATGGTGTGAACCCCTTTGGTGTACGAGCAACTACGTGGTCCATTTGGCCTGTTTGCTTGGTAAATTATAATATTCCTCCTTGGTTGAGTACAAAAAAGAGACACATTATGTTGGCACTTTTAATTCCTGGCCAACGCAAGGTTAAGAACATGGATGTGTATCTTGAGCCGCTTATTGACGAGTTGGAAGATTTGTGGAAGGGGATAAAAGCATATGACATTTTGCGCCCCTTACATGAGAGGGAGTTTAACTACATGCCATTGTAATGTGGACAATGCATGACTATCCAAGATTAGGTGAATGCTCAGGTAATCATTCAAACAATGTCTATCTTGTGTACATAGGGGTTTGTTTACAGTTACATACAACTAGTAATTCCTGATATTTACATGATATACTACAATGGCTATAATTATTCTGTGAAAAAAGTACAAAAAGGACCAAGAGTGGATCCTAATCTGATCCTCAAGAGGGATTGGTTGTCAGATTATTTGATCTATCAATCTACTTCAGATTAAGATCAATCTAGATCAATTCTAGACACAGAATCCTAACAAGAACAATCATGAATTGAAGGTAAGTGTACTTTCTGGTTTCACACGTGTGAAACACTTTCTGAGTACGGACTCCAACCTGAAAATCAAGTACACATTTAAAGAACCTCAAAACAATCAAAACAAATGTAGACAAATGGAGAGAATCACTCAAAATTGCTTCCAAAACCAAGCCATATGATGATTCATCATGCAAGACTGACACTTGGACAAATCCTTCTACTTTGAGCACTTTTGGTCCATTTTCCTTCTATATGGAGATCTACTTGAAAATCTTCTAGAAGTCAAAATTCGCCTACTTCAGCTTATTCCACACATGTGAGCTGTTCTCTACACATGGGATATGACACCTAACCAAAGGATGTGGCTCATGCAATCAATAGATTGCTGCCATGTGTCATATGTCTAAAAAACTAGTTTTTGGCCTTTTTAGCCACTAGAACTTGAATTAAATCATATGTACAACCTATATGATTATGGCACATGACAAGTACACTATTTTCACACGTGGGAACGGGCTCCACACATGTGTGTTTATCTATATACAAGATTTTTGGCCTCTACCAAGCTTATTTTTGCATTTTTCACACTCCTCAAAAATCTAGCTTGGTAAATTTAGCTTGATGGAAAACATGATGATCTTGAACTTGACTCCATGGGCTGAATTGGTCTTTGATGCTTCAGAAGGTGTGAAGATCAACCAATGAGCTTGATGTTGATATGAAATCACCATATCCATGATAGTGCTTCTTTGATGTTGACATCTTTGATGAACTTGAGAGCTTTGCACCATCCTAGCATCTTCAAAATCGAATCTTTCCAAATTTCATGTAGATGCTTGACTTTGAGGCTTGCTTCTTCTTTATGTGCATGCTCCTCCATGAGAAAATAAAGATTTCTTCTTGACTTACTAGGATCACAAAGATCTAACATCATGTTACCATGATCTAGAGAATTAGACTTATCCAAATTGGCAAGACTATGCATGCTATAATAACAAAGTGTTTGCATCATATCTTCATGCTTGTTTATCATGCTAATCTCAGATCCAATGCGGCTAAATACTTCATTATGGAGATAAGTGTCTTGAGAAGATGATTCACTTACTCTCATAAAAAATTTACAATTTGCCTCAATACAAATTTTCAAACTATGAGTGAATAAGTCACTTTTGCTCTTACATGGCTCAAGAGCATACATTTGATGAAATAACCATTTGCTTTCTAATTGATTTAAAATCAATTTCAACCTTTTAAGAACATCATCTATGTTCTCAAGAGAGACTTCATACTCAACTTGTATGGCTTTACTCCAATTTGGAGATGCAATGATCTCACTAAAGCAAATTAATTTATCAAATGACTTAAGAGAAGTAAGTATGAGATGTATACCACATGAGATATGCTCCTCTTTCCCCTGAAATGTGAGCCACATGGAATCAACCATATTTCTTGAGTTTCTTTTGGAATCACAACTTGAGAAGGTCTCTCTTCCTCAATCCTTGGCACACTTGAACCTTGAGATGATTCTATAAGATCCTCTTCATGGTGCTCCTTCTTGATGGAAATCCGAGACCTCCATGTCTCATAATGATCACAAAAACTATGACCACACAATATGCACTTCCTATGATTATCAAAATTACTTATGCTGAAAACATAAGTCCAAAAATCACCACAACTCCTAATATTGAAATCAAAAGGCATTTCCATCTCAATAAGGCTAACTACTTGCTTATGGATATAAGTGTCCACTTTGGATGCTTCACTTATTCTCATAAGAAGTTTACAACTTGCCTTTAAGATTGAAAACTTACAATTTTCATCTTTATGAATGAACACATCATTCATGATCTTATTGAAACCAAAAGATCCTACATTATGAAGATATTTCCATTTCCTTGACTTCATAACTAATGTAAGCTTACAAGGAAAACATATTTTGCTATATTTTAAGGCATCACACTCAACTAGTATTGCCTTAATCCACCTTTGAGATACAAAAATCTCTTCAAAGCAAAATGGTTCATAAGTTGACATGAGAGCATAAATCAAACTATTTTCATTTTGTGATTGCTCCTTATTCTTGATTGATTTCTCTTGGATAATAACAATAAGTTTGAGCTTGTCCAAAGTTCCAAGCAAAATACTTTCCAAGGACATAAAATAAATCCAAGTTACTTTCATGAAAGTGACATCTATCTTTGCATCTTGAACCAAACAATGCACTTCCAAATGAAAAATTTCAAAAGATTTGACATGTGTTGTGATGGACTCTTGAAGACAAATCTTGCAAGTCCTTGTGAGACTCCAAGCCTCATTCACCTTTCCACAAAGGAAACACCTTTCCTTGGACTTGTCCTTCTTGTATTTGCATTTCAAACTTGAAGCTCCATCCTTCACCTCGGCCCCCTTGCTTCATGTTTTTTGGATTTTCAAAATGAAACTCTAGAGCACGTCCCAAAGCACTCATATTACAAGAAACTCTGACTCCTCTTTAATGACTTTCTAAATCTATAGCGGTGCCCGAAAATTCAAAAATTTTCTTGATAGGTGAGCTAGGTGTTTTCAGTAGTTGCTCCCACATTGCACTAAGATGCTCTGACAGGTTTTGCGCTTTCTCTTGTTGGGACATTCTAGATGCACTTCCCAACTTCACCAACAAGTTCTCTAACCTACACAATACCACACACTAGGCAGTTACAGAAAATACATTTGGTGATTACAACAATAATAGTTATTATGCGTGCAAACGTATTAGAATCTTTTTAATAAATCCCAATAGACTATCCACACCAACGACAAAATTTAAATGTGAGGCTGATTTGAGAACAAGTTGCGAATCCATGAAGAGTCCTAAAGCTCTTATGGAAGATAAGAAAAAATCGACACCAATTGAAATCATCATAAATAGAAAAACCTTTTGTGTGAAATCCCAAGTTGCTCACCTTATTTTGGCCTGAGTTCGGAATCGGAGTACAGTTGAGACTTCAACTTTACTTTTGCACTTCCATATTTAGCCCTGAAGGCCATCAATGCATGTTGCCTCCCCTCAAGTATGCCCACATTGACAAGCACTTTGAGAATTTTTAGTTTTTGGAGTTCGGTGATGGACTTGGGCAGTGGCCTTAGCTCTAGACACAAAGACAAATCGAGTTGTTTTAGCTTCTTGAGATCACCGATGGATTCGGGCAGCTTCTCTAGCTGCTCACATCTAGACAAGTTTAGATTTTCCAGCCCTTTGAGCTCCCCAATTTCAAGTTCAGACACTTAGACAAATCTAGATCTTTCAGTCCTTTGAGTCCAAATATGGACTCAGGGAGCTTTTCGAGCAATTAACATTCATTCAAAACGAGATGTTCTAGCTGCTTGAGCTCACCGATGGACTCTGGCAACTTCTTCAGCTTCCGACACAGAGATAAATCAAGGTTTTTCAATCCCTTGAGCTTAGCAATGGACACTCCAATAGATTGCTATTTACTATGGGCCTCCTACTCATACGGAACACGATCGCATTCAGGACCACAATCCCAAGCTCGAACAGATTCTTAGGATTCATTAAACAAGAACTTGGCATCGCTTCCAGATGTTCTATTGACTCGAGTGCCCTTTTCAGCTTCTGACAAGTATGTCTAGAATCCAACTCAGAAGTATAAAGTACAGCAAAATCCTTCCCGAGGTTCAGCAACGGTTTCAGATCTTCTCAGAACTAGTCAAATGCTGCCTTTCCAAGTTTTTCAGCTCACTCCCTCCTGCCTCATCTTTTGCATAGGAACCAATAGAAGCATGGAACTCAAGAAGGTAGATCGAAAGGAAGGAATAGGCAGCAAGACAACGATAAGAAGATGGGCGACAGATGCAAATGTGACGGCCACACAGTGGACAGATGTTGGCTGAATCCAAAGATTGAGTGCATACACTATCATAAGAAAGGTCATGCAGCCATGGATTGCTACGACAATCCAAGAAACAAGAAGACGCAAAGCAGAAAGTGTTGGATTAGTCTCCTTCTTACTAAGTGACTAATCGGTGTTAATCTTCATCCAATGTTGCAATTCAAATTTCCTGTGTTTTTTCAGTCTGTAAAAATACAAGTGTTTTTACACAGTCTGCAGAAATACACGGATTGTCGACAACAGTGTTGTATTTTTTGTATGTCATAAATTATGTGTTTTTACACAGTCTATAGAAATACACGGATTGTCGGCAACAGTGTCACATTTTTTGCCTGTCATAAATTACGTGTTTTTACACAGTCTGCAGAAATACAAGGATTGTCAGCAACACTATCGCATTTCTTGCCTATCAGAAATCCTGTGTAAATATGCAGTGTTGGGATTGTCGCATTTTTTGCTTGTCAGAAATCTCGTGTAAATATGCGATGTCGGGATTGTCGCACTTTTCGCCTGTCAAAAATCCCGTGTTAATATGCAGTGTCAGGATTGTCGCATTTTTTGCCTGTCAAAAATTGAGAGTAAAAATGCAGTGTCGCATTTTTCACTTGTGGCAGTTTGCGTTCATTTCTACAGAGTGACAATTTACGTTCATTTATGTAGACAAACTGTTCAATCTGTTCATCGCCATTTTCCAGCACAATTTCTATGAAGGAACTGGATGAATGCCAACGTACTCCAGCCAACTGGAAGTCACATTTGAAGACCTAATTTCTTAGTATAAATCAACTGTTCATACATCTCTTTTGATCAATGATCATGAACAAGATCAAGGAGATCAATTGTGAAGTTTCATCATGATCATAAGTATTGTAGATAGCTCTCTCTCAAGCTTTCAAGCTTGAACTCTCTTGAGCATTCTAGCTCAATTTTTAGAGATTTTCTAGGGTTGCTATTCCGCTACTGCTTATTAGCGGAAGCGCTTCAATTATCAGATTTATTCTCAGTTACTCAAAGTTAGCTTTCAGAGTGTGCGATTTCTATCCGCTATTGTCTTGCACTCATCAACATCTCATGTTTTTTTTCTTTTCTAAATCAATACTATCTTTTATTGCATTCAATATATGTCAAAATGCTTGCATATCTGTATTGCTTTTGTAACTGATAGAATTTTTCTGAGAATTCAATACTTCATGTTTGGCTATGTAATCATCTACGAAGAAAATTCTTCACTCTCGATATGGCAATTGGTGATTCTCTTTAGAGTCACATTAACCAGTTTAAAAATCTCTTGCAATAGATGGCCGTTGTCGGATCAGTCATAGACGATCAAGATGCAATTATGACATTATTTTCAATCTTGCCCTCCACATATGAGAACTGGGTGATGATCATACCCATTCAGATCTAACTCTTACCAGAGTTATCAGTATGTTGCTGCAAGAAGACAACGAAGAAGTTAGGACATTTCGTCTAATTCCTCCTCTTCTCAGGCTCTATATGTCAACAAAGGCTCTAAGAGGCAGAAGCATAAAAGCTCCAGGAAGGTTGCAACGAATTAGAAGCCGACTCAAAGCCAAAGACAATCATCAAATCCACAATCAAAGAAGAAAATGTTTTGTAGGTATTGCAAGCGCAATAACCATGAGATCAAGGATTGTCGGATTCTTCAAGCGAAGAAGCAGCCAAACAACCTAATCAATCAGCAAACAAAGTTACAACATCTCCCCAGGTCGAAGTGGATGAAAGCGCTTTTATGATCAAAGCTCAAAGCGCAATTTTGGATGATTCTTGGTTCATGGAGTCTAGAGCTACTCAACACATGACCAATCAACATGAGATTTTTGACTCTTATATGCCTTACAGCACGAAAAAATTAGTGAGATTTTTTACTCTTATATGCCTTACATCACAAAAAAATTAGTTCATCTTGGTGACAATAGCACTCATACTATTGAAGGTGAAGGTACTGTAAAATTGCGTTTTCAGCATGATCAGTTTAAAGTACTATCAAAGGTTTTATATGTTCCTAAACTCTCTACAAATCTATTTTCAGTAAGTAGAATTACAGATTTAGGACGTAAGGTAGAATTCGAATCTGATCAATGCAAGATTATTGATAGGAGTAATAAGGTTCTTGCACTCGGCAAGAGACATAGATACCTATATAGATTGGCACATTGTTATTTTGAATCTAGTCAAGCCTTAAAAACCTCTGCTCTAATTAATAAAGCATTACTATGGCATCATTGCTTAAGACACTTGAATTATTCATCTGTTTTGAACATGTCAAGACAATCCATGGTACTTGACCTCGACTATCCTTCTGGTAAGGTCAATCTCCCTATCTGTCATAGCAGCATCCTTGGAAAGCAAACTAGGATTCCTTTTATATCAAGCCATAGGCATGGAGCAAAAGGTTTATTAGACGTTGTTCATTCAAATATTTGTGGACCTATGCAAACTCCTTTATTAGATGCAAAGTATTTCATAACCTTTATTGACGAATTCTCTTTTACTTCATTAAATAGAAATCAGAGGCTTTCATCAAGTTCAGACAATTCAAAGAGCATGCTGAGAATCAAACTTTTAAGAGAATCAAAGCACTGAGGTCAAATAAAGGGGGAGAATACATCTCCACCGAATTCAAGGAGTACTACCTTAACAACGACATTGAGCAACAATACATTACCTCCTATTCACCTCAGACAAATGGTCTTGCTGAGAGAGAGAACAAACCTTAGTTGAATCGGCAAAGTGCATGTTATCACATGTGTCACTTTCAAAGTCCTTCTGGACTGAAGCTGTTTCAACAACAACTTATATTCAGAACAGATGTCCTACAAAAGGTCTCTTAGACAAAACACCATTCGAAGTTTGGACAGGTACCAAACCTTCTTTAGCAAACTTACGAGTTTTTGGATGTACTACTTATGCATAGATTCCTCATGATCCTAGGAAGAAACTCAATTTCCAGAGTATCAAATATATTTTCATCAGCTACACTACTTCAGATTCAGCCTACAACTTGTTCGATCCTATCGAGTCGGAAATATTCACTAGTTGGAATGTCATCTTCATCAAAGATCAGTTTTAAGACCTCAAGGGAAAAGACACAACCCATCCAGCCAACCTGTCATTTTTCGCTGACGTATTGAACTTTCCAGTTCCTCAACCAGCTTCTACTCTCTCCAAACAACCTATCAGTGGTGAATCAAAAAATTATGATGTTGCTGTTGTTGAGTGACTACAATTTGATGGAAATGATCAACTTCAATTACCTAGAAGATCTTCAAGACCTAGCAGATCATCTCAGCTCTCAGGTATATTGATGAGTCTACAACCTACCTTGTTCAAGAGCCAACGTTAGTCCAAGAAGCACTCAGTCAGCCTGATTCAGATCTCTGGAAAGAAGCTATGGATAAAGAGTATTCATCTCTTATCAAGAACTAGACATGGACATCTGTTGGATTACTTGCTAGCAAAAATGTAGTTGACTGCAAATGGATTTTCAAAGTCAATTACAATGCAAATGGAAGCATCAACAGGAGAAAGGCACAAGTTGTAGCCAGAGGTTTTTCTCAGGTATGCAACATCGATTACACTGAGACTTTCAGTCTAGTAGTCAAGCATTCTTCAATCAAACTTTTGCTATCATTTGTCGCAGCAGCAAATTTGGAAATACATCAAATGGATGTACAGACAGCGTACCACAACATATCTTGAATTTCACCTTGACAGTTTAGTTGGTGATTTGCTTGTTACTCTCTTAAGTTGGTCTTGGTTTCTGTGCTCATGTTGTCTGATAACATAACTGCACACAAATAAGATTTTGTCAATTACAACTCTTGGACAAAACTTGATTTTGATTTTCAAATTGATCTTCATCCTCTTGTCCATTGGTGCTTTGCTGATATTGGGTTGTCTTTGTGGAAGAAAAATCGGAATTAAGAGCTTTGCTTTCTTCCTCGAAACCACCAGCTTCATCATGAGATTCAAGACCTTGCTTGCTCAAGACATTCGATATTCGACTTTGGCTTAGAAGTTTGCCCTTGAATTATAGGAAACATTATTGTGAAGTCATCATCATTCATGCCAAAATAAGGATTGACATTTATGGATGGCAAGGAATTTATATTAGTTTTTCCCATGTTAAGATTGTAAGCCTCTAGTTTTTGTGACATGGTAGCAAGTATATAATTACAATTTGACATCAATATTGCCATCTGGTCTTGGAATTGCCACCATGATTGTACATTATGCTCGATTCTTTGCTTATTCAACTCCGCGCTATCTTGTATGGCAGTCACAAGTTTACTTAATATTTCTTTTGTTCCAATGGTCACCTTACTGGTAGTAGGGTCTACACTATTGCTTGATCTTCCATGAATATTATCCCACTATTGTGAAGTTGATGTCATAAGACTTCCTACAAAATTGACGTAGGAGCTAGAAACTGTCGCTTCACTTGCCATAATAATATTCCTTCCCTCAAAATAATTTTCATCAGAAAATGATTTATCCATCAAAGATAAACCAATCATACCTATAGTGACATAGAGAAAACATTTTCCATTCTCTTGATTTCTTCACTCTCATATGCATCTTCATAGGCCTCATAATCAATGTTATCATTCTCATTATGATCAAAATGATGTTCTACATCATAGTGACATCATCTTTTAAATTTCTCAATATCATAGAATTGATCCATAGGCTCGTAATGTTCTTCTATTCCAAATTGCATCTGGCGGCTGCTCATCCATGTTTATCGCTTCAAACTGATCTTCAATAACAAATTGGAATTGATCTTGACCTTCACATTCACCATCATTGGACTCTATTTCATCTTGATCATCGAATGGTTCAATTGCATCATCTACAAACCAACCTTCGATGATGTGTTCACTCATATTGTTGGTCATCATTTATATTTTGAATCGTCGTCCAGAGAGTTCTTGCAATAAAGTCCTTAGCAATTTGGCAAAGCTTTTTATGTGCACATACCTTATTATTCAAGCCATTGACTTTAATATTTTGCATAAGCTCCATTGACTAACTTGAACACATAGTATTACTTTTTGAAAAGGCAAGCTATTTTTTTAGGTTTGGCATCGGCAATCTCACAATTAGTTTGCACAAGATTATGCATGATTTTCAAATCTGGAAATTTATGATATTTCAGTCAGTATTACAATTACTATTATTTATTATTCATTATAGTTTTATTACTCTATTAATAAATTGTAAATCCAATTCGCGAAAGTAGTCGTATATCTCACAATGCAATATTTAACATTAACAATTTCATGAAATTATTCCAAATTTTATAAATGAGTTTTGACAATTATGATTTGAGTTGCAAATGGGCAAAAATCTGGAGTATAATTTCTTCACTCAATCCACATACGAATCACCTTCAAGGACCATTTCTCTCCATTATACATGAGAGACTTGTTGTAAAATATGTCGAAGACAAAACAAATTAGCCAAAAAAATAGTAGAGTCTTGCAAAGATACAAGAGTGGGCGACAATATTTAGATGAAGAGATGAAGGCTAAATAGATTTTTATTTCAAAGTCTTCCAAAAGCTACAAGAAAATCATGTCCATCCAAAGAAATGTCATTCTTGGTGATGTGAATCCACATGTAACCTGCCTGGATGTTGTGTTGTGTTCTTCACAATGAGAGCTTCTAAAGAGTCTCAGTATATGCAAGCTATTTCATCAAAACCCCATTCCCTCAACAAGTTTGGTCTCATGTGATGCAATGATTCTCTTGTAAACTATGAAAATATAGGTGGTTCATCTCTTTTTGTTGACCAAAGTAGTTTTATGATGTTATTGTTGAATTGCTCAAAGCAGATGGCTTGTGGATTTGTTGGTTATCTTTTGTAGGTAACATGGAAATTGATGAAATGTTATATGAACTTTTGGACTATTTGTATCAATCTGAAATTTCTTAGTTGATAATTTGTGGTGCAAGTTATAAAAACAAAAAACTTATAGCAAAAAGTTATACACTCCCTTTTATCAAATATTATCTTGTTCACTTCATCCTCAAGTCTCATTGGAACCACCTAGCTTACACCTTATTGTACCATGTTGACCCCTAATTTAAAGTAAAAAAACTTTTGAATGAGCTTAGACAAAGACCAACAATTGTCTAGTACTTACCTATTTGTAGATAGTGAAAAGGAGAAGGCCTTAAGCTAGAGAAATAGAATTATGGGTATTTTTCAAAATGGTTCGACACATTGTACAAAGAGATGATTATTGAAAGGAACAACTTTAACATAGGAATTTGGGGTCATCAAGGTATGTGGGAGCACCTCGAGGCTCCAACCATGCTTGCCCTTTATCGGCAGGCTTCTGAATTTGAAACAATATATAGCCATCTTCATCAATATGTGATATTTTTGAGAGTGGTGAATGTTATTTTATACATGGAAATTCACAATAGTAGAGGTTTAGGGAGTCCTTGGTTCCCTTGTTTGAGTTCCAAAGGTATCCAATGTCGATCCATGCATGCTTTAACTCAATCAGGGCTTGCTTCATGTTTTTGTTGGAAACAACAAAAGTTTTCTCCATACTCGTCAAATGTGCATTTGCACTCCCTACTTTACAATTGGTGATACCCCTAGATTGTTGGAGGTTGTGGCTCATATCTGCACATCAATATAAAAGGATTCACAGGAATGGCAAAATGCTTGTTACTATTAGAATTCTCTTGAGGATTGGAAAGCAATTTCCCACTCAAATTATTTCTTATAGCCAATGCATTAAAAAGAGACCCCTTTTGATAGGTAAATGTCTTATTTTAGTCCAAGTCTATCAACTTTGAAGTGGGGGTGGACAAGAGGGACAAGTAAGTGTAAGCCTAGCTTAGGCTTAAGGAAACTGGAGGATGAAGTGCACAACAATGCATTTGGTAATAGAGAGTGAATAGTTCTTTGCTTTATAAAGTTAGGAGAGGTGATTTTTTAATAGAGAACTAGGCACAATAGATACCATCACGTTAGAGTGCACAAGAAGTGTTTAATTGAGAGCTTGATCATAGGTAATCATTTTATGAAGTGGAGATCATTATGGATGGCTGGTGTGCATATTCTCATGTTTGTTTAAGTGCTCTAGCAATGATGAGTCTTCATAGACGACCACCACATGGACCCTTCCAATTGAGATTTAGCTAGCTTGGAGTGAAACCATTGGATACAACATACCACTCTAATTTTTGTAGCTAGGTGTTGAGAAAGTATGGAATCTCTCTATTTTTTCACTTCTAACTTAGAACTTAGAACTTGGAACTTTAAAAGTTTCTAACTTGGGACTTAAGATAACTTAGAATATTTCTAAACTTGAGTTTCTCAAGTCTAAGTTCTAATCCTAAGTTTAAGTTATTTTGTTATGTTAAGCTTCTACCCATGGACTTACAAAACACATGCCATAGTAGAAGTTTATTGGCAAGTACTCATACGTGGGCTTACAAAACACATGCCACGGAGTTTTATTTTTATTTTTAGATTTTCAATGTGTTTGCACAGTTGCTAACACCCTTTCCTTTGACATTGTGGCTAAAAAAACCACATGAAAATTTGTTATTGGAATTAAAGCCCTTAGCTATTGTTGAAGCCAATCCTTGGTTTCTTCTTGATGTTGCACCACCTTACTCTGAAGATCTCTCATCTTAGTCAATGTACCTTATTGTTGGAGTTTTTTTTTGTCAATTTTACTCATCCTCATGATGACGTCTTGCAAACTTTATCCAAATAATTTTCCTTTCAATATTAGCCAACTCACACACCTCTCTCTCTCTCTCTCTCTCTCTCTCTCTCTCTCTCTCTCTCTCTCTCTCTCTCTCTCTCTCTCTCTCTCTCTCTCTCTCTCTCTCTCTCTCTCTCTCTCTCTCTCTCTCTCTCTCTCTCTCTCTCTCTCTCTCTCTCTCTCTCTCAAAATTCAATGTGATGAAATTACACATAGCCATATATTTCATTAGCAAATTTTTGACTTCTTAAGACTCATGGTCATAGATAGAATGATGACAAAGGTATGCCATTTTGACTAGTGCAACACAAATAGTGACAGTTAATATTATCGATGCTACATGGTGTTATAAAAATCACTATGTTACAACAGTCTCGTCACCAAGCCACAGAAAATATCAGCAATCTTGCACTAGTTAGTGCTTAGATAGAGTGTGACACTAGTCATGATGCTATGCAAGAAATTGGCAACAATACTCATGACACTTAGATTGGTCCGATGGGTATTAGTTTTAAAAAATTTATTGATGAGCGATGGCAAGATACTCTGAGACTATTGATGAGCGATGTAGATTAGCAATGCAAGATAAGTCAAGTATCCAAGAATTAGCTACTCTAAGATATTCTAATGTTTTTAACATGTATCCATTGTTATCCAGTTTGATGACTGAATCTCTATGACACAAAATCCTTGGCGTGGTGTCTATGGCTACCAACTGTATAGATGTCCAACTTGCTATCCTAATTATCAAGTAATATCTTTTGGGATTGGATAATTTAAGCCATGACATCAAATTTTAGTGGGTTTCTTATGATGGTCTTCTAGTCTCATTGAGCCTCTCCTTGATGTCATGATTCCTAGTTTCTTGTCACTTTTTTCCCCCCTACATGCAACCATAGGTTCAAGGTGCATCGTGGATATGCTTTATGATCTTACACACTAGCCTATGTCTTGACTAGGATGTACATACGTAGTTCGGTCTATGAACCAATATGAAATTATCCTCATCATAGGCAATGCTCACTATGAATAGCTTCGAAGTCTCTTCATGGGATCTCCTAGATCTTGCTAGGTTTCTCCCATTATGAATAACTCATTCAGTAGACCCCTAATGGCCTGGAACTTTGGATAATTCTTGGTCTTGATTTCTTCAGTTGGCTCATAACTTTGTGACTATGGCTTTTTTGCTTAGAACCACACTTACGTCGGGATTTGTGTGGGTGGATGGAGAATCCTCGGTGCATGCAATGCATGGATTGCAATGGATTACGCAGACAAACACAAAGAATCTATTTGCGGTTTGCAAAAGTAGAAGAGTAGACAATCAGACAAAGCAATAAGAAAGTCAGAGAAAAAATGAGAGATAGCAAAGCATGCGACATTGACTAAAATTTGATCACAAAAACAAGACAATAGTTGATTCAGATTGATGTATGAAAATACAAGTCAGGTAAATGTTGTGAGCACAAGACAATTGCAGGCGAAACCATGTGCTCATGAAGCTAACTCCACTTTGTAACAACTATGAGCTTATTTTGACAATCAGTCTGAGAGAAAGAATTGATGGATGAAAGCATCTACAATGTTTGTCTCTGATTACTATCACATACGTTTATTACAATGATTCTCATCTATATACAATTTGTATTTGTGCAGATGTAAGTACAAGAAGGTAGGCGTGGAGCCGTTGTGCCCTCTGGAGTAGATCGTGGCTGCTGCTGTCATTGTCCAAATAGTTGCACAGACATGAAGTGGGCGAGGCGAGTGGTGTGAGAAGGCTTCGACTATTCGGAGTCATGTCACTGCCGATAGTCGATGAAGTCGAGAAAGTCGGGATAGTCCATAGTTCAACAGAAGTCGATAGTCAACAAGTCAGCTTTAGTCGATAAGTCGGCCTTCCTTGACAAGTCGGTTGCCACTTTGATGCCTATTTCTGACAATAGAGTATTTCAGTAGACTGTGCGACAATGCATGTAAAACTACAACCTATCCTTTATTGAAAAAGTCAATCAACTAGAGAAATATACAAATCATCTAAGAGAAAGTATAGCAAAGACAAACATTTTATACCCAAGAACAAACATCTTCAAGTTGAATTGGTAAATTTTTTCTTCCTTGAATCTTCAACTTGATTTTATTGTTAAGCCAGCAAAATTCAAAATGCAAAGCACTATTTTTAACTTTCTAATTTTTCAAATTGATTTTAGTGTACAATGTCATGAAATAGTAAGTTTGAAGAAGCATAGGTTGGGTTTTTCCTTCTATAATACGAGACGGGTTGGAAAACTCTATTACTTTTTTTATACCAACAAAATCATTTAGAATCAACTACAATCTACAATAACATTTGCATCCTTCAATAAGTTTATCCTAAGTTCATCAACGAATATCCGAAAGAGAACAATCTTCATAACTTCTCACCTGAGAATGGACCCAAGATTATAACCTCTACAAAAAAAAAGGTGTGAGTACTCATCCAAAGCCATGACACCTTGAAAAACTCTTTAGAATTAGAAAACTTTCCATCAAAGTGCTCATTAGGAAAGACCAAAGACTCAAAACCACATTTAGCTATAGCAGTAGACAAAGGTTTCTCTTTTTTCTAAGAAACTTAGAGCTAGCCACTTTTCTAGCTTCTCGAACGTGTTTTTGAAAAAAGTACAAAAGTAAAGTGATAAGTTTGGCCAACATATAGCACCATACTACTACTTTGTATGTTATAAATGACATAGATACTGGGGCTAAGAGGCATGATAGAACTGTAACTATGTAAATACTTAGACAAGAATTTTAAAAATAAGTCAAGGTACAACACAACATCTTAATAGGCAATAAATCATAAACTCAAACAAACTTCAAAAGCTTTTTTAAAACAAGGAGCTAGATAGATGAAAGGAGAATATATAAGCAAAAAATAAGCAAACGATTAGGCTTGATAAGCAATAGATCAAGAACTCAAACAAACTTCCAAAAAGAAAAAAAACCAAGTATAGAAGGTACATAAAAAATACATAGAGAATTGATAAAAAAAAGTATCACAAAACAACAAGAACCTTACCAACATGACAGTGAGTAGGATATGTTAGTTTTGGTTAGTAAAATATTAGATTATAGGGGCGTGCGCACCCTCTCATGATATGCCTATAATAACGTACAATTGGCCAATACTTGGATGAGAACTCATTAAGAATTTGCATGTCTACTGACGTGACATAATTTTTTTTTTGAAATAAAAATATATCCGATTTTACAAATTTAATTTGAGAAGTCAGTGATGTCAAATGCTTTTTAAAAGGGGTTATTAGGGTGCATTCCTGAATTTATGGTTAGGAACTTCATTCATAATTATGGTAGTCGTGTGTTTTGATAGTTGGACTATGCTTTTTCTGTAAACATTATTTGATTTTGCTAGTTAGTTAGAATACATGATCATGATTTCGATTCTTTTTTGTTCATGACTCTTTATGTTGTTCCATCACTCTCCACTCTTGAATATCATAACCTAGTAATCAAAACTACAGTGGTGATTTCGTCTTGGCCCACTATGCATACGTGTAAGCTAAAGCAAATACCCCATTTCATTGGAAGAAAATTTGTCATGAGCCAACCTTAGCATTCAAACATCTAATCCATTCATTTCCATTCCATTGATCTTCATAATCAGACATATATTCGTTATCGGTGTCCATGGTATAGTGATAGGTACTCTGTGGCTTGTGGGTCCACAAAACTGAATGAACAAAAAAGAATTTGGAACAATTACAAATTTCACTCGTAAAATCACAAATTTGTTCTTTTCCACCGTCCCAAAATTCTGAGTCCTCGAAGAATGTAAGAGATATGGAAGTTCGAAGAACTGGATTATAAAATGTAACCATTAAGGAAAAATGGGACGAAATTATAAATAATAAATGATGATTTTGAATGTATAGATAGCTGAATAGTATCAAGCTCGATGATCTGATTACTTTTGCTTTTGACTGTATTGAAATCCGACTTCAAACGAAAAAGTTATTGACATAGAAAAAACGAGGAATAAACATAATTAGGCAAACTTAAGAAGAGGCCCTAACACAAATATTTTTATTTTCTTTGAAACATTGGACGGTGAAAGAAACAAAATCTTGAAAATTTTTAAAATTTGACGGTAAATTTTTTTTACATTGGGTCGTTGAGATGAATGAGCATGTGCTCATGGGAAAAAACATAGATCGTAAAAAAAAATTGGACAAAATTCAAATTTGTTTTTAGGGCACATTAGAGGGGAAATATTTGGGAATATTCCCTACGAAATATATGCAAGAAGATTTTGAGGAGGTCTATGTACGCGGCCAGAGAGAAGGCTAGAGAGAGAGAGAGAGAGAGAGAGAGAGAGAGAGAGAGAGAGAGAGAGAGAGAGAGAGAGAGAGAGAGAGAGAGAGAGAGAGAGAGAGAGAGAGAGAGAGAGAGAGAGAGAAATAGGGGAGGGGGTAGGGTCGCGATCTTCAGAGCTGTCCCATTTTGGCCCCAGTTTCACAACAGCCACACAAAAAAAAATTGGATGCCTGGGCGCCACATGTCCAGGCAGTTAGAATGTATCCTGTTGGAAGTAAATCTTGTTTGTCAATGTTTGGCTAGATCTACTCAAGATGTGGTGTCGTATAGAGAGGATCGTCTGCATTCTAAGTTTCTACCAAGCTTCAGACGGAGTGCGAAAATAGAAAACAATGATGAAGCACTAAGGCTTACCCAACTAGTGCTCGAAATACAAATGAAACTAACTAAGATGACAAAATACAAAACCTTACTAAGGCTTACCCAACTAGCAAGGTGATTAAACTAAATCCTAGACTAACACCCAAAGGGAATTATAATGAAAGATTGCGGCTAACTAATAATCAATCAACAAAATACATGCCACAATACAAACCAATGAGAAGGAGACAAGAGGAGGCCCGAGCACCTTCCCTCAAGCTATGCACCTTCCAAAAGGGAACACAAATGAAATAGAGAGATAATCTCAAAAATAGAGAACTTGATAGCTTAATCTCAAAAGTGTTATTTACAAAGCAAATACCTCTCCTTTTATGGCAAGGAAGGTCTTCCATAAGAATCCACTAACTTATGGGACTAATCTATTTCTAGCCTTTCTAGAACTTCTTAGGATTTAGAGCTTCAAAGTTTCTTAACTTAGAAAAACTTAAGATAAAATATTTCTAATCTTAAGTTTCCTAAGTCTAAGTTCTAAATCTAAGTTTAAGCTATTTTATTATTTTTTAAGCTTCTACTCATGGGCTTACAAACATATGCCATGGCGGAAGTTTATTAACAAACACTCGTACGTAGACTTACAAAACACATGCCACGGAGTTTTATTTTTCTCTTTTTTATTTTTTATGTGTTAGCACAGATGCTAACATTATCCCCCTCCTTATTGGATTGATGGTCCCACACCAATCGAAGCCTTTTCTTCCTGGATCTTCTGTGCTTATTGGAGGCAAGACTATTGCTGTTGGGAGTGGTAGATTGTAGTGCCGATGCCCTCCATCATTTGCCACCGTAGTTTGTTCAAGAAGGGCATGAGTTTGTAATAATGGAGCATACCCTGTAGAAAGTTGTGGGTTTTCCATAGCTCCACCATATCAACGTGCAGGGCTGAAGTTAGTGCAGCACGATAATAAAGCCTTGCTATGCTGATGTGGTCTTCTTGCGTTCGCAATGGTTTATTGATATCAAGGGCGATTGGGGGTAGCCCTCGATCCCAAAAACCCTTGACTTTTGCCAGAAATGCTACCAGGCCGCAATTGTCTGCAAAGTATCTGACATCACGATCAGGGTTGCCATGGTGCTTCTGGTAGAATACACGGCAGTTGGTGACCATGTCTTTGACTAAGTTGCCGGTATTGACGTCTGTGAGCTTGGGCCAAAATATCCTATTCTTGACCTTGATGGCAGGATAGTAATAAGGATTTGTGTGCATATAGAAGGGAGCTTCGATATACCGTGGCATCGAGGTCTTACTTTGTAAGAAGAGCTGATGGCGCCAGAGAGGGTGTGGATCCAGGTTTTTGACTACTTCTTCATGTGTTTGACATTGGTCCAAATCTGGCAATATGTAGCCACCTCGCTCTTTTGTCATTGGATAATTCTTGGCAAACTCTTGAGAGGCGCGCAACTCCTTGCTTGGTTCTATGGGTGTGATTCAGTGCCGGATGGTTGGTGCTTCAGAGGCAATCTCATGTTGAATTTGTAGGGTCAGGAGAGAGGGGAGGGGAAGGGTTAGCTTCAGCAATTCTTTGTGACTCAAGAGAAAATTGACGTTGAATAAATGGGGGGTTAGTGGTGTCGAGAGGGTTAGAAGCGGTGGAAGAAAAAAGATAATGTTGGGAGCTGGTACCACCAGAGCTTGATGGATTGGTTGGTGCTTGAGCTCCTTGCCCCAGGGATTGGCCTTGAAAGGAGGAGCCTTGAGTACCAGGAAGAGGCTATTGGAATCCTAATCCATCTCCACCATCTGGTCCATAAAAGTGGTGCCCTGAATCATGGAACTGGGCATGCTCTGCATGAACAGACAACGTTGACTGGACAACTGTCTTTAACTGTTCTTCCAGGGTGGCAATGTGCTGGTTCAGGGCCTCGATGGAAGCAAGGTATAATTGTTGTAATTTTGTGTGCTGCTCCATCGTGGCTTTCAAGTTTTGGGCCAACATTTGATATGCCACCACTGGAATGGGAGTTCCCTCAGTAATTGCTGGTGGTGCAAAGTCGTGGAAGTCTGAATTACCACCCGGCCCCACATTTGCATCATTCTAGATATGGTGTGATTTGACTCATATTATACAAGTTTGACTATTGCATTCATACCTTGTTCAATATATGTGCTATTATGAAAAAGAGCATTTCTTGCTTTGATTGCATGAACTTTTGGAGCATGGGGGACTAGAATGACATATCAAATTCAATGCTAAGTTTCAAAAGGAACCGACAAAACATGGAATGGTAAATGGCCAACAAGGCCTAATCTAATATTCTTCCTATTCTTCCCAAGTTTCAATTTGTTAAATATTTTATCTTTATTAGCTTCTCAATGCTCAAGCTAATACCCCATTGTTCTCATCGTAATGCCAAAATGATTGAATTTGCTCTTAACTGCAATTTTGCCAAGAATGCTAAATTTGATGCTCCTTAGTTGCCAATACTAGTGATGCCAAGATTACATCAATAAGCTAGATACACAAAAGAGACATCGACGTAGAGCATGGGTTGCTTGATTTATGATTCTAGAAGAGATTAAGGTGAAGGGATAGCCTACATACACATGAACTATATTAATGCTTCATATTTGCAAAACTTTGTTGTTGATGATAGAGAATTGTTGTAATAGCTTGAGTTCCATTAATATAGTTTATACTGTTATCATGAATGATGCAATCTAAGCTTGGACTCCTCGGAACATAGAAGGGGAGCATATACTCCTGATGGCTAGAACATGCCACTTGAGTTAGAAATCGACCTACAGAAATCATCATGTAGAATTAAATCAGTCAAGGAAATCTATCACCATGTCAGCTCTAGGGGTGATTGCCCCAAATCATGAAGTAAGGGTGAGCCTAATTATCAATACTATTAATAGATAAAGGTTCTACGACCTTTGGGAACTAGTGTTGAAACATCTAGTTCAGGGCTGTGCTATATCTGGCAGACGTGTCTCATACTTTTAAGTATAAGACAATATCAAATCCATCTTTCATAATTTCAATTGGGTTACAACACTGCCTCACCTTGGTGGGTTGGTTTTGATTGCCCCGTGGTGTAAGTAACCATTCATGTAGGTATTTAGCATAATGGCTAGCTAATCTCATTGTATCATTTGCATTCTCTTTGATTAGGATAGAGGCTTTTTCTAAGTCATCGCAGGTTTTCTTATAGGCATCAAGAGAACTAAGAATGAAAGGCCACCTAAACTGGAAATAAGCTCAAGAGTATGGTCGTTCAATGAGAATTTAGGACTTGGTAGTCATAACAGTTAGGAGTCAAGCCTCGCTATGCAATTGTGCTTCACCTACATTTGATTTTTGTGAAATTTCTTGAAAAATTTTGGGTTATGTGAAAAATGAAAATCAGCATTTGAATGACCATGCAACACATCATGTCATGATCAAGATCTTGACATTTTCCCTTTACTAAAATGTCTGCTTAGGGTTTTTATATACAATTTGCGCATAGCTTCTGATGCTTAGCTAATTGTGAATTTTAGGTTATATGCTTGGAAACAACAAAACATGGCTGGAAGATTCTTTGAAATTGACCAGTCCAAGTACATGTTTGCAGTAGTTGTGAAATAAAAATGTTGAACCATGATTCTTGTAAGGAGTTAATTAGACATATAGAGGATTCAAATTTATGATAACATGCTACCAATATTAAGAAATTTAAATGTGACTGAAATTCAATAGTATTTTTTAATTAGCAGAATGCGTGTGTGTGTGTGCTCACACCATCGACCACATAAATCACACATGCATACACACACACACACACACACACACACACACACACATTTCATACACATACACACACACACACACACACACACACACACACCATTGAAGCACAAATCATACACACAAATCCACATGAACTCACGTACATACACACACATACATCGGTCACCCGAGTCCACCCTACAACAGTTCCAAGAGGGATGCCACCAGAAAAACAACATTTTCAAGCCCCGGTGCTTGCAGTCACGCGAGCACAGAAGCGAAAGGAAGTGACTCATTCACCACTCCCATCAGTATCCGATGATTAACCCTTAGCTACAGAACCGTATCCGAATGTGAGAAAAGAAGTAAGACAATATCACAAGATACAACATTGGGTACAAAGAGCGCAAGCGGAAGAAAAAGCACAAGCAAAAGACGTACCTACAGAACCTCCTGATGTTGAAGATTCGGTACCACAAGCGGGCTCACCATTGCAAACTGATCAGATTGATCGGTTGCATCATCATGAACCACTTTTCACATGGTGGAGCCCAAGGATCCGCACACTGAGGTGCTCATAAGTTTGCTAGCAAGCCGTGTTAACTAACCTCTTGGAGAATTATTGTGGATTGTGCCACAAGCCAAGAGACTTATGGCTGAATGGGCCAAAGCTGAAGTGGAATTAATAACAGCAAAGCCCATATACTGTTCGGGCTACGAAGAAACGAGCAACGTCCTCCACATTGGAGTAGTGTGGGAAAGCGAAAAACACGATATCAACCTTCTGATAAAGCACAAGAGATTTGAAGACGAGGCAGCAGTAGTGGATGGAGGATCAGGTGTAAATTTGATCTCCACTACTTTGTACCAGAAATGGGGTTTGAAAGGATTGAAACCAACAAAATTTGCCATCAAGCTAGGAGATCAATCATGTGTAGAACCAAAAGGTGTAGTTGATGAAATCTTTGTAAAAATAGTGAGAATGCAGTTTGTGATCACTTTTGTGGTGATAGACATACCAGAGTCCCCTTCTACTTATGAACTTTTACTAGGAAGACCATGGTTGAGGACTCCGTAAGTGGGTCACAACTAGGAAACCGAAAAACTCACCTTTGAAAAAAGGGAGCAAGCTGTAAAGGTCGATCCAACCACATGGGCGTTGAAACCAATTACACCAAAGGCTGATGATGGATCATTGATCGCCCAAAGCAAGCCAGAGGAGGTCACTACGATTCTGAAACAGATATCATGAGATGGACGGACACATTGGCAACTATTGACTTTATGGTTGGGCATGCTTGTCAACATAATTCTGATCTAGAACCCAGCACATCTTCACCCAAGTGCTACACATTGGACACACCAATCACTTTCGGGATGAACATGATCAATGTCGCACGGCTATCAGCGAAAGCTATTGAGAACCCTATGGACGATGATCTAGTCCCTTGGCAATATGCTTTTACCTACAACAAGGAGACTGAGCTAATAGATGAGCAGGTCCTGCAACATATGGACCCAGATCGTTATGGAGAAAGTACTAGCTCAACCACCACAAAAATTCGCAATGGCTAAAGTTTCCAAGATAGATCCACCCAAGGCACCTGCCAACAAAAAAAATCAGTTTAGACAATCTTACAACCAGGTGATCCGATGGAGTGATCTGCTAGAGGAGGCCATTGCTACGATGGAAGTTGATATTCGTAATCATGAGGTGAATGTCACACCAGTTTCAAAGAAAGACAATAAGGATGAACCCAACTATGTGAGCAGAAAAGAAAAGAAGAAGGTGTTGGATTCCTTGAAGTCAATGCGAATGGACTCAAATGCAACGTCATCTTCCTCACATATGACTAGTAGCCCAAAGATTATGAGTCGGGTAAGATCAATATGCTAAAGGAGGAAACTCGTTGAATGCTAGTTCACAAGATGCCATAAACCTTCAAGAACTAGACGATGTAGTAATCATGATGCCACAAGCTCAAAGAGAATATGATCAAAGTCACAAACCAGCGGAGCAAGTCTTCGAAGGAGCTGCGCAAATGCAACCTATGAATCTAGCTAAACCAGGTGAAGAAGAGAAGATTGTGCATGTGGGAGAACAATTAACGCCCACTCAATTCAAAAGATATGCTCATTGTTGGTGGGATACAGAGATTGTTTTGCTTGGAATTACAGTGATCTAAAGAGTATCCCACCAATCATAGTCCAACACACCATACCCTTGGTGGATGGAGTAGTCCCCAAGGTAATTCGTTACTATCGCTGCAACCGAATTATACAGAGTTGATCAAGCAAGAGTTGCAAAAATTGCTAGATACTAATTTCATTTATGAGATCGAGCACACTGAATGGGTATCGCAATAGTCATAGTACCCAAGAAGAATGGAAAAATGCGGATCTGTGTGATTCTGAAAGCGTTAAATGCAGTCACCAAGAAGGATCATTTTCCCTTACCATTTACGGAAAGTGTTCTAGACAGAGTAGCAGGAGTAGAAGCCTATAGTTTTTTGGACGGTTTCAGTGACTACAATCAGGTGACAATAGCGCCACAAGATCAGCACATAATGAGGAACCTATGCCTACAAGGTGATGCTGTCTGGACTTTGTAATGTCCCAAGTACCTTTCAACGAGTTATGCAGGTGGCATTCAAAGAATATTTGCAGATTTTTTTGGAGATTTTCTTGGATGATCTGCGCCTGCACGGACCTAACTCGGAGCACTTATCCAATTTGGAAAAGGTGCTAAAGAAATGTCGCGAGTATCAGATATCCCTGAATCCAGAAAAGTGTCAATTTTTGGTGACACATGGCCTAATCCTTGGCTATATAGTATCCAGACACAGGATCGCCACGAACCTGTATAGAATCTTTAATTTGGACTTTGTAGAGTAAGCACGACCAATCTACACGCTCACAACGAAACCACATTGGATGAAGCAAGCCCCACAAGCTTTCCAAAATGTTCGGACAAATTTTGACTTGGGATGGGTCTAGCCAAAATGCCTTAGCGAGGGAAGGATCCACATTGTCCTTAAACGGGTAATCAGAGTCTGACTAATTCCAATCTTTGGGACCCCACTGATCACCTCCTACTCCCAGGTCAATGAGAGTTTGGGACGTACTGATTCTAAGTGATTGTCTCACCTCCAATATCTAAATTCACTGAACCAATTCCAAGAGTACTATGAGATGTATCATAGAGTAGTTCACTTCACCCTGACCCTCTCTAGACACTACATGGTATAGTATTATGGAGGAAACTACCAATAGTTTGAAGTGTCTAAGAGTATCATCTTTGAGCTGAATATGCCATCGCCACAATGGTTCTCTCTTTTGATTTCCATTCCACTCTCCTAACTCATGCTTCTTTTGGGACTCAGATAGATTGGATCAACATTTCTAGAGTGATAAGTTGATCTTGAACTTTTAGAACATTCCACTCTCTCTCATGTGTACTCATTTATCTATCACTGTGTCTGACTCTTAGAATGCGGTATCATCTGCTAAGGATCCTCCAGGAAGGTGTCCTAAACATTGACGATAGAGATTTCAAGACCTTGTGATATTTGTGATTTCGGTACCATGTCATAATATGGATTTCACATTCTCACACCCCCCTTTCTATAATTGGCATATCTCTTTCCCTTGCTTGATTTATCCGTATCGTATGATGCTAGGAAATGATTTTATTGATATCACTATCAAAGTTTGTAGCTCAAGTAGGGTATTCCCTTAGGTCCAGGTAGTGACATTCATAAGGGGTTTTGACTAACTGATAATGAGTGTTTTACATATTTCGTCAATTCGGACTTTTACAGCTTGGTAGGTTTTTCTTAGATCATCTTCTTCTTATGCCCGTGCTAGTGAGAGGACCCGGGTTCTAGGGGCCCGTGAATCCCGCAATGCCCGTATATTCCAATGACATAATGGGAATTGTGTTCTAGGTTTGGCATGAAAATGAAACAACTGTTTTTTTATTTATTTTCCAGGCCTGGGAGGATAGCCTCATTGGGTGCCCAGTAGCCCTCCTTTATATTCCAAGAGGTTGGGGTTTTACATGATTCAAAGTCAACCCATACATCATATGAAGCACCAACAAATACTTAAGCACAGAGCATGACTATTATCAACCATTCATCGAGTGAGTAAATTCATAAAGAAACTATTGCATTGGTTTTTCTATCAGACATTCCGTATGAGTATTAAAAACTTGGAAAAAGCAAATTACAGATTCAGTTGAGCACTTCGGCAACCATTATAGACATTTATACTAGTCGAGGCTCAACTTCGTAATCGTAATGCGTGTTACTTAGATACACATTCAAAACTTTTATTAATGAGAAAAAGATTTGAAGTAGCAATACAAACATTCAGGGTGATGGGAAAATATACCTCAATACTGGTTGTCAGATCGCACTCAACGGAAGGGGAGGCTCAGTCACCGTTTGCACTGGTCCAACTTGACTCGTTTGGACTACCATTTTCTCTCATTGAATGCTTGTTGGGTCTTTTTGTCAATGATAACCCAAAAGTATTTCTTCTACAAAACATGACCCTGCAGGCTCTTTGGACGTGGACAGATTGTTAGCTGGATGTCCTTCATTGCTAGGAACAATGGCTTAGTGCTTGCTCACTACCTGTTTCAGAGCGTGTAGTGAGGGCTGAAAGAAATGTGCTACTTGCTGTTGAAGGCCAGATCATTGAGAGGTGTGGAGTGTGGTCATTCCATTGCATATTGAACCCGCTGCGTCTTCTTTTGTCTCTTATGGTGCTCTGATGTCAGATAACTAGTTTACTAAAAGTAATGAGGAGCTAACTGCTGGACAGGTAGCGGAGAGAGGGTCGCGTTCAGCCTTGCAGTTTGACGGTCTAGACTGCCTCTCATGCTTTTTTTGAGTGATGGTTTGAAAAACCATTTGACCTTCAAATCTGAAATGACATTGATAGTCTAGAGATGGGTATGAATTTCAAAGATGAGCCGCCAAGTTAGAAGGTCTGAAAGTTGAATCATGAATGTTAAACTTTGTGCTAAAATTTTTATGAAGTTTCAAGTGATGTATATAATATATTTATTGTGAATTTATACAAGTAAAAAAACAAAGACACATTTCAAAATGACGTTTTTGAATTGTATGTGCCTGTCTACTATGATGGCCAATTTATTAAGACACTTGTATTTTACGGCCAAAATGGCTCTTTACGGTCAATATGGCTATCAAACTACAAGGCTGGTTGTGTTTGGAAGAGATGATCATTCGAGTCTCGGAAGCCTTCAACCAGGCTGTTAGACAACGCAAATCATCAGCGTTCATAGTCATTGTCAACGCTCTCTTACTCTTCGTCTTCCTTTTGAAACCATTCTTCGCCTTCCTCATAGGATTAGATCAATGTGTAGCCAAAGCTTTGACTTGTTGAAAAGCATTATGATAGCACCTGCGCCTTCATTGCTAGCTGACTGTATTGAATGTTTGCTGGTCTCTGTTGTGTAAGGGTCTTGGAAGGCATTTAGATTTAGATATCTATAAGTGGAAGACCGAAGACTAGTAGACTCGAAGACATGCTTCAAACTATTCAAGATGTAGAAGCTGGCTCTAGTAAACTAGCTGAGGTATTGGTTACTCATAATTGTGGCCATATACTTTAAGAATCAGCACTTAGACTCTCCAACATAATTGTGGCCATATACTTTAAGAATCAGCACTTAGACTCTCCAACACACACCCACTTTCTCATTTCACAGTTTTTAAGCTTAAACAAGAGATCCAGGGTAGCTCTCATAGTTAGAGACACATTGCAAGAAATACCAAGAGAACAATTAGTTGGAGAGGTTGTCTCCATTCAGCCTATTTTTGATTAAGTAGGATTTGAGCCATACATTTCACAAGAAGGATGGAACTACTAAGTGGAGAGAGGTGATTCAATGAGGAGAGAACAACATCTAAGACTCCCAAGAGAGGAGCTAAAAACTATAAGTTCTAATCCAGAGAATGAACCAAGGGTAGTTTGTCAGAAGATCATGAGGACAAACCCAACTCAGCATACTCTTGAAGGTAGGAACTACAGCACATTCTTGGGCAAAACTCTAGAAAACAAACATATATATTTAACACAATAGTTTGAGATAATATTCAAGGGCTAGACCAGGAATAGCTCATGCAGAGACTCTTCATAATGTTTAACACAAAACCAGCATACTTCTGCAACACAATCTTGAGCACACCTCTGAGGGTGCATAGTAAGATCCAACACACCAATTTGTGATCACATTCTTGAGAATAGAAACAAAACTCAGCACATTCTTGAATAAATAAAAAGGAGATCTAGCACAACAGCTTGGGAACACACTCTTGAGCAGTAGTAAAACTCAACACACTAGTCCTTCACCTATCGGGCACTCTTTTTCATCCACTCTTTCCTAGGGGGTTTTGCTCGTAGCTCACTTGGGGTTATCGTTAGTACTCTCGCCCTAGCCTCTATGGGTACGAATGTTCTTACTGAGTGTGTCGAGGGTCTCTTGTCACTAGCTTCGACTCGTCTATCCTAAGGGGTATTCTCATCATCACTATGGTTTCTATTATTGACTAGCCCACTACTCTCTTCATCCCCTTGCATCTAATTGTATCCTTTCACTTGACTTGTTCCTCCATATAACATCTCAGTGTGAATTAACATCTTATCTCCCTCATCACATTCTAGCTTAGATAACTCCAAGGGTGTATCCATCTCAGTAGTTTCGAATTTTGTATCATAACCATTTTCATTTCTTTGGTGTGCTTCCTCTTGTGTTCTACAAGGTTTGCTATAGTTTTTGGCCACTTGATCTAGTCTAGTGATGGTCAAATAAGTCAAGGGACCAATAAGTTTTCTATGGGTAGTGATGTCCTCAAAGGATGCTTCATCACTTTCCTTAGAAATGTTTACATTTAGTTCAATGGGAGTTTCAACTCCTTTACAATCTTTCATGCCAAACTTTTCTAAGGTGGATCTAACATACTTAGATTGACATATGAAAGTAAAATCATTGCATCTAGTAAGTTCTATTCCAAGTATGACCCTTAGAAGTCCTAGATCTACCATCTTAAACTCACTAGACAAGGAAATTTTTACATCTCTAATGCCATCATGATCATTTCCTGTGAGAATTATATCATCAACATATAAAATGAAATTGATGATCTTTCCATCATTACATTTGTAGTACAATGATGGTTCATAAGAACTTACAACAAATTCAATGGAAATAAGATAAGAATGCAACCTAGAGTACCAAGCGCTAGGTGCTTGCTTGAGTCCATAAAGACTCTTCTTCAAAAAGCACACTTTGTCTTCTTCTCCATTTTTTATGAAGCCCTCGGGTTGGCACATGTAAATTTCCTCCTCCAAGAATCCATTCAAGAAAGCATTTGTCACATCAAGTTGAAAGAGCTCCCACTTGAAAGAAGTAGCAAGGCATATGATCAATCTAATGGTTACAAGCTTTGCAACAGGAGCAAAGGTTTCATCATAATCTATGCCTTTGATTTGCAAAAATCCTTTTGCTACAAGTCTAGCTTTATACTTATGAGTGGAACCATCTTGATTATACTTCAATCTATATATCCATTTACAAGTAAGAGGCTTCTTTCAATAAGGTAGGTCAACAAGTTCCCAAGTTTGATTTTCCAACAAAGCATCAAACTCTACTTGCATAGCATTCTTCCAACTTTGAGACTCAATTGCTTCTTCAAAACATGTTGGTTCTTCAAGCATAGTAGTCAAGAAAGAATAAGAGGTGGTTAGCTGAGAATCTTCCCTTTGCTTCCATTTGTCACTATAAGTGAGCCTTGATGGCTCGGCCCTCACTTTTGTTGATCTTCTTGGATCCTTTGGATCTTGAGCAAGATCCTCTTGGTCTTCAGCTTCTTGAAGCTCCTCCTTGGCCATAGCATGATCATTGATAGGATGAGAGTTGTTGCCAAGCATCTTTGTAGAGTTTGCATACCTGGTCTTCATGACCGTTGAGGATGTAGCCTTCTGGCTGGATCATGTAGATGTCTTCCTCAATAACTCCATTGAGGAATGTCGTTTTTACATCTATCTGGTGTACCTCAAGGTATGCTTGACGACTGGGCTGAAGGTTTCGAAGTAGTCAATATTGGGAATTTGAGAAAATTTCCTTGCCACGAGTCGAGTTTTTCTTCTATTGATACTGCCATCTGCATTATATTTGATCTTGAAGATTCAATTACAGTCGATTATCTTTCTGTTTGTTGGCAGGTCGGTGACAGTCTAAGTGTTGTCCTTTAGTAGTGAATTGTATTTTTTGTCCATTTCTTTTTTTTAGAGATCTGAATCGGTCTGTGAACTGTGGTCGGCTCCTAAATGGAATAGTGGGCGAACTCATCAGTGGATCGGACAGGTTGAGCTTGAATTCTTGTTGATCTTCTGATTGAAGTTTATGGCTACAAAATTTGACCTTGTGTTGGCTGAGTCGGCTGCTCCTGAGTTGCGACTTCTTCTTCTTCTTCTAGATTTGACTGTATTAGGTTATTATAAGACAAAATATAAATTGTCTTCCGAGAAGAGTCAATTGAATTTCTGACTATATCTTGTCTTTGCCCTTCAGATCAATAAACTGATCTTCTATGAAAGTCACATCCTTGTTAGTAAAAACTTGCAATAGCCAACAAAAATTATTTTAAAAGAATGCTCATCAAGTTTCTTTCTGTTGTCCTTCGGGACATGAGCATATGTTGTTCATCCAAATACTTTCAAATGTTTTAGTGAAGGTTTGAATCCTGTCCAGACTTTTGCCTTGATGGCTTGTCATGCGTTGTTCCAGAATCGAGAAACCATTCCTCCGATTGATCGACATGGTGATGGCTCACCATGAAGGCTTCTTGCTCATCATTATCTTCTTGGTTCTTCTGTTTTGTGTTGGCTTCATGGGTTTGCTGGTCCGGCTACTTCTTCTTGTCGTTGTTAAACCTCAAGATTCGATAGTCCTAGATCTCATGTTTGCCCTTTTGTAGTATCTAAAAAAGATCATCTTCTTGTTCTGAGCAGGTGGTTGATTCCGGGTCTTCTATGTCTGCTTCTGATTGGTTTGTCAGACAGCTCTCTTCTTCTATTGTTTACTGGTGTTCTTCTTTGAGAATAACACTTGTGAGTCGTTGATGGAGGATGAGAATGCTCCATTTCTTCTTGTTTTCTCCTGCAACAGCATGATTAAGACTCTAGACAATGTTATATCTGAGTGTGTGGTTATCATCATCACCCAGTTTTCATAAGAGAATGGCAAACTGGACAATAAGGTCATAACAGTGTCAGAGTCTTCGACTACTTAACCTATTGGCTGCATCTGCTCCAATAGAGTCTTAAATTCATCTATGTGATTCTGAACAGAATCACTATTTGACATTTTGAGTGAGAAGAACTTTCTCCTCAGATGCGGCTTTGAAGTGACATCTCTAACTTTGTAGAATGTGCCTAATATATCCCAAGCTTCTTTCAAGGATTGAGCTTTTCTGATATGACCAATCTGCGTGTCGGAGATGTTAAGGGTGATCAAGTCAAAAGCCTTGTCATTCCTAAGCTTCCATTTGGAAATGGCTTGCTCATCAATAGTGGGAAGTGATTCGGTTCCAGCGACTATTTCTCATAGCTCCTTGGCCATAAGTACTACTCTCATCTTGAAGTTCTATAGGTGGTAGCTCGAACCATCGAGTTTGTCTACCATTAGATCAGACTGTGGTTACGAATCCATTTGGAATCTTCGAGTTGAGTTCTAGGCAGGTAGTAGATTAATATGACTGAAAACAATTATAGCTACTGCCTACACTGTATCAGAATGATCGTTCTGATAATGTTAGTTCTAAATGCATACAGAGGTCAAAGTAGAAGCTTTGATACCATGTTGGGATTCGGTGCTATATCCTCGTGACAGAGAGAAGCGAGCAGGGAATCCTCAGTACATGAAACTATGTCTATCAGATTCGCACAAATCAGGGTCTGTCTTAGTTGGTCACAGCTTCAAAGTCGCTGGATCTAAATAGTTGATTCCATAGCCGTGCACAAATTATCTCATTTATCAGATTTAGCTTTGCAGAAGCGGGATTGGATATGTTTATTAGAACGATAGATTGAACAGTGCTATTAGTCACATGAAAATAGTTTATTCCATGAATAATTTTATCTGTGAACATGAATTTATCTGACTATAAATCGAATAAGCATTCAGCATACACAACTTAAATTGCTGGAACATTGACAGATTAGTTGTGTAGAAAGTATAGTCTAAATGCAGATAGAGAGGCATTCTTTTTTAGACAATACTTTGTGAAACAGAGAGAAAGAACAAGACAATTGTGCTCTCAGCATACAATGAATTCAGCTAACCGAGCAACTGATAAGTTGCTAGATATATACACATGGCTAACTAATTAAAAGAATGGTTAATCTATGGTTTACAAATAGGTTAAGGCACTACATGTTGTTGGCAGTCGCCGTCGGACAATATTTGATTTTGTCCGGTCTTGATGTGTGTACTTGTTGGTATGCCGATAGTTAAATTGTGGCTGATTGTTCGAGATAGGCCGAATAAGAGAGTCTGCCCAGATAGTCCAGGATGAACGACCAATTGGGTATAACCAAACAATCGATGATAGCTGAATAAGAGAAGTTGGACGAGAAAGAAGAGGTGGTCGAACTATCGGGTAACATTGTCACTGATTCCTTTGTATTTCTGCAGACTGTCAAGAGACAAGTGTATTTCTGCAGAGTATGCGACAATACAAATATTTACAACAGCTTAATGATGGATCTAGATTAGCTGAGAGAATAGGGATGGAGATGATAGAAATCCAACGACATCATAGATCTTACTCATTTTAATATTCTTCTTCTTCAATATAAAAACCGTTCTTAGATATCACTTTTGGATTCTTGTATTTCCTTCTATGATTCATCTTACACACCATTCTTAAATGGTTTAGGGGGACTGAAAGTGATATCGCTACCCACCCTTTCAAGTGAGAAATAGATTTTATTGGTTTTTTCCTTTTGCAATATTTGTAAAAGTAACATCGAGTGCATAGTGAATAAATCGTCAATGAATTTTAGATACCATATAGAGAAACAAATGTTTTCTTTAACATTTTACTATAGAAGATGGTCTAAAGTTAACAATGAGACACTCCATTGGTGACGACACAAAGCATGCCAATCACCCCAATTGTATTGAGGTTCTGCATATGGCATCAATGTCACAACACTATTTAAAGGGACCTCAATACTACTCAATGCAAAAAGGCCCAAACCAGCCTCAGAAAAGTGTTCACTAGACATGATCATGTACATTCGACCCCAATACGTAATTGGTGTTCCATTTAATGGTAATGGTGATTGGAGTGGCCAACACGAATATCTACTTCTTATAAAAGTTTTTACTAATGGTTGCAAGCTAGGAGGAAGAGGAAGGTCAGACAAAGAACCTAGAATGTCTTTTGACACATCAATAGTGCGTAGTAATTTGCAATTATCTTTCAAACTAGTCATAGTAAGTCCAAGACGTATTCTCTTTTTTAAAGGGGTGGTCAAGTTTGTGGAATCCACATGGAGTATCGTGGAGGACTCATGTGCAACATCTAGGATAGGTGTCGTTGGGTGGTAAGAACGTTCTAGAGATTTGGAGACATGGATTGAATCACAAGGCATTGATGAACTAATTATATCATGCAAGGGGTCATCATCAACAAGAGCATCATCTAGTGCCAATGATGATCCAAAATCAATATTCTTGTGATTTATCCTATCAATAATATTCTCGATCTCTCTTGCAACTCTTTTTCTTGAAATCAACTTATGGTCCTTCTTTTGCAAAAGTTGAAAATGTTAGATGTATCAGTTTCTCTCTCTCTCTCTCTCTCTCTCTCTCTCTCTCTCTCTCTCTCTCTCTCTCTCTCTCTCTCTCTCTCTCTCTCTCTCTCTCTCTCTCTCTCTCTCTCTCTCTCTCTCTCTCTCTCTCTCTCTCTCTCTCTCTCTCTCTCTCTCTCTCTCTCTCTCTCTCTCTCTCTCAAGCATGAAACATAAATTAATATATAACACAAACCGTAAACCAGTAGCATGAAACACACACACAAACACACACACCCACCCACACTGACCCTAAACATACATGAAGAGAAAAATAGAGAGAACATTATAGAGTGCTAATCAAAACTCTCGAACCACACGATTATATCCTACTGCAAAATGTCACCACATGCTCCCTCCCTGCGGCGTTTGGGCTTTTTTGTGGAACTCATCTTCCAACAAAAAACATTTCAACCACGTCTTTAACGGAAGAAAACAAGGGCCACACACCTTCCTAGAATTGGAAGTGTTGGTTACCTTTAACTCTTTCTCTAGTGTTGGTTATCTTTAACTCTCTCTCTCTCTCTCTCTCTCTCTCTCTCTCTCTCTCTCTCTCTCTCTCTCTCTCTCTCTCTCTCTCTCTCTCTCTCTCTCTCTCTCTCTCTCTCTCTCTCTCTCTCTCTCTCGTGAATGAGTCTATTATGGGTGATTGAATATGGAATTCAAGATTAACTACATCTAATCATTCTATTTGGAACTTTTTCTTGTAGAAGCAAGTGAGAGATTAACTTCATCTAATCATTCTATTTGGGTTTTTCCTTTTAGAAGCAAGTGAGAGATTAACTTCATCTAAATATTCTATTTGGATTTTTCCTTTTAGAAGCAAGTGAGAGATTAACTTCAAAGTATCATGGCACTCATCCTATCGCTCAATATTTATTGGCCAAACTATACTTGAAGTGTCATAAGGGTCAAAGATTAAAGCATTTCCAAAAAACACTTTTAAGAGTTTACCTCTCATACTCTTGGATTCTCTGTGTACACTCCATTGACCCAAATATGATCGTTGACAATCTTGACAAACTCTAACATGTGACAAATTGTAACATGTGACAAAAATTGACAAAATAGTCTTTGTACATTTAGTGCATTTTCAAGCTTCATTTGTGATGGAGTGGTGTCTTGGCTTTTCAAAGAGCAACATACTATATCCAAAGAGCAAATCGGATTACATCACTATTACAAATAAAAGAATTATGACATAAATCAATATACATGCATGTGATGGATCAATAGGGGTGTACATCGACTGATGGAAGAGCTTGAAGATGAACCAGTCAATAGTTGTTCATTGTACTTTAGTCTTGATTGCTCCTTTTTTCTGTGATAGAGCTCAATTCTTTTTTCTTTCTCTAAATCACGTGGAGGTACGATAATTTCCCTAGAATTCATATTTCCAATCAAATGTCATTGTAAGAATGAATTTGCAAGAAAAATTATACACTCATATTCAAATAACAAATAAAGTGCAATTGATGTCAATATCAATAACAATATATACCTGATGTTGTGATCATGAGATGAATCACTATTTGATGATGATGACATCATCAATGACATATACACATTGTAGCCAGCTACTCTATACCACATCATAAGTAATCATTATGAGACCGTATGTTCTGAACAAATATAATAGAATTTGTTAAAGACATGCCAACATCTAATCCATGTATATTCTACTTATGCTTAATGTAAATCTAATATTCTAGTAACATAGCTATCAAGAAAATTGCTTGGGTGGGGCAACACATGACGAGCAATCAAAATGAGTTTCATATTGACAAATGTTAGACATCAGTAGATAGTGCGTGTAGGCCTATCTCAACTAGTTTAAAGACCACATAGCAGTCAATGTTCGAAGCTCTCAGTTTAAACTCTTGTCTAAGATGAGTGATGATCTCAAGGTAAATATCTTTGGATTGGCCTAGTGTGCCATGGTATCTCATGACGAGCAATATGCATTTGTCTTTTTTTATCTATGGTTGCTTTGTATGCAAGAAATCATATACTAGATAACACACCATTGATCAACATCTTTATTACAATGCTAAATGATATTTCAATTAATTAATATGATTTCATATAAGGTTATATAGGTCACACACCAACAATTAAAAAGATTTATCATATAGGTCACATATCACTAAGGTCCTCAATATGACATAAATGCTTTTGATCATGAATCTAAATGACCCCATGCAACCATTTAAGAGGCCACATGACAAAAGCAAAAAAAAATTATTTGACCATGTAAATATGTCATCAAATTATATCTATGACACTTAGATTATTAATAAACTAAATGCTTTATGACATCATCAATTTGACATAATATTATGTCATAAAATCTTTAAAAACTTGTCAAATTACTTGTTTAATAATAATATGTACTATTTCTTATCTCATGATTTTGTCTTGTATGTCAAATCTCAAGAAAAATAAAATTTATAACAATATAAAACTAATTTTAACAATTAAATACTACCATAATGATCTTTGAATTGATTTTTTTACATTCCATCATATTAAAAAATATGTTTTATGTAAAATCCTACAGTAAAATATTCTCATAAAATCTAGAAAAGATTATGAGAATATTGAATGACATTTGAAGCATGCAAGCATATGTGGGGGACCCTCTCACGTGCCAAGAGAGGGGAAAAAAAGCGTGGAACATCCACGTGTGGATATCGGAGCATTCTTGCTCCTCTTCTTTTGCTTTCAAGTTCTATAGGTTTTCTAATCTAGTGTTTAGTGCCCTTGCTTGCTATTGCTCTTCTAAGCTCTATAGATCTTCCTTGCTTGCTTGCTTGCTTTTGCTTGCTCTTCATTGCTAGTGATCTTGCTCTTGCTTTTGCTTGCTCTATTGATCTTCTTTGTTCTTGCTTACTATTAATCTACTGCTTTCTATTCATTGCTTACTCTTCTAATCTAAAAGTCTTCAATACTCTTTCACTCCCATTCTCCACTACTTTCTAACTTTTAAAGTTTTTCTTTGATACAATGTCTTCAAGTGGTAGGTCAAGTGGAAGGTCAAGTGGGAGACCATCTAGGAGAAGAGCTCGTGAGGAGCCCGAAGAATATAATCAAGACTGGTTTGAGAATCTATCTCCTCAACAACTACAAGGCTTGAAATCTACCAAGATTGCCATCAAACTGGCTAATCAATCATGTGTGCAGCCGAAGGAGATTGTAGAAGACATTCCAGTCAAGATAGTAGGGGTACAATTTGTCATCATATATGTGGTGATGGACATTCCTGAAACACCCACTGCCTATCAGGTTTTGTTGGGATGACCCTGGGTGCAAATTGCACAAGTAGTTCATGACTAAAGAATCGACAAAATCACATTTGAGAATAGAGAGCGGGCAATAAAGGTGCTAGCAAAGCTCTTGCGAATTTTTCTTGCGACCAAAGCCTTTCAAAATTCTTGCATTACTTTCTGATACACTTTTACTCATTTTATATTTCCTTTTTTGATCATCATGTCTTCTACCGATACTTCTCAGTCTCCGAGCTACACTATCCATCGTGATGTCCCATCTGCAAGGGACATCATGATTCTTCCTAGCACAAGCATGGTCACTTAGTGGATGACACTTGCGGAGCCGCTGCTCATTGCAATGGTATTCACCAAAGAGATAGAATCAAAAATCTTGTGTTATCTTCTTCGGGTGAATCATCCGAGAGAAGAGCTTCCGAAGATGCCCCTTCCCAAGAATGGTGTGGTGTGTATTATGATCTTAATCCATGTGGTGGAGTTATAAAAAATACACGTGACAATGTAGTTCATGTTCGTTTGCGTGATTTAGTTGCTTTATATTTTGGTAAAGATTACATGATCAATTGGTCCTCCCAATTGCTTGAAGACAAAAATAAAACAATAGAGACTTTGTATTCTAAATTCCCCCAATCCAATGCTTTTAGTAGGACTTGGGCCTTGAATACAATGTGTCTTTGGATTCAAAACAAAAGGCAATTGATGAGAAGAGTCGTGAGGAATCCTAAGAATCCCACGAAGCCTAGATGGTGCTCCAAAAGGGATTGGAGGAAGGTAAAAGGGGAATTGTTGCAAAACAATCCCCAAAAGTATGAACAACAACGTAGGGTTGCCGCCAAGAAGCTCTTAAAACATGGCCAAAGTCACTTGGGATCAGGAGGAAGGGGCAATCTAGAGGCCCAATTTGTAAGTGCAATATTTTTTAATATGATTCTATTTTTGTAGTGAGATTGTTAATGTTTTTTTATTGCTAAACTATGTTTTTTTGTTGAATGTAGCTTAGTGATTTTGGAAGACACATGACTGCCGCGGAGTACAAGCAAGGTTACGATCATGGATGTGCCGGCCTTAAGGCTTTTATGGAATCCCATGGATTGTTTCCAATCGTAAATTCTTAACCTTTATTGTTTTGTGATTGTTTACTTTGTGGTTTACAAGTAAGTTTAATCTCAATTAAATTAAATCTTTGATTCTATTTTGTAGAGAGGCTCTACAACTTCAAGTGTTCGTGATGTGAAAGAAAATGTGAAAGAGAACGTGGAGGATTATGTGAATGAAAACGAAAGGGAGTTTGAAGATGTGGATACCAATGTACACCTACAAGATGAAGGAGGCGAGGAGGGAAGAAGTGATGATGAGTAGAGGTTTTTAAATTAAATGTAAGGCCTTGTAAAAGGCAATGTAGGAAGAGAGAATTTATTCTCTCATCAATGTACTTGTTTTTAAATCAATCAATATAATGTTTTGGCATCACATCATTTTTGAATGCATACATTGTTAATCCATGAATGCAAATGTATAGTCTATTGAAAATGCAATGTATAGTCTATTTAATGCACATCTATGCAATGCAAATGTATCCATTGATGAATTCAATGCAATGTATCTATTTTAGCACATGATTTGCATGCTAGAATGCACAATAAAAAGTAATGGAAAGCACAATGGAAGTAATGGAAATAGATAACACATTAAGCTATCAACTAAATATCAAATGAATCAAAATAAATGTGAATTTACCTTTACTATTGTATCTCCATTGTTTTGCAATCTTTGCTTTTCCTTTTGCATGCACTTGATCTTTGAATCCTTTGCAATGAAAGCTCATTTTTCATATCCAAACCTACATCAAAAACAAAAAAGATCTTAAAACTTATGATCACAAAACACATACTATTAACATCCATCAACGAACTAAAAATCCTCAACACTATCAATTTTCTCACTCACATTCATCCTCATCTCATTCTCACTCCCATCTATACTCTCTTTTTCTCTCTCTCACACAACACAAAAATAGAAAGTCTCCTCTAGTTTCGGAGCAAACCACATCTTGGTTCGCGCCAAATGTTTTTTTCTTGGACAAAAAATTTTGCGTGGATTATCCACGCGTGGATAATCCACGCAAATTTCAGAATAAAAAAAAAATTATCCACGCGGTATCCACGGTCTCAACTCTCTGGATTTTGCGTGGATAAAGCGAATTTCTCGTGGATAATCCATGTAGTATCCATGCAGTATCCACGCAAAAGTCGAGCCTTTTTTACTTTATTTTTACTATGGCGTGGATTATTCATGCGTGGATTATCCACGCGAAATTAGAACTCCTATTTCCGGCTCCGGGTGTCAGAGGTTTGCCCGGCTGCTGGTAGTCGGACTTGGCGTGGATAATCTACGCATTTTGAATTTCATGACATCTGGCCGATCTGTTGCCGGAAAAGACATTTGTGTGGAACATCCACGCGTGGATAATCCACCTCCTTGTATCCACGCGTATATCCACGCCAATCCACGGCTATATCCACGCGATATTTTTTTGCCCGCGCGTCCTCCTTTGTATTGTGCGTGGATATTTGCTATATGTGTTCTTGTGTAACAAAATGATGCTTTTAGTTGTGCACGGTTCGTCTTGTACAATATGAAGCTATTTTTTGAATGGTATAATTTACAAACGGATGTAGATATTGAAAAGGTAATATTCTATTCATTTGTAGTTCATTTCATTCTGATTCATATTTTATTACTATCATTGTTTGTATTTTGCTGATTCTCATATTTTGTGATGACAATTCGCTCTTGAGCCGTATACTCCTGATGATGTATATAGATTTCGACAAGAATTGATCAAAACCTTTGTCCAGTACGGTGGTGTAAGCATTGTACCTGCAATCGAGGGCCCTCAAAAGGAAGCTGCTCCTGTCTTAATAGCCTTTCAGGTTGTTTAGGATGCAGATCTTATTTTATATGATCAAAAAAAAAATAAAAGTCCTTCCTAATATAGAGGAAGGCAATTTTGTAGCAGATATTCCTCTTGCCTTAAAAGGCATTGAGGCTCTTCCCGAAATAGAGGAGGACAAGATTATAGAAGGAGCTGTTGCTTTATCAGTTCCTAATACTAATATAGAAAATATTGAAAAATTGATTGAATAGAGATCTATTTGTAAAAAGAGAGACATAAAAAAAAAAGATACAATCATTTTACTTGTAAACAATCCGTTTATGGGTTTTATTTATTGATATCATAATAGATTTTTACAATCAGCTTGTGTCCATAGTCTAATAATGGAATGCAATTTTTCTATAATGATAAAAAGACATTGACATGTAATTGTTGATAGTGAATCTCAATGTTATTCCATAAGTTGGATTGTCTCACCAATATTTCTGCGTTTGATCTTGAGCTCATGTCTTTTACGTACCTGCATAAAACTAATACAAAGTTAGTTAGAATTAGTACAGAGTTTGTATTAGAAAGTTTTGATTGAAACTATTCATAAAAGATCGAGTGTTTATAGTTACTTACGAATTTACCATTGAAAATGAATCTGAAGTCTGAAAGTACATCATCTTGTAGGAGCAATAGCCGGATGTAGTTTAGACTCGAATCTTCTTCCACCTCAACACATGTAAAAATGGCATCATTGTATATAATTTCAATATTTTTTTGTTTTGAATGTCCACTGGCTTCCAAGTCTTGATTGAGTGGCACCCATTTACCTTTATTGTTTTTCCATCTTTGATAATGGAAGCATAAGCTCAAAATTTGTTTTTCAGTTTGATAACGGAAGCACATGGAAGACATTTTAATTCTGCATTCTATTTTTCCATCTGATCTTTTGTCCCAGCCTTCATCCATAAGTTCAGATAATAAACTATTTGATAAATTTTTGCATACAAACATCGTTGGGGTTTTGTGTACATTGACACTTGAAAAAAAAATCCACAAATATATTCAAGGAAATAAACCAACTCAATCTGACTGTTTTTTATCACGTGCTCATTTTTAATGAATTTTTTACATCATTAAAGATCTTGCAACGAAATGATTCTAAAACTGTAGCATTTGGTGCAATCCATTCATCACTTTCCAAACTAGGTAATGGAATTGGTACTATTTGTCCAAAATTTTCTTTTGTATCAGGAATGTACATTGATTCATAAAAAAAAGATTCCACTATCAGTTAGATCTTTTGCAGTTCTACCTCGATATTGCAGCTGTCCAATATCAGTGTGAATAACATCTAACACACCTGCTAAAGGTCCACTCGGCTCTCATTCATTTATGTTGGATGGATATAAATCTGCAAGAGAAAAATGATCAGATTGGCAAGTTTACTATTAGATATTTATGAATGACAAAAATCAAAGTATCAAAAATATCAATACTCACAATTGTTTTTTTGTGATCTTGACAGTTGAATTCTTGCACATTTATCTCTGAATGCATATATACATGTTGGACTAGAATTTCAGAAATAGATTTTCCTCCTGATGATGTTCTGAAATCCAAAATTCTGGCCTTCCAATAAGATCAAAATGATAGTTTTGACCTTTTCCTTTTTCGAAATGCTCCTCTTGATGATGGATGCATCAAAACCCAAGAGTTTTTTGAATATTTTCTTGGCACCCATAATCCATTATCATCTGTCTCGTTGAATAGAAGCACAGAGTCGCTTGAGGAGCACAGAGTCGCTTGATGGCGCCATTCGTAATTTGCATGCAAAAATCTGAAACAATGAACTATGAATCTGAAAATTTGCATAGACAAAAAGCCATGAATCTAAGAAAAATTGTTGGTGAAAATTTGAAACACTGATCTATTTGGCGCCACGAATTAACTCTGGTTATCCCTATTAACCATGGTTTGACAATGCATATACATTAATGGTACATCGATTTTCTCATCTCAATCATCTGTCATATTCATTTTCAATATTTTTGGGTATCTTCGGACAGTGATGAGCTGGAAGGGCAGGCCTCATCAACCAATAGCATTTCCACATGTTGCCTGACGAAACAACAATATATATAAAAAGTTTTTATTTTATTTATATCTGAAAAATTCTACGTTACGTAGAACCCTGAAGCTAAGGTTTCAATTGGTCCACATGGCAACAAAAATAAATAAATAAAATAAAAAAAAACATCTTTTTCAAAGGCCCTCATTGGGCTCTAAGTTTCTCTAATGGTGGTCAAATGAGAACCCCTTCAACAAAAGGGATAGATACTTTATTGTTTTTGTGGATGATTTTTCACAAAAAACACTTGAGATACTCATTTTGGGGGGAAGCCATATTCATGGCTGCATACATACAAAACATTTTATCATGCAAGTCGTTGGGGGGTAAGACACCTCAAGAGTTTTGGTCAGGAGAGATTTCTGATGTGTCCCACTTCAGAACCTTTGGATGCCTTGCGCATGTTCACATTTCTAATGGAAAGAGGAGCAAATTGGAAGCAAAAAGTATCCCTTGCATATTCTTAGGATACTGCGCGGAAGCAAGGGATATAGGCTATTTGATCCCAAGGGGTCACATTGGATTGAAAGCCAAGATGTAGTTTTCGAATGAAGGATGCAATGACTCAATGACACAAATTCTTGGAAAAACAGAGCCAAGCGAAGGATCACATAAAGTGAGAGACATATTCATTGATTTTGTGCAGGCCAATAAGGCACAATAGGCTAGAAGAATAGAAGAGCATAATGGGAAAAGTGAATATGTGCAAGATGAGCAAGGAGAGGATGATGGGGAGATTTTCCAAACACAATTGTGCAAAACTGTGAGGCAATATGGGCTAGATGACAAAATGCAAGACGATCTAAAGGAGCCAAACATAAAAACTGCCCCAACCACTGTTACACAGGTCTGTGAGGGAACATAAACCACCAACTCGTTTTGATGAATCAAGTTGGTACATGGAGGGAGATTCAGAAGGAAATCCATGAGCCCAAGATAGTTAAGGAAGAATGCATGCATGGCAAATGGAAAAAGGAATGGATGGAGGCAATAAAGAGTGAATATGATTCAATAATGGAAAACCAAATCTGGATGCTTACTGAGTTACCAAAGGATAGGAGGGCCATAGGGAGCAAATGAGTTTTCAAAAAAAAGTACATGTCAGATGGAAGAGTGGAACTAGCTTTGTCCCAAGGAGCAAGAACATTGGTAAGATTTATAAGACTACTTGAAGAAATTGGAATCAGCCACAAGTCTGTTTCAGTTTGGAGTGACAACCAAAGTGCAATGAGAATGGCACAATACCCAAACTTTTGCTCAAGGACAGTCCATATACCTATTAGTTATCACTATGTGAGAGAACAGATTGAAAGCAGCTTCATTCGGTTCAAATATTTGCCAACGTCATCAATAGTAGCCGATGTTATGACAAAAACCTTAGCACATGGTCAAGGCTGGTGGCAAAGGGCTATTCACAAATGCCAGGGATTGACTTCATAGAAACAATGACCAGTATCAAAAATGACAACAATCAGAAGTGTACTTACTTTGGCTACCCACAATGGATTCTTTCTCCACCAAATGGATGTAACTAGTGCATTTCTGAATGGTGAACAAGAGGAAGAAGTTTACAAGTCCCAATGTTATGTCCATGTCCTGTATAAGGGAATCGAAATAATTTCTGATATGGATAGCCAATCACTCCAGTTGTATTTGATTATTAGTTATGCTACGTCATTCCGGACGTGGTCGTATCAAGTAATTAATTATCATATGAGGGCCCAGACCTATAATTGGACATACGAGCACATGCATAGTGAATGACTACTTTAATACAAGAGTAGGAGGTCAATAGCTCAATTTAGGTTGCATGGGGATACTAGGGGGAATGTTCTCTCTCTCTTGGAGAGAATAAATCCTATGGAAATTCGCCCATCTCCCTATTTTGAATTGTGATTCTTGAACCAGTTTCTCCTCTCCTCTCTTGTGTTCTTCACTGTGGCTTGGGGGTGGATTGGTTAGGGTATTCACTAGCTTCTCCATAATGGTTGGGTGGTTCATGCATTACAGGTGTCCTTTTGGTTTCCATGTGACAGGAATCTTGAAGATCTTCACTTCGTGATTCTAATACCCAGCCTGAAGGTTTTGTTCAAGATGGCAAAGAAGATAAAGTATGTAAGCTCCAAAGGGCAATATACGAATTGAAGCAATCTTCTAGAGCCTGGTATTGCAAGATAGATGCATTCCTTCAACATGAAGGGCTGGAGAGAAGTGCATAAGATCCAAGCATGTACATAAAGCATACAAAAGATGAAACTCTCATTGTTTTGATATATGTGGATGACATCCTTTTGGCTTGTAGTTTAGATCACTGGATGGCCAGAGTAAAGAAGAAGTTGAGTAGCTCCTTCAAGATGAAGGACTTGGGAGAAATCCATTTTTTTTTTTGAGTTTAAGATGAGTGAATGATGTGAATAAAAAATTATCCAAAAAAATGTGCCCAAAAGATGATGAAGAAAGGATTAGAATGGAAAATATGCCATATTGGGAATTGTTAGGCAGCCTAATGTATGTAATGGTCACAACAAGGGTGGAATTGGCCTTTGCCATTGGTTTGCTTAGTCAATTTGCAGAGAATTCTAGGATTGAGCATTGGATAGCCTTGAAACAAGTGCTCAGGTATGTAAAGGGAACTCTTGACCTGAGCATCAAGTACAATGGGAACTTTGGCAAGCTTAGTATGATGGGATATTCGGATGCTGACAGGGGAGGAAATATGGATAGTAGAAAGCTGAAGGAGTAATCAGCTAGAGTAGCAAGCGACAAACATGTGTGGCACTATCTAGCACTGAGGCGGAATATGTAGCACTAACGGAATTGGCCAAGGAAGCAATTTGGTTGAAGAAGCTGATGGATGAACTACAGCCAGGAATACAAGACAACATTACAATAATGGCTGATAACCAGCATTGCACTTTCCCATAATATAGTTCATCATAAGAGGACCAAGCATATTGCTATTCGACACCATTTCATAAGACAAGTAGTAGAGAACAATGATGTAGTACTAAAATACTGCCCATCAAAAGAGATGTGATATATTAACTAAAGGACTGAGTAGAGAAAAGCATTGGAAGTTAATAAATTTAATGGGGATAAGTAATGGGTGATGTTACATACCTATGTAACTAGCAATACTTCAGACCCCTATTGGTCCATTTAGTGTTGGGGGCTAAATGGCAAGTTACCCTTAGTATAAAGGGTATGTGCCTTTGGATAAGGATAGGTAAGTGACTATACCTTGGTCGGAGGTATGAAGTCACGTGACCCTTGGATAAGGGATACTCTTAGGATTAAGGGTAGGTGCCTTAGATTAAGGTGCTAGTGTCCTTGGTTAAAGGCAGGTAGGTGTCTGCCTTGGATGGAGGTATGGAACCTAGAGAGGTGTTAGAAAGTTATTGGATGATTATTTTTCTAAACCTTGGGCCTCAACCTTGAACCATATCACTTTAATAGTCTAGGACCAAAGTATACATGCACAACTTGGGCATTGAGACTTAGTAGGAGGGCGCACTTCCAATGGATCCAATGAGTTGCCAACTCTCACAAGAAAGGCATTCAAAGAGTCATAGGTTATGGAAGGAGTCTCTTGACTTTCCATAAGCCTATGGAGGTTCTTTAACTCCCCTAGGCTTCTCTCTCTCACACTAGATGGGCATGGAACTCCATAGTGCACCAGAGGGGTCCATGGGCCATCTATCTGTAGATGTATGGAAATATTGTATGCTTACATGGGCACGTGCATAGATAAGACAAGGCTATTTCTTCTTGGTGAAAACTCATCCTACTCCCACTCTCATTGTGAGTTTTCATTGCCAAGTTACTCTCTACATCCTATTCTCTAGCATGGGGGAGATGCTATTATGCCTCGTCATTCCGAGCTTGGCCTGTAAAGTAATTAATAATCATATGAGGGCCTAGACCTATAATTCGACATAGGAGCAGTAGTCATTAGAGGAGTTTTTTATTCCAAAAGGGCCGTATAAGAAATCATGCCTTAGTAAGAGAATGTTAGAGAGAGAATGATAAAATGACCAAAAAAATTTCTCGCTTTCTTAGTTCCCGGTGCTGCCCGCCGTCTAAGTTGTGTGGCTGGCTCATTTTTTGAAGTATATTAATAGTGCGCATGAAATAAAGCATGCTGCCAAGAAACAAAGCATGCGCCACAAGCGGGAGAAAATTTCCTCCAAAATTTCATGTGTAAAGAATCGAAGTTTTATAAAAATAGAACCTCTAGCCTTTTAGATTTCTCCTGTCATGTTGTCACACTAATTTACATGTCAGCTTGTCGAATACTTGCGAGTCGTCTTGAAAATGACTTTGAGGAGCTTTGTAAGGAAGTTTTAGCAATGTGGGCTCCTTTTGCAGCTTTTTATTGATGTTATATGTCTTGTTCTTGTAGAAGCTGTGATTGCTTTTCACAGAGTTCAGGTTTATTGTTATTCTACTCTCTTTTAGATTAATCAATATTGTTGTAGATAATGTACTGATGTTTCCAGCTTCTTGGTTGAGTAAGATGTTCCCACTGTTATTTGAATAACCACCCATTTTCGTAGAATTAAGGGTTTGGAAGACAAGGCTTAACCTTGTAGAGGTTCAAATCCTCTTCCCTTAAACTATTAAAATAAGGGAGAACTTGAAGTTGGGTCTGAATTTTGCTTTTATGTTTTTTCAAATTTGAAAATGCAAATTAAAAAGAACTCAATTATGAAATGAAAATGCAAGCTCTTAATTTTTATAGAATCATAAGCAAGATACAAACATTCCATCATATTCTATGCAAAGAGTAGATCAATTTTGCTTTTGGCCTCATCTCTATAAGAGTTCAAATAAGAAAGTTATGGTAGATCAAAGATTTATAGTACAAGATAAGCTTTTGATGACGCGACACTTGATTATGTGGAACATCTCCACCATGCGAGGATCTGCATTTTGGTAAAAAAAAAAAAAAAAAACCTTGTCTATTCTTGCGTCATGGCAATATGCCACTTCATCATATTCTACGCAAAGAGTAGATCAATTTTGCTTTTGACCTCATCTCTATTAGAGTTCAGATAAGAAAGTTATGGTAGATCAAAGATTTATAGTACAAGATAAAAATTTGATGATGTGGCATTTATATTATTTGATGATGTGGCATTTGATGATGTGGAATATCCCCACCACGCGAGGATCTACATTCTGGTAAAAAAAAACTTGTCTATTCTCACGTCATGGCGATATGCCACAACATCAAAATCTATGATTAGCCATAACTTCCTTATTTGAACTCGGATGGAGATGAAGTAAAAAGACAAAATAATCTACTCTTTGCGTAGAATCCATTGGAATATCTCCACCATGCAAGGATCTGCATTCTGGTAAAAAAAACCTGGTCTATTCTAGCGTCATGGCGATATGCCACATCATCAAAATCTTTGATTAGCCATAACTTTCTTATTTGAACTCGGATGGAGATGAGGTAAAAAGCAAAAATGATCTACTCTTTGCGTAGAATACATTGGAATGATCACATCTTGATTATGATTATATAAAAATATCAAAAATGTGTAGAAAATCTATTGTTGTTCTACTCATCTGTAGTTTAATGGCTGATGTTGTTGTAGATGATGTTTTGCAACTTCTTATAGGTTGGCCCTCTGTAAAACATGTAAGTTTGTTTAACTATGCTTTGCTCAAAATATATTATGACTAACCATAAGTTTTAAGAGTCGGGCAGTTAGGAGTCTTGCGGGCAGCAAGTATTGTCAAATCACAATTCCAGACCCTACCCAGCGGGAGTTTCGAAATGTTCAAAATATTACCAAAAAACTCCAAATTTTTTCAGACCGACAAACAACGTTATGTTCCTTCACAGGTGTAAAAACTTTATTGGGCCACATGTGCATTGAATAGTTGAATAGTCAATAAAAGCATCTTGACAAACAGTCCTTTTGGTGCTTGGAACTCCTCTAATGAAGGCGCCCATTGGGGGGGGGGGGAGTGGGGGAGATCTCTCTTGCTTGTTTTGCTTATGCTCTAGTGTTGCTACTAGTGTGTAGAGTACTTTCTTGTGTGTAGTATGCTTAGGGTTTGAGTATGCTATAGTTTGTTATGGTATGCTTGTGATTTGTTTATGGTTAGCAAGGGGGTGCTAGATAGGTCTTGCTTGGAGCTTGGATCTTAGCTATGGTTGGGTTGTGAATACTTGAGGCCAACTTGTTATCTATCTTTGTGTTTAAGAGTAGGGACACAGGTGGAGGAGAGATCCTTGGAGGCTTGTAGATCCTTACTTGCAGGTGGAGGCATCCTAGCTTGGAGTTGGGGAGCATCTTGGAGCTTGCAAGTTGCTTGGAGGACATTTGGAGGCTCTACTTTGGATTTGGAGGACTTTCTCACCTCTACTTGTAAAAGTGGTATCAAAGCTAGACAAAGGATGGTAACCTTACTAACCTTCTTCAAGTTCTATTAAGATCTATATATACTGAAACTAATTGGGTTTCCAGGTAGCTCATGTTGCCCGCTCGGGAAGGGCATTGTGACCTGCTCGGAAACCCTCCTTTTTTAAAATGTTTTGAATTGAAACAAGCGTGCGAGAGAGAGAGGGAGAGAGAGTTAGCGTTGGGTGAGAGAAGAAGAGCGAGTGAGCCAGGTAGGCATGCTTGCAAGAAAGAAATGTTAAGAGAGTTCGCCACGTTATTATTCAAACAGATGCAAGATGCTCAATGGGCTGGAAATCACCAACAAGTAGAAGTTCTTGTCCGTGAAATGAAAGATGCAGGTATTCAACCTACAAAAGAGACAGGTGCTTCATTTGGAAGATACATCTGATCGTGCATCGCCACAACAAACAACAACAAATACAAATGCGCCTTTGGTGATGTGGAGTAGCTATAGGAAACTAGAGGAATTTGCTACTTTTCTGAATCTCCAAGATCTTGGAAACACGATCTGATGCTTGATTTTCTCGGCTTGCCATTTGTTCTGAACTTGTTGGTTCTGTGAAGAATAAAAAGCTAGCCAACTTGTCTATAGGAGTTGATGAGAAAAATCATCTTGCTTGTGCATTTACAAGTTGTAAATATCATTTTCTAGCATGTACATGTGGTCATATTTCACTTTGTTCCATTGTATATATCAAAGATATGTAAATTGAGCACATGACCTTGTAGATTAGGGCGAGTTTGAGTTAGGTAGATCTAGATTTGATGACATGCATAAAACTAGATGACATGCAAAATCAGTTAGTGTGCATGCATGCAGCAACATGCAATCACTACATGCAACATGCAAGTCAGTATACATGTTCTACACATGTCCAAGTCATCTAGGTAAGTCACATGCAAGACATGCAATCACTATTTGACACATGCATGTAGTTTTGTAGGTTCATAGTTGAGAATTTGACATTTGGACAAAGTAGGTAGGAGTTAGGTGCAATTTCAGCATGTAAGCTGTTAGGTGTCAATATGGTAATAGTTTATACTTGATTAGGTGTAGGGAATGCATTGAATGCAAGGAGTACCACGAATTTTGGATCTCCTATATATGTACATATCATTCTCATTCATATCTAATGAAGAATCAAGCATTTGTAATGTCATATTGTCAAATTTTGGATCTCATTCAATATTGCTTGAAATTGTTCTCTCTCTCTAGTTCGGATTTTGTGTCTTCTTCATACATGATCAAGCTTGTGTACTCTCCCTATTTGTAAGGAATTAATGTAGCTTTGATCTGTAGCATTCTAGATTGTGCTCTAGCCATAAATCTGTTGATAGATTGTAGGATTGCTCTACAGATGATCTGTGTGCCACCACAAAGCATGGTATCGATCATTCACACATTTTGTGTGGTTCCCCACATGTGTGAAGTTTTTGGATTTTTCACATGGTATCAAAGCCATACCATGCTTTGAATGCTACTAACATCATATGTATGAAGATTTTTCTATCCATTCAAGCTAGGAAGCTGTTTAGCAGTGTTTTGCTATATTTTCTTGAACAATTTTTTGATGAATGAGGTTAGAACTGATATTTTCAGTCTAGAACAGAGGCTGTACGTTATTCTGACTTTTCACAAGTGTGAAAATCAGAATACATCATTTGACTCTATCTCCTCTATGTTAGATCCAAAGAAACTGACATTATAGCTTGTTGGAAAGCTAGAAGAGTCCTCTTTCCAATGCAATAGGTTTCATTTCATTTTGATGTCTCTAGTAGGAGTTATAAGCTCTTAAAGAGGGTAGGGAGAGACCCAAAACCTGAGTTGACACTTTTTTATTTGAATATATTACATGCATGATTCATCATTCACAGTTTTGGTACTCAATCTGAGATAGAATTGGATAGGACAAGTTTATGTTGTTGTAGACACATCATTTTACACAAAGACTTGTGTTTTGAGCTGTATGTGTGTTTCTTGAGTGTGTTTCATTCATTTGAAACTTGTGGAAAAATCTGACATTAGAATTTTAAGTGCTTCATCTGTAGATAGAGGCTAGATCCAAATTCAAGTTGATTGATTCTTGTTGTAAGATAGGTCTCACATATTCTGTTGCAAGATTTTACATAGGATTTGGTAGTACACCCAATTGTTTTGGTTCCTATAGTGAAAGAGAAGCAACACATTTAATTCCATTTTGTAGTCCAATTACAATAGTCTTCACATTCATGGCATCTATAGGAGATTTTCTCTTTGAAACTAGTGAGAGACTAGATACCTTCAACTATTCAGTTTGGAAGGATAGGATAGAATCTTTGTTGATTCTTTATGGAGTAATGGACATTGTAACAAGAATTGAAGTTGAACCTAAAGCTTATGATGAGGCTCAGAGATTCAAGAAGAGAGCAAGAATTGCTCTTCATATCATCAAATTGAACATCTTTGATGAGATGTTGAGAGAAATAAATTCATGCACCTCAGCCAAGGAGACTTGGGAAACTCTCAAGAGCATTCATAAAACAAAGATAAAGTCAAGAGGGAGGAGCAAGAACAGTTTTTCTCAAGCCTTCACCAAGGACAAAGCAAAGAAGAAAGACTATCGTGGAGTAGAAGATGATTCAACTCATTCTTCTAACTTCAAGAAGAAGACTCAAGAAGATCAAGCCAATGTTATCATAGAAGACTTACATGCAAGTAATGGAGAGACATCTCTCATGATGTCTAGTTTCTCCTCTTTACCCTTTAATGATGTATCTTGGTATATTCATAGTGGAGCCACAACTCATATGAGTTGCTCCAAGGATTCTTTTGTTTCTATTGAATCTATTCTAGATCCTAAGAAATCAATATACACTGCAGTTGGTGACGCATGTGCAATTGAAGGAGTTGGAAGTTGTTCCTTGAAACTTGCATCTTCTATGAATTTTACACTTTTCAATGTATTTTATGTTCTTAATCTCACGAAGAGTGTGATTAGTGTAGGAAAGTTGTTAGATGATGGTTTTGAAGTGGATTTCAATGTCAATAGTTGTTTCATAAAGAAAGAATATAAAGTATTAGTGAACCCTCACAGACAGTGAAAATTTCAGTTCCAGTGTTCAAGAACTCTCGCAAAGGATTCTAAAGTTCCATCTCAGTGAGACCAGGACACAGAAGAGCTTGCGAGAGCTAGTTTGATTCCAGGGAGCAAAAAATTGGATTTAAGTGCTAAAAAATCACTAAAAAGTGAAGATCCAGCAAATTCTTCCAGTAAGAACTCTCGTAGACCCTCTCAATCAATTTAGAATGTCAAATTACATCAGTGATGAAGCCTACGAGAGTTAGTATGAAGATCTGGTGAAGATCAAGCACAAAACGTGATTTTGAACCCTCGTAGATAGTGAAATTCTCACTTCTTGCAAGAGTTAACTCTCACAGAGAATTCTATAGAGAGATCTGACCCAGATCCAGCTTCTGTGAAGCTTGCGAGAGTTACTTCCCAGAGATCTAAAAGATATCAAGTTTTTTTCCTGCAAAAATAGCGAAAGAACCCTCGCACAGCCAACCCTCGCACAAGATAACCCTCGCAGACTAGATCAGTGGAAAGATCTGCATCAGATCTAGCTACTGTCAAAATATCAGGTCAATCAGTGCAAGGAGTAAAAGTTAGCAAGGAAAAACCACCGTAAAAGGCCTAAAATTCATTTCGATCGATCAGATCGATCAGATCCTTGAAGATCCAAACTGCATCCTATTGTATAAGCAGGATCCAATCACTTTGGAACTCACCATTGGATGAATCTGAGATCGGGACAATCAATAGCACAAAGGATAGCAAATCAAGCACCACACCTTCCCAGATTAGCAGCTGTGCAACAAAAGGCAGAACCAAAACCAGCACCAATGGATTCATTGGGCCAACCCGTACCTGTCGCACCCTTGCATGCAGTTCGGAGAGCACCACAGATGGAGATACCAAAATACGATGGATCATCAGATCCCATCGATTCCTTCAGATCTACGAGCAAGCTTGTGAAATCTACGGCGAACGGACACCTGCAGAGAAGCTGATGCTATTCCCTATGTCCTTACTTGTAGTGGCTCATGATTGGTTTTTCAACCTGTCAGAGGAAGAGAAATCCACCTGGGAATCGGTTAAAGCGGCTCTCATTACTCGCTTTAAACCAAGAAAGCTCTTGGAAGACCCGTTTCTCCTGCTAAGCAAAGTCAAGATGGGAAAACGAGAAAGGGTCCGAAACTATATTGAACATGGCAAACATCTACGATCCGAGTGCAGTGCAGCCCTGACTCCCGATCATGCGGTGATCATGTGGTTCCTAGCTGGATTACCATGAAGCATCAGAAGAGAACTGAAACGACGAGAGTAGTATGCTACTCTGCAAGAAACTATGGAAGATGCCATCAGGGAAGACGATGAGGGATCTAACGATGAATATCCTTCCACCCACACTCCTACTCCCTTGATCACATCATCATCATCAAACGCATCCGCTCTATCCACAGAACTGCTGTTGGAGCAAATGACAAAACTACACAAACAGCCAATGGAGCAACTTACGGCATAGTTTGACCAAAAACTGAAGGCCTTACAAGAAACTGTAGCAGTAACTCCACATCAACCGGAATCAACCCAGCTGCAGTATCCTCGACGAGAAAATGTATGGTGTTTAGTATGCATGCAAAACCATACAACGAACGAGTGTCCAGTCCTAAAACAAAATCTGGGACTGACACATAGATTCTGCCATCTTTGCAATGCAACATCACACGATACGACATTTTGCCCATTTAACCCCAGGGTTGTTCAACAAAAGAGAAGTCCTTATCAAACTTCTTATCCTTATCATCAAGGGGCACCTAACGCGGCACCAAGGTACGGCGCACCCAATCAACCACAACGCATGGCCTTACCTGCTCCACCAGGGCCAGCCAATCAACAATTGGCCCATGTGAACCTGACAGCAGCAGAACAAGAAATGCAAATGTCACCTCAACCTGAGCAGCAACAGTGGTACGGACCAGATGAACCATTTATGGATCCTGTCATAAATGAATATGTTTTGGCCTATGCAGCTCAAACTCAACGTCAAGGTAGAAGAAATTACGGCTACTACGGGTGTGGCAAGGGACACAAAATTGCAGAATGTCCCTACAAAAGACAATATACAACCTACTGCCGAGATTGTGGTTATGGACACTGTTTCAAGAATTGTCCATTTAAACCTGGAACCAGTGCACCTCTTGACCTCATTGCCATACAGCAATCAGCAGTTCCAGCGGGGATGCCATCAAAAGGTTGACACGACCACGCTCCTGTATTAGCTATTACGCGAGCACATAAGAGGAAGGAAGTGGCTCCCTCTAACCACCACCATCGGTCACTGAAGACCAACCCTCAACTTCAGCGCCATATCCAAATGTGAGAAAAGAGAGAAGACAGTACCAAAAAATAAGACACTGAGTACAAAAAACACAAGAGGAGGAAAAAGAGCAAGAACGAAACAATCCCACAGAACCTCCAGTTGGCGTCGAACAGGAACTGCAAATGGACTCACCACTGCGCACTGATCAGAATTATCGATTGCACCAGCATGAACCACCTTTTCACATGGTGGAGCCTGAGGAACCACGCACTGAAAGGCTCACACTCTTGTTGTCAAGCCATGTTAGTTTACCCCTCGGAGAACTACTGCGGATGACACCACAAGCGAAAAGCCTTTTAGCTGAATGGGCCAAAGCGGATGAGGAGCCAGTAGCACCTGAGCCCATATATTGCGTGGGCTATGATGAAACAAGTAACGTCCTCCACATCAGAGCAGCATGGGAAAGTGAGGAACACAACATCACTTTACCAATCAAACACAAGAGATACGAGGATGAGACGACGGTGGTAGATGGAGGATCAGGTGTCAATCTGATCTCCACTACTTTGTATGAAAAATGGGGATTACAAGGATTGAAGCCAGCCAGATTCGCCATCAAGCTAGTAGATCAATCTTGTGTGAAACCAAAAGGTGTAGTTGCTGATATTCCCGTTAGGTTAGCAGGCATACAGTATGTAATTACTTTTGTGGTCATGGATATACCTGAATCTCCATCTGCATACCGTATTTTACTGGGAAGACCATGGTTGAGGGCTGCACAAGTAGTACACAACTGGGGTACAAGGAAACTCACCTTCAAGAATAGAGAACAAGTTGTAAAGGTAGATCCAACCACATGGGCGGTAAAACCTATTGCACCCAAAGTTGATGATGGATCATCCACGACAGATCATACGATTGACCGCCCAAGGCCAGCCAAGGGAGGTCACTATCATTCAAAGACGGATGTCATGAGATGGATGGATGCATTAGCAACTATCGACTTCCAGGCATGCCAATATGAATCAGATCCAAAACTGAGTACATCTTCACCCAAATGCTACACTATGGACACACCAATCACATTTGGGATGAATATGATAAACGTAGCATGGCTGTCAGCGGAGCCGATTGAGAACCCAGTGGACGATGATCTAGTCCCTTGGCAACATGCTCTAAACTATAGTAAGGAAATTGAGCTGACTGATGAACAAGTCCTACACCACATGGACCCAGATCGTTACGGAACCAAGAAGGTACCAGCTCAACCACCACAAAGGTCTGCTATGGCGAAAGTCACAAGGATCGAACCACCCAAGGCACCTGCGAATAAGAAGAATCGGTTGAAGCAACGCTACAACCAGGTGATCCGATGGAGTGACCTATCCGAAGAGGCAATAGCTACAGTAGACGTTGATATTCGCAACCATGAGGCGAATGTCATAGTAGTCCCAAAGACAGACAACAAGGATGAACCCACCAAAATGACAAAAAAAGGGCAAGAAGAAGGTGTTGGATTCCTTGAAGTCAATCAAGTTGGACTCAGATATAGCGTCATCTTCTACACAAGTGATAGAAAATAAAAAAATGACCAGTTGGGCCAAGATCAATATGCTGAAAGAGGAATCTCGACGAGCTCCAGTTCATGAGATGCTTGATACTTTCAAGAATTATACATTGGACGACGTGGTAATCATGATGCCGCAAGCCCAACGAGAACCTGATCAAAGTCAGGCACCAGCGGAACAAGTCTTCAAGGGACCTGCGCGAACATAGTCGATGAATCTTGCAGAACTAGGAGAAGAAGAACGGATAGTGCATGTGGGAGAGCAGTTAACACCCACGCAGTTCAAGAGACTACGATCCTTGTTGGTGGAATATAGAGACTATTTTGCCTGGAGCTATAGTGATCTAAAGGGCATTCCGCCAATAGTAGTCCAACACACCATACCTTTGGTGGACGGAGCAGTCCCCAAGGTAAGCCGTTACTACCACTGCAACCCGAATTATACAAAACTGATCAAGCAAGAGTTGCAGAAACTTATGGATGTGGATTTCATTTACAAAATCGAGCACACGGAATGGGTATCGCCGATAGTATAGTACCCAAGAAGAATGGCAAAATGCGTATCTGTGTGAATCTGAAGGCGCTTAATGCAGTCACCAAAAAGGACCATTTTTCTTTACCATTTTTAGAAAGTGTCCTCGATAGAGTAGTTGGCGACGAAGCCTACAGTTTTTTGGATGGCTTCAGCGGCTACAACCAGGTGAAAATAGCCCCCCAGGACCAGCACAAGACAGCATTCGTCACAGAATGAGGAACTTATGCCTATAAAGTGATGCCATTCGGACTTTGCAATGTCCCAAGCACTTTCCAACGAGTCATGTAGACGACATTCAAAGATTATTTGCAAAGATTTCTAAAAATTTTCTTGGACGATCTGTGTGCGCATGGACCAGATTCAGAACACTTATCCAATTTGGAGAAGGTGCTACAAAAATGTCGCAAATACCAGATCTCCCTGAATCTAGAAAAATGTCAATTCGGGGTGACATATGGCTTGATACTCGGCCATATAGTGTCAAGACATGGGATCGCCATAGATCTTTCAAAGATCAGGATCATTGTTGATCTACCACCACCGGGGACGATCCACGAGGTCTACATTTTCATGGGTCATGCTAACTATTATAGGATCTTCATTCTTGATTTTGCGGAGTTAGCCAGACCAATTTACAAGCTCACAACGGATCCACATTGGAATGAGGAAGCTCTAAAGGCTTTCCAGAAGATTAAGGATGCATTGGTCTCAGCACCAATTCTACGACCGCCCCATTGGTCCATTGAGTTCCACGTGCATACGGACGCATCAAAGTATGCAGTTGGACTAGTCTCAACCCAGCCAGGTGAACACAAAAAGGATTTTCCAATCCGATTTGCAAGCCGACAGCTCAATGATACCGAAATGAATTATTCAACTACAGAACGAGAAGCACTGGCAATGATCTATATGGTTAAGAAGTTTCGACACTATTTGATGGCCACACATTTTGCTTTTTATACGGACCATCAACCCTTGCTATATCTCGTTAATAAAACTTGCAACACCGGGAGAATCACTAAATGGCTCCTGTTGCTATTGGAATTTGATTTTCGGATAGTAGTTTGCAAGGGAAAACAACACTACATGGCAGATCATGTGTCACGAATCAAGGGAAAGGAGATTGCAACCCAATCCGACGATGAGCTGGCAGATGCTGCCTTATTTTATGTGGATACAGTATCAGAATGGGCTGCCGACATTGTTGAATATCTAATGCGGGGCCAACCAGACAAATCTCTACCAAAGGCGGAACAGCGACAATTGATCTTGAAAGCTAGACCGTATCAGCTCATTGCCGGCCAGTTGTACCGAAGAGGTCCAGACGGAATTCTTCGGCGGTGTATTCTTCCTCATGAGACCACCCAGATCATTTCGCTTTCACATGAAGGCATGGGTGGAGGTCGTTTTGCATCTGACATTACAGTTTGCAAGATCCTGCAATCAGGATGTTGGTGGCCAACGATTCATAAAGACACGGAGGAATACTTGAAAAAGTGCGATGTATGCCAAAGGGCAAGGAGACCAACGAGATTGAACTATGATCTACTGCACCCAGTCTTAGCCCAAGCACCAATTCACCCTGCAGCAAGGAGTTCCTAGGCTCGATACATAATTGTAGCCACAGACTACCTCACCAAATGGGTCGAAGCCAAGGCAGTAAGAGTAGTTGATGCTAGGACCACTGCCAAGTTCCTTTATGAACATATCATTGTGCGCTTCGGGTGCCTGGTGGAACTAGTCAGTGATCGCGGAAGCCATTTCATCAACGAGACCATCAAGGTCCTGTTGGAGGAATTCTTCATAATCCATAGAACCAGTACGCCTTATTATCCTCGTGGTAATGGGCAAGCAGAATCATCCAATAAGATCTTGTGTAGCGTGCTCACGAAAATAGTTGAAGCTAGTAGATCAGATTGGGAACACAAGTTGCATGCTGCATTGTGGGCATTCAGGACAACATATAAAGGGAGCACTGATCAAACACCCTTCCAATTGGTATATGGTCAGGATGCTGTAATACTAGTAGAGTTTTTAGTTCCTTCATTAAGGATTGCCACCACGCAACGTCTTAATGAGTCCAAATCTCTACAGCTACGCCACAAAGCTCTGCATAAACTCTCTGAAACACGCTTACTAGCTGTGCATGCACTGGTAGCTGAAAAGGAAAGACACAAGTCTTGGCATGATCGCAGATTACAAAAGAAGGATCTTTGTTCAGGAGATCTGGTCCTAATGTATAAAACCAAGGCGATCAAGGGGAAGTTAAAATTCACGGGCGAAGGTCCTTATAGGGTCAAGGAAATTCTTAGTCATGGGGCCGTGAACTTAGAACAGCTTGATGGGACACCCTTCGACACACCCATCAACGGTAGCCGGTTGCACAAGTACTGGCCACCACAGTAAGACAGATCCAGATCGGGGGTGGCATGTTACAAAAACCTATCCAACCATGGTTGCAGATAGTCGGGCCCCTCCTTGAAGCAATGGGTTTTTACTCGGTGCTCTTTCATTCTGAGATTAACATGGGCCTCGCCCTTCATGCTTACGCCACCTGGGACGAGGACAAGGCTCGTTTCCACTTCCTGTACCAAGGTACCACATACAAGGTCAGGATTAACGCTGACTCGATGATCACCGTTGGCATTATGTCCAGTGATCGTCAATCCATCTCCCATCGCCACGCCAAAGCTCTGATCAAACCATTCGTCACCCAAACCACACCAAAAATTCCCATCTAGACTAACAATGGTTACCTAATAGAAGCTATCACGGAGCTTGTCATTCAGGCAGCGGCGCATTTGTTGAATAACTTTCTAGTTATTTCAACATTTCGCAAGAACAGAATCCAGTCTACGCTGCTGAGTCAGATAGTGGAATCCTTTTTGGAATTTCCTAACTCCTCCGTTGTGCCATACGACTGGCATAGCTTCCTTATTCGAGAACTAACAAACTCCATCAAACCCAACAACCGTGAGCAAATTGCAGCAGGCCCTCTGTTGTGTAACTTTGCCTGCACACTTCTCGAGATGAAAGTGCACGGTTTCCAACACTCACCCCTCCTGTCTACCCTTGTGCCACATATTAACCTTTATCCACCATCTCAAACATCTACCTCATCCCAACCTGCAGTCATTAACACAACAGCCAACAAACGAATGCGTGGTGCTGCCTCTACATCCACATCTCCACCTGTTACCCGACGATGTGTCTCCACTGCCGCACTAACTACTCCATCAACTACCGCCACTTTGTCTTCAGTGCAACCCCCCACTCCAATTTCTGTTGTCGCTACCTCCCTTCCTATTCCATCCACATCTGTTTCTATCTCCATCCTTGTTTTTTCTATTGATACCACTCCTACTTCTTTTCCAGTGTCCGCTGCTCCATCCATCACCATCGCATCCTCCATTACTCCTGTCACCACCGTTGCTCCTCTCACATTCAACCCTTCTGATTCGCAACTGTCCCCCAACACTCTGACATGGATGCAACTTATCAAATTTTCACCCCCACGCCAAACACTTTATGCTCCATCCTCACCTTCTTCCATACTGCACACCATCCTTCAGTTTCCCACTATTCCTCCCATCCTCTCGTTCGGACAAACCGTCCTCGTCCCTATTTCCATAGTTGTTTCTCACACCCCACCCGCTTCGCCAAAGGTTGCCGAGGGCAGCCAACCGCTGCCTGATGATGCATTTGTACAAACAATTTTTGTAGCATCACCAAATCGGGCTGACCCTACCGCCCCAGATGGCATCAGGATAAATGAAAACCTGATCGAAGACAATGATGACGGAATTCCACAAGTCCTCGGGGCTGATACAACACAAGCCCCTGCTAGAGCCAGTGTACCAGCTGCTGCCACGGATCTAACGACGACATACCAAACCCTAGGAAAATACATCCTGGATGCGATAGCAGCCAAAGCTATTCTAGAAAGCAGGACGAAACGATTCCAAGCATGGGTGGATCAGGAATGGCTGACAAGAGTTCACAAGTCCTTTCACACACCAAAGGACTCGAAGAAACTGGACTGTCTCAATTTCATGGAAGACGTTACAGGATATCTCATCCACCAGAGGCGGTCCAAGAGAACGCTCTACTAAATCGGCAGAGTGCCGAGGGACCGACACTACTTCAGGCGCGGGTCCTGTTGGGGGTATTCCCAACAAAGTGTAAATAAATAAAATCCTCCAATAAAATGTGTTGCGAGGGCATGACATCCTGCGTGTATAAGGCCATGGCCCAATGAGCACGCAATTGAAGTTGTAAATAAAATAAACTTGACTTGGGCCTTGTAATTAAAATAAAACTAGAGGCCCAATGTCATTTTAAACTTAGAGATCACTTTTTAGGGTTGGGTCCAAATTGGGACTCACATGAATCTTGTGATTTCTAATGTACTTTTTGTGGACCCTTGGATCAAGTTGGGTCCAAGATGAATGGTTAGGATCATGGTGAATATTAGCCAATAAGATTGAGGGGCAAGGGCTTTTTCCATTTTATAAAAAAGGCACCATTTGTACACTATTTGGATGCTTAATGAGAAGAAGAAAACTCTACCATTTTTAGAAGAGAAGCATCCTCATTTGCTATTCACTACTTGCTATTGCTCTTGGTTGTGATTTCTCTTGCTTTCTATTTCCATGTTTATTGTTTGCCAATAGTGAATGTTTTTCCATTAACAAGCATAAGGAGCATTTGAACTAACCTCCACCCTCACTCTCTTTCTCTCTCTTTCTCTTCTCTTCTCAATCTCTTCTTCTCCATTCCTTCCCTTCAACCAAACTATGATGAATGATAGTGTAGAGGAGTAGAGTTAAAGAGTAGTAGTATAGTGGTGAGTAGAGTTAAGGGAGAAAGTAGGAAATTAACTAAAAGTAGCATCTATGCATAGTTAGGCACCTATCCAGTGATCTAACCTTTGTTGACAGGCGGAAGGGCTATACTACGAAAGATCTTCGACCCCAAATCTATGGAGTTGGAACATTCGGATGTTCATCTTTCTTTATCAGTAAGCAAGGAAGGTGTTTCTTGCTTTGCATCTACTATTGATGGTTCCACAAGTTACATTTGGCTATGTCTTGTCTCTTGAAGTTTTATGGTGCATGTGTATTTTCCATCATGCAAAACTTAATGGAGTTATGGAGCTAATGGAAGGAGTGCACTATATGGAGTCTTGTTCAGTTATAAGCCCAAGGTTGTGTACCTTAGTGTTCTTGAAGATTATTGCTTTGTATGTAGTTTCTTGGAAGGAAAGAAGGATGGAGATCCTAGTTTATGGATCATGGTTGGATGCTTATCCACCAAGGAAGGCTACGTAGCCTTTGCACTCTCTATCTCGAAGGTGTTTGAGCATGGAGAAGTTGTTTATTTTGAAGATCTATTTTCTATCTTGGAAGAGGCCGAGAGCACTCGCAAGTCATTGCTATGGTGGGTAATCAAGTTGTGATGGGGTCGAGGTTTGAGGAGGAGTATCCTCAACATGCATGTCCAAAAAGATCTTCATCATTGAACAAGGCCGAGTCCTTGTGGATCTTATTTCATGGAAAAGAAAGGATAAGTGAAGGTGGTATTCATTCTATTCTACTCACATATGGTTCTCTTTCTTTGAATAATGATGTATCTTGCTTAGTTGAAATTTGCTTATCTCAAAGATCAAGTAAGACTATTCTAGTTTTGAATGAAGTCTTTAGTTTGGAATTAATTCTTGTCATTGGTGACTTGATTATGTTTCCAAAACATCTAGAAAGCAAGATATTGTATCATCATTTGTATGTTCTTAAATTGAGTAAGAGCAAGTATGAGTTTAGTACTCATAGTTTGAAAAAAGGAGTTTTTTTCATGTTTGAGGCATATTGTGAATTTCTTTTGAGAGTAAGTGAAACATCCAATGAGGACACTTACATCCTTAAGAAAGTATTTAGCCTCAATTTGATCAAGTTAAAGTATGGTTTCAAGATTAGATCCATTTGGATGGAGTTCATAGTGTTTGGACTAATGAAGCTAGTATGCTTAATCTTGAATATTGCTCAAGGTATAATCTTGACCTATATGATCTTTGTGGTCATTATGAGGCTTGGACGCCTCGGATTTTTCAGATTTTGGTGCAGCCAACTTCATGCATGTGGACTTTGCAATCCCAGGATTGACATCAGACATGGAGGTGGTACATTGGCATAGTAGCAGTTTGGTGGAATATTTTTCAAAGGCATTTGGAAAAGATTTCTGTCAAAGAGATCTTATCATGGTTATGGTAAGGGTGCTGCTATGATGGTTTCTTTGATCATCTTTAATTCGAATCCAAAACAAAGAATCCACACACAAAAAGTTTCTTCATCAACAATTTGACCAACCTTGGAGGATTTTCAAGTTCAAGTGATTAAGCCAAGTTGATAACTTTTTAGGAAGAGTGTGAAGAATAAAAAGCTATCCAGCTTGTCTATAGGAGTTGATGAGAAAAATCATCTTGCTTGTGCATTTACAAGTTGTAAATATCATTTTCTAGCATGTACAAACTTGAGCTACATGACATGCACAATGTCTAGATGGTCATATTTCACTTTGTTCCATTGTATATATCAAAGGTATGTGAATTGAGCACATGACCTTGTAGATTAGGGCGAGTTTGAGTTAGGTAGATCTAGATTTGATGACATGCATAAAACTAGATGACATGCAAAATCAGTTAGTGTGCATGCATGCAACATGCAATCACTACATGCAACATGCAAGTAAGTATACATGTTCTACACATGTCCAAGTCATCTAGGAAAGTCACATGCAAGACATGCAATCACTATTTGACACATGCATGTAGTTTTGTAGGTTCATAGTTGAGAATTTGACATTTGGACAAAGTAGGTAGGAGTTAGGTGCAATTTCAGCATGCAAGTTGTTAGCTGAGAGTATTGGTATCTAGACTCTGCAGGTTCCTTCCTTGCTTGTAATTTTCCTTTGGTTTCATGCTTATTTATTGCACAGGTCTTCGTTCAGACTGATCAATTGTAGTTCCTCATCACTGATTCAGGGTTATCTTCCTTTTGCAACCTAAATTTGGTTTGTGTTGTTTCTTTTCGTTTGGGAGAAATGGCAACGGAAGATGACGAATTTAGAGATGAGATGGAGGAGCGGCTCATAAATGAAGAGTATAAGATATGGAAAAAGAACACACCTTTTCTTTACAATCTCATTATCACTCACGCGCTCGAGTGGTCGTCGCTCACCATGCAGTGGCTGCCCGAAAGGCAGGAACCCCCAAAAAAAGGCTATTTTGTGCAGAAGCTCATATTGGGAACACATACTTCGGACGATGAATCTAATTATCTAATGCTCGCAGAAGTGCAGCTGTCGTTAGAGGATGTCGAGACAGATACAGTAGCATGGAGAATTCGATGGTTTTGGTTGTGCTAATGACAAGGTATGCTTTCCTCACCTAACTTTTTTACTGCTATTGTGAAGATGGTTTTTGCTTCTAGCACTATGATGATAAAGTTGGAGGGAGTTGGCTTTTTCTGTCGGCTATTCTGATATTTTCAACCTTTTGAATGAGCTAGCATCAGGTAGATTTAATGGATGAGAAAATTTGTAACTATTGTGATCACGAGCTCCACATTTGACACCATTCAGCCCTAAAATGTCTTTGGTTTGATTTCAATTAGATTAGCTTTCAAAATGCAGTTCTTCATCAACATTATGTTATGAGAATTTTTGCTGCTCAAAAACTCGTGTGCACTGTAAAACTTGGGAATCTTGTCATTTTTGAACGATTTTGTATAAACTATTTTTATATAGTCTTAGTCGTTGTTTGAGTCTCAACGTGAGAATGAGCAATAAGGGGAAACGGCCAGAATGAGTGTCTTGTTGACTTTTAGATATATCGTCGCTTATAAATGACATCCATATTTAATTAGTTTGATTGAGAGAGCCACTTCTCATTAATTATTTTGGATATCTAATGGATTATTTTCACCTTTGCGGATCTTGGACACTCACATTTGTAAGTTCGATGTTCATTGGGGAAATTCGAATGCTCCTCTACATTTCATTTCATTATGTTCAGCTTGTGCGGAGGCTTCATATTATTGCTCTATTACACTTCTTGGTTCCTTACCATGTTACTGTTACCTTTGGAATCCTAATCACAAAAGAAATAGTTTTCTTTTCTGTGTCTCTTTGCATCCCTAACAATCAATTTACAGTACAGGTACATAATGGTGTTGTTGAGGATGTGGCTTGGCATCTAAGGCATGAGTATCTTTTTGGTTCTATTGGAGATGGTCGCAACCTTCTTATTTGGGACACTCGAACTTCTACTACTGAAAAACCTTCACATGCGATTGAGGCACACCAAGCTGAGGTTCTGTATGTAAACTCTTTTCTGTAAGGAAAACATTTTCAGTTACTAGTACACTCCAGGTGCATCCCGACACTGGTATCTCCAGTAAGGCTATGGGCATCATGAATAGCTTCATTAATGATATTTTTGAGAAGCTTGCGCAGGAGATGCTTCGTTGATCTTTTTGCTCTCCACTCTTCGATTCTCTTCTATTCTCGTTTCTCTACTCTTCTACATCTCACCCCTTGCGATCTCTGCCCGAACAGGTCATCGGATTTTGCGTTGCGCTCTCTGCCTACGGCCAACAACCCTCCACATCTTTTGTTGCTTGTGCTGCATTCGGCTTTCGAGGTTTTACATTGTCAGGTTTTTGAGTATTTTGGATGTTCTAAAGTAGTTTTTCTCGAAACCTGTTATCTATTTTTCTCTCTCTTCTTTATCCATCTGCGCAAAAACAAAGCTATTTTATGCGTAATCCTTATCAATGTAAGGCGATTACTTTCATAAATAAAAATCATAACCTTATCAACATCAATAGAGACGAGTACTTATATGAAGTTCTTTGGAAGAGCTGCTTTTCCAGATTATGTTTTGGGATTAGGAATTCTTGCTTTCTGTCTCAAGGCTGAAGCATCAATATGGTAGGCCTAAAGCCACCCTAACAATAATTTAGATATTAAGTTGGGGCTGTAAAAACAGATTAGTATTTCCATGGCAAATAAGAAGTAGCATAAATGTTCAATTCCAATATAGTTAGTGATGAGTATCTCCTTAAAAAAAGTTTACCCTACACCTATATGTGACATGCTAATCACTACTTATGGTCCAATCCATCGTTGCAGCGGATCACAGTCCGCTGCAAAAACGTTTGGGATCGTGCGATGCAAAACACTGGTAATTTGAGACCACGTCTCTGGTCCTGGATCGCAAAAAAGATTTCAAATTTTTTTCTAATCCCAATCCACAAATGAATAGCAGCTTATTGCTGCAGACATGGATAGTGAATGGAGATATATCTTTATGAAGAGCAGATTATTGATGTAGATCTATACAGTGAATGCAAATATATTGAAGCCAATGAATGCAGCCAACCCCAAACAACCAGAAAGTTTTGACAGCCAGCAAGTTTTTGAAAAGTTTTCTAATTTGTGGCCCTAACCATCTGAAACCAACATAACTGCATACAAACTACTTTTTAAAAACCCTCTCACATGATACCCATTTTTGCAAACTTTGAAAAAAATTAATAAAAAAGATTTGCGATCCGGGAAACCCTAACGGGAATTCACGGAACGCATTCTGGATCGTGATCCGGAATGCATTCTGGATCGCAATCCGGAACGTGTACTGCATCTTTGGTCCAATCAAAGAGCGATATCCTGAACCAGATTGTCAAAGTGTAGACAACTTTAGAGACTCCTATAGTTCTAAATCCCAAGTATATGGTCGTTCAAAATATATGTGGATGATTAAGCAATGCACCTGTTATAGCAATTTTTTTTACCACAACACAACTTGCATGCTATGTTGTTATGGAATTAGGCAAATGCATAAAATTTGTTGCCATAAATCACTATTTGAAGTTTAGTGTCCTCTAGGATGTGATGTAGAGGATAAAGTGTGGGGCTGATCAGCCCATCATTTTGGAGCCTTCTCAGCCATTCATGGCCAAATTCCTTTTCATAAAAAGGCATATTCATTGCAATTTTTCGTGAAAAAGGTGAATCACTTGTAAAAAGCATCACACTGAAACAATGTTACTAGATTGATTTGACTTAGCAGGTTTGAATTGGCCAATTTAGTTGATTTGAATTGGTTCAAAAACATTGAGTAGGTGAATTGATTTTAGGATTTTTGAAAAATAATAAATTCATGGTGGGGCACATGTTACAACAAAAAACAAGTGTGGATTTAAGGTTTAGGGTCCAACCTACATTGTCATGCCCATGCCCACTCCCACCTTTTTTTGAATTTTTTTTTTTCCATTTTGGAGGCCCAATGAAATATCGCCCCCACCCCCTCTCTCTCTCTCATATTTATTGGCGTTAAGGATCAATTGAAAAGGTATGTGAGCACGTTAGGGTGATGCATTTAAGTCATGTAAATTTAAGAAAAGTGATATTTATTGCTAGCATACAACGGGCTCACATTGCTAGTGAGTGTCATCGATGGGCACACACAGACAGACACATTGCTAGAGAATTAGAAGTTGATATGTTGCCATATTAGAGATGCTTTGTTTTGATCTAGCACCTCATTCGCTTGCTGATCAGCAACAAAAAACTTGTTTGAACTTTCCCCCCAGGCAGGCACAGTATCTGAATCCACTACAAATTTTCTCCAAAACCAATGTCATCCCCAAACATTGACCATGTCGTCAATAGCTACACCCTTTATTTCAGGCACCAACAGGTAGACGAATTTTGTCATGATCACCACAAAGCCAACAAAGAATAGGAAGATGCCGTATTGGAAATGGCATAGCATGGACACAAAGGATTGTCATGATCACTACAGAGCCAGCAAAGAAGAGGAAGATGTCGTATCGCTCTACGATTTCTCTCTCTCTCTCTCTCTCTCTCTCTCTCTCTCTCTACGTCGCATGCCCCTGCGCACACACATAGACACCATTGACCGCCCGTCATCGACTATTTTAATGACAACAAACAAGCTGAGTAATTTTCATAAATTCTAATAAAAGGGGCCATTTTGCAGCCACTTTGACTGCAAAGGACCGCATTTTGACCGCATTTCTTTGCGCAAAAGACCGCATTTCACCACATAGGACCACATTTCACCACATTTTGACCACATACACACGCACACACATGCACACCTAAAAGCACACACCCACACACATGTCAAGGCGTCGAAGCTTCATGTCGATGCATGTCGAAACCATCCAAAACACCACCCCCCAAATGACTGGCCGACAAAATTTTGGCCGCATCTAATTATGTCCGCCTTCAATCATCAATGGCCTGCTCTGAGCATCATCCACACATCTCGACCACAAGCTGCCACCTCGATTGTCGGCCATCCATTGCTCGTCAACGACGGGCACACTTCGCTAGTCACAACTACTTTTTTTTTGGGAAAGATTATTGGCTTTTGTAGTTGAAGGAAGCTTGTAGTTGAAGTACCCAATGAATCTAGTTCTCTTAGGAAGAGAGTAGTGATGCTTATAGAATTGTTTAGGGGCCAATTTTTTATTATGTTAGAGAAGTTTTAAAGTAGGCTTTGGGTTTTTTAAAGTTCTGAAAAAAGATTTGTGGGATGGTTAGAGGATGTCTTCCTCTACATACACAAACTTTTTTTTTGCAAAAACATTATCAATAACCAATAACCACGCGAAGCGGTTTTCTTGGCATTACACATTGATATCCCATAAGTAGTACATAGAATCATTTTGCGAAGCAGTTCTGTCTCCAACATTTTAGATCTAGCTCTCGCTTTTGATGTACCTTGTTTTCTTCTCCATATAGCACAACAAGTTTACTCTGTCATTGCTACCTTGTTATTGAATGCTGTATCTTCACTCTGTTGTGTGACCTGTTTAAGACAGGTTTTCTAACAGATTGTATTTGCTATCCATCATTTTATTTAATGTTGCAATAGAATTAGTTGCGATAGCAGATTTAGGCACAACATCATACATGATTTAGGCAAGGGAAAAGGGTTTAGCTGCCGGTTTGGATTAGACCAGTTGTGCAGAAGAGCCCGATAACTACCCAGGAGACAGGGCCAGAGCGACTGGGGAGCACCTACAACAACAAAACTGCCAAAATTTAAGGAATCAAGGTTTCTAGACTCCGACCGGAGGAAGATACGTTGATGAGGAAGTAGATTCCCATAATAAAAGTGGGCAGTACGCACTTTGGAAACAAGAAGTCAGGGCTATGGGGAGCAGAAAGAAAGTTGTAGATTGTTTTCACAACGTGCTGGCTGTAGGTGATCTGCCTTGCCTGCATCTACGGCCATTTTAGGATGATTCAAAATTGATTAGGGTCTTGAATCACAGCTTTGCTTGTTATTTGCTTGGTTTGTGGACGCTTTATTGTGGACTCCATTGTTTTCAACTATGAGGTAGAAATGAAAAGGCAATCCTCCGCAGCCCGTCTGACAAATAGAAGCTTGTCTGAGTACAAGGATAAAAATGAAGGGGAGTGCTAGGATGGGTATGCGAAAGAGTAAATTGGCCACTTCAGTTGGTGTTCAGGACTGTGAAAGCTGGAACCGAGCATTAGGATTAGGTAGATGGTCCCAGTATCATAAAAGCAGTAGCAAATAACATACTATTGCCTTAATTAGTGTTGGTTACTTATTGTCATCTACATCCAATATATAGATCTATGATCTATTACACGTTTTGCAACCACATAAATAAGAACAAGAACCATGACTCTGTGTCAGGTGTACATGTATTTCGCTTTTCATATTTTAAAAGGTAGCCTTGTTGTTTTGGACTTCCCCCTTAAGATTTTGTGGTCAAATGAAAGATCGAAATCAACGTTTCAGCTAAGAAACCGTATCCTATCACTAACTTTTACTTTTATTGCTTTTCGTCTCAATGTGAATAGTCCTATTTTGTTCAATTTCAGATCACGTTGATGATATAATTCGTGCACAATTCGAAATAAGCAAGTCTTAAGATTGAATTTAAGCTAGGTTATGAGATATGCTCTAGTTGTTTTGTATAATTTTAGAGTTTAGTTGTTGATAAAAAAGTACTTTTGCATTTTAGTCACATTTTTCTTTATATTGGTGGCATGGTATTATAAATTTGAATTATGTCTAATTTAACTCCTTACAAGAATCATGGTTCAATTTTTTTATTTCACACTTCTTTCAAAAATGTATTTGGATCTCTCAATTTCAAAGTTGGAGAATCTGCGAACATTCGGTTCACCAAGATGCGATGGTGCTTCTTCTTGAAGTTGTCCAGATCTGCTTGAGCTAGCTTGGTTTGGTATGGTGACATGTATCATCAGCTGCTCGGCTCTTGTAGTTGTAGCTGTAGGTTCTAAAGAAGAAACGTCATCGTTGGAAGATTCTATACTGCTGCGTAAAATAGGATGAAATGTCACAACATCATTCATCGATAGTTGTTTGAAATCATAGTATGTATGTTCTTGGAAGATTACATCCCTAGAAACAAATGCTACATTGGTGGATGGATCATAAACTTTATAAGCTTTATGTTCATCAGGATAGCCAATGAGACTACATTTATTTGTCCTATGATCCAGTTTCTTCCTAAGGTACATGAACAAAACATATACTACCAAATATTTTTAAATGGCTGACTCTAGGCTTGTTTCCATATAAGAAGTTTTGTTGTTGACGGCCTTAGTGCTAGATCTGTTCTATACGTAACAGGCTGTGACAGTAGCCTTTGTCCAAAACTTCGCAGGTAGGTGTGATTGGTGTAGCATGGATCTGGCAAAGTTGATAAGCATTCAATTCTTTCTTCTTGCAATTCCATTCTACTTAGGTGAATAGAAACTTGTAAATTGTCTTCGAATGCCATGTTCAGCTAGGTAGTCAGACATCTCGTTAGAGAGGTATTCGCCACCACCATCAATTTAGAGAGCTGTCACTTTTGTAGATGTTTGAGTCTCAGCCATGGCCTTGAATCTCTTGAAGCATTCAAAGGCTTCTGATTTGTGTTTAATGAACAAAACTGTAGACCATCTAAAATAATCATCTATGAAAGTGATAAAATAAATTGCATCTCCTAAGGATGGAGTTGGCATTGGACCACAAAGATCGCTATGTACAAGATCTAATACATGCTTTGTCTTGACAGATTGTGTTATGGAAAATTTGCAGGCTAGAGTGTTTCCCATAGATGAAAGATTCATAGAAAAATAATTTTTTATCTTTTGAAAGAGGGAGATACAATCCATCAACTAAATTATTACAACGCATGTAAGAAAGTGATCTTGTATTCATGTGTCCAAATTGACTATGCCACATAATAGCATGATTGTTTACATATTCATTTGAAGTACGAGCTAATGCAATTGAGTAAGAGAGTACATATAGATTTTCGATTCTAGTGCACGTAGTCAGAGTAGTATCTTCATCGAAGATTGTACACTGGTCAGATGAGAAAGTAAGAGACTGATAACATATTCTCAGATAGTTGAGGTACGTGAAGAACATTCGGAACACAAATAGTGTGGAGGCCTATGATTCCACATTATCCAAATTAATTGTTATATAGTGTAAATTTTTCAATTTTTGCACATATAAATATGTGATAGTGCCTAAATCAATGTAAAGGCCTATTTGCATCTTGTATTGCAATTAAGACTCGCAACGCTTTAGAGCGACATAGTAGCTGATCCCAATCGACACCTTAACAATTGGTGAGTGACGCTAAGAGCTTGGTGTTCGTCTCTATAAGGGCGACACTCAGTGCCATTCTAATTACATAGAATTCAACTATCAATAGATAGAAGAGAGCCAGTTTCTATAAGCTTGTGCATTTCTTTCCTCTATTATCTATTACAGTTACACTTCGTATCAATTGAGTGAACACACTATGAGTTATTCTATAACTGATTTTGATACGCATCTGTCTGCGGCACACTCTTCACTTTGTACTGAATTCCATATTTTCTAATGTGGATTTATAGGCGACATCCGAGAGCGACAATTCTAACTAATGTGTGCAAGGAATCAGCCAAAGCCTAAAAACATACCTCTAAACAGAACCTCCTTATGATTCTGAATGAGCTACGTGTTCAAATAAAGAACTTAGTTGACATTCTGCTCTGTTTGCTTTCTACGATAAGAACTAATTCCTTGTGTTTGTTAAGAGGAATCAATAGCCAAACAGATCTGTTGTAAGAGATCTTTTTGCTAGTCGTCGTCAGATTAAATTGCTTACTGTTATCCTAAGAGCTTACAAAATGCCTCAAACCATGTAAAAACATGATTTTTCAAACTATGAGCAACAAGCTCATTCTTGCTCTTACTAGATCCAAGAGCATACACTTGATGACTCAACCACTTGATTTCTAAACATATCTAAGCCATGAATGACAAATAATATGTCCATACTAGAGGCATGATACAAGACAATAATTACCTCACTCCAACTATGAGATGTAGAAACCTCATAAAAGCAAGATGGTCCATCAAGTAATTGAAGAGAAGCATGAGGGAATATGTTGAAGTGAATACTCTAGAGGCTCCTCCTCAAACCTTGACCCCTTCACATCTTGATAAATGACTTCTTTACTCTCAATCACTTTTGAAATAGAGAGTATAAAGGCTTTATAGGTTTCCTTGGTGGATAAGCATCCAACCATGATCCATGAGCTTGGATCATCCTTCCTCTTTGTTTCCAAGGAAATATGTGCAAAGCAAGAACCTCCAAAGACACTAAGGTAATCAACCTTAGACTTCTTGAATAATACTTCATATGGTGTATTTCCTCCAAGAGCTCCACCACTCCTCAAAGCTTTAATCTTCAATGAGAATTCCATCTCAATATATGCTTTGAATAATCATGCACCATAAATTTTGAAGAAAAAATATATGAACATGTGCATCTTGTGTGATCATCCTCCTTTGAAAGCTTGGATTCATAAGCAATATCAAGAGATTTTGCACTCTCTCTTGGATCCAATTTGTAGATGCCTTCATATCTAGATCCATGTTCAAGGATCTCACCATCCTTCTTGATCACACAATTGTTAATATGGAAATTGACATCAAGGCCACCATCAAGAAATTGGTCAACACTTGAAAAATTCTTGGGAACAAAAAGAACCTTTTGAAGAGATAGAACTTTTGATGATGCAAGCTTCAAGGAAATAGTCCCTACTCCTTCAATTTTGCACTCTTGATCACTTGCAATATATATGGACTTCTTGATTCCTTCATAAGGCGTAATAGATGAAAAGAAATCCTTGGAGCTACACATATGTGAAGATGCTCCACTATCAATATACCAAGAGTCATCTTTCTTGAAGGTGGAAGATGAGAAGCTTGATGCCATAAGAGAGCCTTCTCCATCACTTGCAATAAAGTCTTCTTTCTCATGAGAGATGTTGGCTTGCTTGAATTGGTTCTTCTTCTTGAAGTGATTGGTGGCATAGTGGCCTTTCTTGCCACAAAAGAAGCACTTAACATCTTTCTTCTTTTTCTTTGAAGTAGAATCTTGAGAGGAATCATCCTCCTCTTCATCTTGGTCTTTTTTTTTGTCCTTAGAGAAGTGTTGGTGTTGCTTTTTGCTCCTCTCTTTGTGCTTGGCAAATAAAACTTTGTCATCACCATTATGATTGAGTGACATTTGTCCATCCTTAATAGCTTGTTCTCATGCCTTGATTCTTTAGCTATTAGCACTCCTTGCAAAGCCTCCAATGTTGGTAGCTCTTCTTTGATAGCATAGTATTGGACAAGATTCTCATATCAAGCCATTGAGTATGACTTGGACTAGCTCACTTTGTTTGATGGAATCTCCAATACAAGCAAGCTCCCTAAGAATGTCTTTCACTCTCAAAACATAATTAGTGGCACTCTCATCACTCTTTTGATAACTTTGGAATATTCAAATTTCTAAGAGTGAGAAGCCTAGAGGTATTTTTGGCCTCATAGATTGCTTTGAGAGTATCCCAAGCATCCTCGGCCGAAGTACAAGCACCAATCTCTCTCAAAATCTCATTAGAGACATTCATCTTGATATAATGGAGAGCCATCCTAGCTCTCTCTTATACTTTTGTACTTCTTGAAGGACTTGAGGCTCCTCCTCAATCCCATGTACAATGTCCATCACATCTTGGAGTATCAAGATTGACTCCATTCTAACCTTCCAAATAGAATAGTTGGAGGTAGATAGTCTTTCACTAGATTCCAATAGAAAGGAACCCATAGATGCCATGTAATAGTGACGACTCCATGTGATTTAGACAATAAAATGTTGCTTCTCTCTCACTATAGGATCCTTGAAAGGTGTACTACCAACTCCTATGCAAGATCTTGCAACAATATGTGAGATGGATGTCACTAGCTCTACCAATCTCTCACAAACTAGATCAATCTCTCATCAATTGATGGAGTATAGGCAAAGTTTGGGTCAAACTATCTTCAGCACGTGTGAAACACTCCAAGAATCTCAAATAGATGACATTGGCAAGCCTCTTCTTGAATTTTTTGGTCAAACTAGCAAGATATGATCAAACCAAATGTGTCTACACAGGTCTAGGTGGCCTACCTAATCCTCTTCAAAAGCTTATAACTTTTGATTGGCTCTACGAAATGGATTGAAACAAATTACTACAAAAACTAGACAAAACTAGCTTTCAAAGAAGCTATCTAGCACCAAATTTGGATCTAACTTGGAAGAGAACTTTCCAAATGAACTTGGATGTACTTCACACGTGCCTGAGCACTGAATTCCGTACAGTATCTGAAATGATTCAATCATTATGATAATGAACCCTCTTGATCCAATTTTCCTTGAGATAGCATGGGAGATGTAATTAACACTCTCTAGATCTTGATTTTCATGAAATTTTTGAAACTATGGATGATAGATGCATCAAAAGCTTAGGTAGGCTCTGATACCATGTGAAAATTCACAGGGATAGCCTACATACAAGTGAAGTATATCAATGCTTTATGTTTACAATATGTTGTTGTTGTTGATAGAGAATTGTTGTAATAGCATGAGTTCCAATAAGATAGTTTATGTTGTTATCATGAATATAAGCTTGGCCTCCTTGGAACATAGAAGGGGAGCATATACTCTTGATGTCTAGAACACACCAATTGAGTTAGGAATCAACCTATGAAAATCATGATGTAGAATTACATCACTTAAGGAAATCTATTGGTATCTTGAGTTGGTTCACTGGAATACCACATTGTGTCTAGGGGTGATTGCCCCAAATCTTGAAGCACGGGTGAACTTAGTTGTCAACATTGTTAATAAATATAGGGTCTATGGCCTTTGGGAGTTGGTGTTGAAACAACTCGTTCAAGGTTGTCCTATCTCTGGCAGACCAAAGATGGTTCCAAAAGTTGTGCATTCCTTTCATGTAGATCTTATGTATCATGACTCGTTTTTGGTGACAAGAGAAACTACAAAAGTTGACGACTCATTCAAAGAATTTATAAGTCATCTTCTTAAGACCTCTAATGATAGCATATGTTGCTATGTCTTTCGTTGATATTCATCCACAGTCATCTCTCTCTCGAAATTCAACCACATCATAGGAGGATGATATTTCAAATATAGTTAGCCTAAGATAAGCTTTTAAAATATTATAGTATAGGGCTCTTAGAATGGTATTATATGCTGACGTTCCAACTTTTGGCACACAAACATTCCCATGTTACTATGGCATGATTTTTCAGTGCTCTTTTCTTAAAGTATGTTATTAATATTGTTAGCCCCTTCAAGTAAGCCCATAAAAAACATCCCTCCCATCAAATTTCATTACCTCTTGTAATTCAGTGAGCATTTTGCCATTGTATCACTTTTTCTCAATGTTTTCCAATTTTTCGATTTCAGGCTAAGAAACGGTGTTATTGATTGAAACGATGTTGTATCTCGGTTTAGGTGAATCCCTCTTCTTCTTATTGTGTTTCATTTTTCATCAACTATTTTTTTATTGAGCTAAGTTCACACTTGTGCTAATGCGTGGACCCGGGTTCCAGGGTTTTGTGAATCCTATAGTGCCCGTATATTCCGATGGCACACTAAGGATCGTGTTGTAGATGAGAAAAACCCAATTCAAAATTACTTCCTAGGACCGGGAGGATATTTTGCCTCGTCGAGTGCCCGTTAAACCTCCCTCTATATTCCAAGACGTTGGGGCATAACATTAGTAACGATCATTTTATCAGAAGGAACAACATTCACACTTATGCATTTCATACATACAACAGTCGACATTTTGCTTAAAAGCCGAGTTTTTATTACTAGTATAGACTCATGAGCCATTTCTATAGAAACTTCGAAAACACTTCCATTTTGGTTACTAGGGAAACACATACAACATCCACATTATTGAGCATGACGATTTCTTCATAACTTCTACCTACAGATCTTACAAATATTCATAACTTTTCAAAGAACATCAAGTATATGTGATAGGTAGAAGTATGATGAAGAATATTGAGCAACATACATCGTTCATGCTAACACTAACTGATTCCATTCGTTCACACGCACAATTAGAGTCAAATCCTTATGAATCACATACATAGTGGCATAAAACCAGATTGAAAAAGGTACCTCAATACTGACTTCAGGTCATCGCTCAGTGAGGGAGAGGGGCTCGTTGTGACGTGAATTGGTTTGACCTTTTCTACTTCAACAAGTGAGGCCTCTTGATAACTCTTTGTATATCTTCTCACCAAAGGCCTGAGGGATGAGAGTGCCGTGCACTGGCTCGCAACAGAGGAAGCCTCTTGATAACTCTTTGTGTATTTGTAAAAGCTAGAATTCTCAGAGTTTAAAGGAAGATGCAACATTCTACCAAGGAATGGCATTCTCAAAATCAAAGGGAGATTAATACCATAGCCATATCAGCAGAGAGTAGCAAGACAATGACAGATTTTGGCCATAGTATCCAGTCTCAGAGCATACTCAGGGGTGTTAGGATCATCACAAAAACCTGCAGCAGACAATGAAATGCAAGAGAGTCTAATCCTCATTGCACACAATAGAACCTGAATCTCATAACAGAACTAAAAAGCCATTTTTCAGCAGAACGTTTGCCCATTTTATAAGCTTGGAGCCCACCCTTCTTCTTCCTTTTGCCATTGTGCTCCCCTCTTCACTTTTCTTAGCCCTGCAGCAGTCACTTCTAAGGCATTGAATGTTGATTTAACATTTCAACATGTGTCTATGAAAGGGCATCCCTCATGCCTACTAGTTTTTTGGCATATGCGGTTCTTAAATGTTTGAATCACAAAAATCTAGCATTAAGGGCCTTCAAACCTTGCTTTTGCATTAAACTTGATTTGGCCTTTTTGGCATGTGGCAAATAGAGTTGCCCTCTCAACTAGTGTCATGTGATTTTTTTCTCTTAAGCCTCTTAATGAAGCCTCGACTTTGATTTTGCGCCCCCCCCCCCCCTTGGCATTTATGATCCATTTGCTTTTCCCCATGTGGCTATTAGGAGGCCCCATGGCTATTTTCTCTAGCTTTTGGCCCATATGCTAAGTTGATAGGTGATGTTGTAAGCCCATAATGCAGCATATAACATTCGGTCCCAATCCCTTTTCCTTTCAACCATAGTTTTTTTTAGAATAGATAGTAGCTATTTGTTCATACTCTTGGCTTGGCCATTGGCTTGTGGGTGATATGGGGTACTTTTCCTCCTGTCTGATCAACAATTGTTCTGTCAGGGCTTTAATGGTTTTGTTAATGAAGTGTGTTCCTCTATCAGACACTATCTTTTTGGGCGCTCCAAATCTACCTATCATTTCTTCCAGCAAGAACCGTGCTGTCTCTTTGGCATTATCTTTTGCTACCACTCTGGCTTCTACCCACTTGGTAAAGTAGTCAATGGCTACATCTATGTAGTTCTTTCTACTTGATAATGTAGGGTAGATAGGTCCTATGAAGTCTATTCCCCATTTTTCAAATGGTAGTATCACTTGTATTGGCAGTAAAGAATGTGCCCGATTGGCATGTGGATCAATCCTTTGAAAAATATGGCAATTACGCGCATATAAATGAGCGTCACAAAATATACCCAATTAAGAAAAGTATCAAGGGACGTACTTACCATTTACACCACCAACAAGTGCAAAAAATGAAAGTGGCTCACACAAGTGATACCCTTACCATTACCCCAATCCATCTTTTTGAAAAAGGGAAAGGTACCAATTGTGGTCAAATCACAACTAAGAGCCATGTACAAGAAAGTGTACGACACTTTTGGAGAAAGGGTTGAAAAATGAAGGTATGGATGGCATTTTGAAGGGGAATGTGTGAGAGATGCGTATAAAAGAAGAGGCCTCTTTTTGCATTCACGTGAAAGGATGAATGAATGAGATGATGGGAGAAAGCATTATTTTTGCATGAGGGTGGACGTGAGAGCATGAATGAATATTTCTTTGGTTGTATTAGTTAAGAGTTCAGACAGCTCCCTGTTGATCGGATGTTTTAAGGCGAGAGAGTGAGCTATGTGAAGAGAGAGAGGGTGTGGGAATGTGTTGAATACACAAATAGTAGACACAGTCCATTCAGACCTGAGAAGGAGGATCGTCTCCTTACAAACCTGCCATTCTTATTTATAATATATGAGTAGAAGATCAAGGTGTAGGAGAAGTGGCTATGGCCCCAAATTACATTGGTGATCCAGATCTCTATGGCCTCTGACTATGATGTTGAGCGAGGTAACCATACTTTGCATGCAGTAGCGACAGTGGCCCGTTCTAGAGCAAGGAATTGGCAACAGTGTCCACGTTTGATTACGGTGGATCGCATCCCAGAACCACGAGGTTGGCAGTTACTATTAGATCCTGACCTTATTTCTGTCTGTGGTGAGTCTCATTCCAGAAGTAAGCGGACCAGAAAATCATTCCAGAGAAAAGAATCACCTGCCACCTACTTCTCTACACTAGCGCAGACATCACCTCCACTCTAATCTCTGTACATGTCAAATTCTGCCTGTGGGCTCATTGCCAAGCTCTGAAGGAGTTGACCATTGGACTATGCCTCCGTTGTAGCTGATCATTGACATCATCAAGTGAGATGATGAACGCCAGATCAGTCGTTGACAGCAACCTGACGCATTCTCTGTTGCCTGCCTGCCCTATGGCACATTCCCTGCTAGTAGATTGATCAGAAATGGAGATGGAGAGACGAATACCTGCAGATGTGAAGTAGTAGATGTTTATTGCGAGCCCCTGCAGTATGAACCAGCGCCTTCTCTGCTACCTCCTACTTTGTGGCGCATTCCCTGCTGGCTGCGTAGTTGCGGAAATTTCTACAAAATCCCGGAGTGGCATATGTTGAAGGACTCCCAAGATGACAGTATGGTACATCGATTTGCATTAGATCTCATGACTTGGCGGCTCTCAAAAGGAAACCGCTCCCTCTCTCAAACGCCTCAGGTATAATACTTACTTCTTGAAGTGGTTTTTACAAGCTATTGTCAATGCATTTGCTAACCTTAAAATGTGTATGTTTCTACCTATGACCATAGAATCACATGACGCATTACATCGGTGCTGTCAAGCATGATTTGATTTAAACTTAAGTAAAGTTATGTGGTATGCTAGGCGAGAAATATATGAGGATGCTTGCATTTTTTAGCACGTCATGCTTTTATCGCTTTGAAGACTAGGATCTCTTCGTACGTCATACTTAGTTTTCAAGAGTCGTTAACCATTATATTTGTGCCAATGGAATATTGAGTTGTAAGCTTGACCTCTTTGAAACACAAGAGCGGGCCATCACCGTACATGGTTGAAATACACCACCTCGGTTAGGGGTCAACATAGTCACCTCCAATGTTGGAACTGCCTAGCGAAATACCTAGGCCTGACGCTTGGCAAAGTACCACCGCCTATCAAACAAGGTGGCGCGTATAATTGGCACCCTCACACTGCACAGAAGTAATTATGATATTATAGCATAATCATTTCCTGACTGTCTACTTATTTCACCATGATTGGTTGAACATTCTTGTGACACATTCCAAGTAAATAACTAGCAACAGACGATGACTCAGGATTGCTAATTGACTACCCCTATGAAACTCCCTATGACATTTGTAAGTACTTACACTCGTGTGACCTCTAGCCTTGAATCTCGACCATTGTGAAGTACCAAAGACGTTGACATAAGCAATACTACCCGGAATCGTACCCTGAGTTATAGATATGATCCCATCTTGACGATAGTAGGTGCCTCTAGAGACCAAGGATGGGGGGATGCGCCGAACAACTCCCTTCCTCATGAGGGGTTGGATTGTTGAACATAATGGATGAAAATCAATTCCACCCTACATTAGGGGATGTCTGTCAATTGATCCGAGAAGGAGCCACACACTATTATTTCTATACCTCGGCACTCCACCCTCACTTACAGGCAGGAGATACTATATTTAGAATACAACATTGCGGGAGTTATAGTTATTTCGAAACCTATGAGCTCATTATCGATGGGCTCTAGCATCTAACTTATGTCGTTTCCACCGACTACACAAGACCCACCCAACCTTTCATACCATTCGGATCGCCAATGCAGTCACCTGGACCAGCTGGTAGTACCAACAGACCTCCAAAACTGGATCCACCAGAAACAGAGAGGGACGAAGACAGTAGTGACGTCCCCTCTACGGACTTCTACATAGAGGGGTGGACGATCTAGAGGACGAAGAGTCTAGACCTCATGACCGATAGGACTAGGACTGCAATTACACCTCCCTGCAGCCGTGCCTCTGGGGGCCTGGAAAACCCTCATCGGCTGGGAAGCACGGGGTGGTTGAGATGGCCCTCGGGATTGGAAGCGGCATTCCCCAATCACTCACGTAAGGGCAGTGTGGGCCCTTCCCATGTAGGGCTTCCTGGCGAGACCAATCCCTCGTCGGGAATTTCCCCTATCAGTTGTGTTGTGTAGATTGAATAACTTCTATGAGGGGTTTGAGCTACCTCTCATTCCCATTGTTTCTCTTGTTTCGGCATCCTAGTATTGATCTTGGTAGAGGTCTTCAAAGAAGCTATACTAGCAAAGCATCAAAGTAGGAAAGCTTAGAGAATATACGAAGATCTAGTTGAAGTTCCACATGCTCATAAGGACAAGCAAATAAAGTAAGATGCCTTCTTCAAAAAAGTTTGGTGCTGGATTTAAGGGATTGTGTGAATAAAGTCACTCCACTTTTATGGGAGATCGCCAACTATTTTCTACTCAAGAGAGCTATGCAATCTACTACAGAAAATGAAAGCTCATATGTATCCAACTTATCTAGCAAACTCAACAAAAGAGATTCAAGAGGTGAGGGCATTAATTCTAGAACTAGCTTATCAGTTGCGGTGTACTCCATGTTCTGATTTTCCCTACCAAGCACATTTTTTTGTGCTCATTTAGGTTGTCTAATTTTCTAGAGTTCAAGCTATGAGTCCAGAATCATAGCACGTAATGTTGTTGGATTTTCCACCAATAAAACTATGGAATGTTTCATGGATCAAGGTTTCCCACATACTACATGGAATTGAAAGCTTGGTTATTCTAGAGTCTATACATGAAAATTATCCTTCATCCATGGGATCTTTCATATTTTCAAAACTTGCATCATCTCTTTTATGCTTTTGCATAACCTTGATAAGGTGCTCATTTAACAAATATTGATGCGCTCATTTAACAAATCGGTGCCTGGTGACCAAAGTTATCGTCGTCGGAAGTTTGGCAATTTTCAGTGAGTAATTTGCAAAAACCTTGAAAATGTTCTGATTGCATGTAAAAAAACGAGATGTATTTTTCAATTGATTTCATTACTCTAAATGTATATGTAACCAATGTAAGCTGCTACATGTCGGAACATAGTTAAGCTCTATCTACTATGTACTCCAACATACACTTGTGTTGCAGAGTGACAACATACAGCTATGTTGCAACATCAGTTTGCAACTCAGTTATACTTTAATCCTTGTTAACATCATTCTGCTGCTTAATAGATATTCCAACATTAGATCCCACTCCTTTCTTGCAACACAGCCAAGTATTCTGATGTGAATATTGAGATCTTGACAATTTGTATCTTGAGAAGAATAAGCAGTTGTAATCTGATAAGGCAAGCAGACTACAGAGCTGAAGAAGCAATTAAATGGTTGGTTATTGTAGCTTCGAGAAATTCTTGCCAGAATCTGGCAAGCTAGCTTGTTTGGAAGCCGCGGAAAGAGTTGCCATTGCTTGTCAATAAAGACTGCATTGGTGGACTTCTTCCATTCAGACATTCCTACAACCAAAAGAAATCAAGCAAAAAGTAGATACAAGCTAACCGAAAAGACCGATGAAGCTAATGTCTTTTGGTCACCGAAGGTCGACAGAAAGAGAGTTTGTAATCGTTTGTGCAAAGATGATTTGCTTGCCTGAATGTAGCAAAACCTTGCTTTTTCTACATGTTGTGAACATGGAAAATACTCTTTGAGAGAAGATTGTTGATGTGAGGTTTATTTGTGTCACCCTTGTTTGACAGCAAGGGAATTGCAGGCTGCTGAATAGCAGCATTTGCAGCTATGCAAGACTTCTGCATTTTTTGCACAACTGCCTTTATGGAGAATGCCCCTTCCCCCTCTTCAAAATTTTGCTCACATAGCTATGTCTGGAAGAATGCACGATATCCTCTATTCTCTGTTCTTTCCATGCAGCTTTTTCTCTAGACTCCTCAAAGTCTTGTGTTACTGAAAATTTGTTGTTCACTGCTTTACTATGTTTCATCGGGTCTGGAAATCTGCTCAATGGCCCTCTACAAGCATGATAGAATCTCCACAGAAGAACTTAATGCAAGTTATGAACATGTTCTCGGCCCGAACCATCAACTTCATATAGCAGCTACGCAAAAGAGTATCCCCCACTTCTGGCTTGAGCAGTTGAGAGAGATTTTGTAGTTGGAGCTGATGGTACTGTGAAGACAGAACATCAAAGCTTGCTGTCCCTTCTGGTATTAGTCATGCAGAAGTGTAGGTTGAAATTGGTGAGAAATCAAGCCCTAATATTTATGAATGCAATGTTGGTGAAAAATCAAGCCCTGATATCTATGAATGCAATGTTGGAGCTTTTATCAGAAGCCTTTTGCAAAGGTTTACTGAGCTGCATCTGCTTCATATATGAAATTGAATTTGCTTGCACCAGAAATCCTGAACATTTGTCAATTGTTTCTGGTAAGGAAAAAAGAATGAGAAAGCTCTGTCAGAGGAAAATGAGCAACAAGATCGATGTTCAGATGCAGGCAAGCACAAGCTGCTTGCTTGCGAGTACCAAGCTCCTATGATGGTAAATCTCAAGCACACATTTTGAGCAGAAGATAAATTCAGGTTTTCATAATATAATATCAGAATTTGTACTGCAAATGTTTTTGTGACGTGTGCAAACACATCAGCTGTTTTGTTGAGTTAGTGTAGAACTGAATCTCAATTTGCAGAACATAAAATCTTAATTTGCAGGAATATCCCTCACCTGAAATGGCAGCAGCTGCCAGTTAAAGCACCAGAGTATTGTTTGTTACTGTGAGAATCACTAACATTGAAAGATATGCGGTAGTTTTCCAAAAAATGGAATTATTGATAAGCTATTTTGCAATGGCAATGGCATGCTTGACGTGTATTTTTAACTCAATGCTTAGGGTAAACCTAATGTGGTCAATAAAAACACATTGTCAGTAACAAACTTATGTTGTTCTCCATTAACTACATTCCGTAGGCATTCTATATTAAATTCATGGCCTGTTATGATCTGAATGTGTTTCTTGAATATAACCTTTCTTTTAAAAAAAATAAAAAGTGCTGAAATTATTTTTGGTTTTGTATCTATTGAACTTGTTCCAATCCGGACATGGAACAGAATGTAGGGAACGAGTATCCATGGGTCCAGAGTGCTTTCAAATGGTGTTGGTATGGCCTGTTTTCGTCACAATGATAAGGGCCATGTTAGATGCATTTTTCAGGTTAAGAATTATGCACAATTTGTTAGCAACATGCAACAGATTTTAGGAACGCCTACAATTTTGTTCTCTAGCCAAAGGAGAGTCTTGTATGGAAGCAGCACCCTACATTCTTTGTCCTCCATAATCTCCTCAATATTTAGGTCCAGCCATTCAAAGATTTGAAATGCTATATTTGAAGGCCCAAATGGAAAGATCTTTCTGGTAGACATCCGTGGTTTCTTTTTTTAGTTTTAGTCAAAGGGTTCTTTATGTAGTGTGCTGAGTACTTACTACTCATTTCAATATTACCTCAAGACCAAGTTCTCACGTTCCTTCAACGATGCTGAAACATAATGTTAATGTGTTGAGTTCAGAATTTTCCTTCTTCTTTGTCATTTGCTCCTTAGTCAACACTGAATCTACCTAAGACAATCCAGATTCTTTTGAAACCCAAAGAGCAACTTATGTCTGGTTAATGTTGAGATATAAGTAGTGCTAGTTAGTTCACATTTTTTGATTTCTGAATTCTATATTACTGTTTTGATATAGATCCTTTAACTTTTTACATTGCATGTATATTTTTACTAAGCTTTAACTTAAGACATCATTGACTTCTTAAATCAAAATTTTGAATTTTCATATAGTCCAATTTCGCAAATAGACATTTTTATGTCTCTTTAGTGCACATGTGCATTCTTTTCTAATATGCAAATGGTGGGCAGTTGTATATTATTATTGGCGTATCTTGGGGGGATGCTCATATGACCTAATATTGCACTAATGCTCATATGATCTAATATTGCACTAATCAAAGCTAACACATCTTACTCAATGTCATGAAAGTGAAGTGTTTGTTGTTTTGAGGGGATTTTTTATCATCAATTTTTACACTTGTTGGTGTGTGTGGTTGGGCTAGGGATTGAACCTAGGACCTCCCCCATTCCGGTGGGGTGCTCTACCATTGAGCTACCCGTCCATTTGTGTTTCTAGAGTGTTGTGCCAGGGCTATAGCCTTGACACTTTCTAACACTCCCCCTCAAGCCATAGCCCTTTTTAGCTACACCTGCCTAGACCACACCCACAACCATGGCTCTGATACCATGTGAAAAGCTTTTACACTTGGTGTGTGTGGTCGGCTGGCTAGGGATTGAACCTAGGACCTCTCCCATTCCGGTGGGGTGCTCTACCATTGAGCTACCCGTCCATTTGTGTTCCTAGTGTGTTGTGCAAGGGCTATAGCCTTGAAACTTTTTAACATGTCAATGATCAGATAAGCACGATCAAGCATTCACCATAAGCAATCACCACAAGGAAGAGAAAGAACACACCATCAATATTCACTAACTAAATGTAGAGTACAATGAACCCTGGTAGATAGAGAGAAAACTATGAGTTGACTATAGACTAGCCTACAGCTACTTACAACTGGTAACAGTAAAGTACATCGTAAACAGTAACAAGTTTATCATTGATTTCTAACACTCTCCCTCAATGACGAAATTACATTCTTCTATTCCTAATAGAGTACGAAACTTTTCAAATTTACATCTGTCTAATGACTTAGTACAAAATATTTGCCACTTGATCTTCAGATTTACAGAAAACAAGATCAATGAGTCCATAAAAAATTTTCTCTCGTAATGTATTTCGATGTGCTTAGTTCGGGCATGTAGAACTGGATTTTTGGCAAAGTGAATGCAGCTTTGGTTGTCGCAAGAGATAGTAGTCGCATCCACTTGGGGTTGACCTTAATCAACAAGCAATCTTCATAACCATACCCTTTCCTATGTAGCATTGCTGAGTGCACGATATTCAGCTTCTGTCGAAGATAAGACTATTGTAGGTTGTTTTTTGCTGCTCCATAAAATTGCAACTATACCATAGCTGAATGTATGACCACTGGGAGATCTTCTATCATCAATATTACATGCCCAATCGGCATCTGTGTAACCTACCAACATTGGCGCTTCAGGCCTCGCAACCACTGGACACCCCCCCCCCCCCCCCCTCGCGCGTTTCGGACTTCAAAACCAGCATTTTGCCCTAAAAACTCGTGTTTCGAGGAGTTTTCCAGCGTTTTGGGCACCTGCAAGACGTTTCGGGGGGCTGGAATGGCGTTTCGGGGCCCCGAACAGGCATTTCGGAGCTATGTATGGCGTTTCAGACCTATCCAGCACAGTTCTTGCAACAGAATATAGCCAGCAAACCTGCAGAAAGTTTTGTCTTTCACTCAAATCTCCACCAAAATCCGTGATTTTTTATGTAATGAACTACAAATCCAACTCTCCTACCTCCCAACACTACTCTCATTGTAAATGATGAAAAATATTGAGTTTTTCATACCTATCCTACTTGCTTGCACATATTTCACACAAAATCACAAAAGTAGGCTAAAACTCAATGAAATCACAGTTTTTCAGTTCCTAAATGCCTCATAACTCTAAATGGCAGTATTAGACACTGTCTAGTGTGATTTGCAATTCCCCAAATAAACAAATGAGAGATTTCTTGGCAAAACTCTCTCACAAATGGCAAAATTCTCTTACAAATGGCACTTTTCACAAAAACTAGGAAGTATTGTAAAAATCTCCCCACTCAACAGATTTTCAATCTGTCTGATGCTACCCTGGACTTTCTGATGCCTCTGGGACTGTGTCTTCGTTCCCCACCGATGATTCTGAGCTCCAAAACATGCAAAATACACCAAAGAAGGATTTGTTCCAACTTTTTGCCTCTCCAAGCTTTCACCTCCTGTGAAGGACTTTCTCACTTCATTGCGGAGCCTGTGACAAGTTGTATCCACTAATCAGGCACGCAAGACTACCGGGCTCTGATACCATGTCAATGATCAGATAGCCCTATCAAGCATTCACCATAAGCAATCACCACAAGGAAGAGGAAGAACACACTATCAATATTCAGTAACTGAATGTAGAGTACAATGAACCCTGATAGATAAAGAGAAAACTAGGAGTTGACTATAGACTAGCCTACAACTACTTATAGCTGGTAATAGTTGTCAACAGTAAAGTACATCGTATATAGTAACAAGTTTATCATTGATTTCTAACAAATTTTCTATCCTTTTCATATGTTTTCCTTTTCTATCCTCTAACATGGCTCTTTTGATTTTTTTTTTTAATTTCTATTCTATTACTTATTAAGGCTAATAACTTGCTTCTATAATTTAGTTCACCTATATATTCTCCTTTCCTCTACCTATTTCTTTTTCAAAAAGCTTTTGAAGTTTGTTCAAGTTTGTGATTTATTTCTTATTAAGGAATTACATTGTAGCTAATTAATTCTCTAGGTCTCTTCTAAGTTTCTACATAGTTAAAGTGTAATTTGTAAAGTCCCATGTGTCAATGAGAACTCTTCACATCGTATAGTACGTTCTGGAATGTACAAAAACGTTCTTTTTCTAAACATGTATTAAAGCACCTGTTTCTAAGATTTCCATAGTAGCCCGTTAGTCCACACCCAACACATGAAACTTTCAAGCCATGCACATGGCGACGGAGTTCTCTTATTGCTTGGATGGTGATAAATACACCCACCATTTGCTTGTTGATCCGAGTATGTGGGCCACAACCTTGCTCGGACTTAGCTCCTAGTGTCTCATCATTTGGAGGAGACAATGGTTCACTAGAAAGAGCAGTTTTGCTAAATGATATAGGTTAAGATAATACATAATTTTTAAAAAAAAAATGGGGTTGGAATGGAACATGTTTTGGAACACGTTCTATTTTGGAACGGGCAACTAAGTCCAACTTATGAAAGAGTACAAAAAAACTGTCCATGTTGTAGAGAGCCCATCCTAAACCTGAAGCCTGTACACCATGCATTCATAATGCTTCAAATGCTTGAAAACCTCACCCCCCCCCCCCCTCCCCCCCCTTCCCCCTTCCCAGATTGCTAGATTCCACAAGCTATGATCATGCCTTCCCCTCCTCCTATTTTTGATCCTCGTAACATTTATCCCTCTAGTAATGTCGTTTGAAGAATGTTTGTTTATAGAGATTATGTAAGGAGATTGCTTTCTTCGGATCATGTTATGTCTTTGAGAATGTTAACATGTTTAATAGATACAATCCTAAGAACCTACTTTTGGTTGCTCTATGCTCTCTATCAACTTAAAATTCTCTTAAGCTGTTTTTTAAAATCCAAATTTAATTTAAAATCTAAAATTTCTTCCTCTAGTAAAGATCTACTCATCACAAGTTTTACTTCATCCAATCTTAATAGAATTAGTTTAAGGTCTATTCTTAGAAACTGGAAGTTATGCATGCTCTTCCTCCTTGTGTGAAGAAAGTTTGGAATCATCATGCCTTTAATTATGTTGATATTGGTTGGACTCTCTTACGAACGAAAACCTGTTTTTCCTTATGCGCTCTTGTTCTTGTAGTGACTCCATTCATTCTAAATTTTGTGATCCTTCTTTGGGTCAAGTTGTTACTGCAGATACATCGATCCTTCCCTCATCCCTAAAGACACTAGATTTTGTCATCCTCTTTCATGCTTGTTTGTTGAAATTGTTAAGAGTATTAGAAAGTTCATATATTGTTTTGAAGAATCTTCTTTAGTCCAAAGTTTGTTATCAGTATGGAAAGCTGAAAAAAGTATAATCTCTTTCATCTTCTAAATCTCATACTTTTCATAGATGGTTCGTCAATCGCAATAATGTTGTCCAAGTATGTTACAGCTCTCTCTAGGGACAAGCTGAATCATAGCGTGATGTTGGCACCGAAACTTTGAGGGAGCCAACTGCTACTTGTAGTTGCCATCAAACCACGATATAAGTCCTAGGTTAAGTGAGAATCACCTTACAGCTTTGGAATGAATGACTTTTGGTCTGAATCTTTTGTCATGTGGTCATTCCATACATCAAGGGTGCCTCGCTTTTTCACCTCTTTCCTGTATAGGTGATAAACCCAAAGCACATTGCCCATTATTTGAATTTAGCATCAAATGTGACTGACACCCTGGAAGTTTTGATAATGGCCAAAAGAAACCAGATTTGGTTGTTTATAAAGCTGATGCATGAGAAGTTTGCATAATAATTCTTCTTTTTGATGCATCCCAAGCTGCAGTTTCAAAATTTATGTGATTTTATGCCATTCTTATGGGAAGGAGTTTCCTTAAAAGTCCAATTTTTTGATGTGTTTTTTTTCCTGCTCCTGATAATACTTAATTTTTCTTGTTGAGCCTTGGCCTCGCAACATTTCTTTTCAAAGTTTTTCGCCAAGGAAGAATGGTTACTCACTATAAGACAAAGTTTGAAATGTAACATGCGGTGGATGGTTTATTTGTTTCATTTATCACCTTGTTAAATACTTCTTAGGAGTAGGTAGTAAGAAAAGAGCAAGCGAGTAGCTCTGCATTTTTGGCTTGAACCTTGAAAGAATCAGTCGATGTTGCATATGGCGACAAACTGTTATGCTAATTTATCAAATAATAAGACAAAAAAGTATCAAGCATTCTCATTCTCATACTCTCTGCTTGGGTGGTTAGAAAGATTGATTTTCTAACTTAAATACACTTTCTTAAAAGGCGAATATAACTACCATTAAAATGTTACTAAATATTTCTACAAATATTAGGGGCTACTCTAGAACAAAGTTCAAAAAGTTTGCTTTCTTAGGCATTTCAATGTCCTCATTGTTTGATTATCTTTCTTGCGAAACAATCTTTCAAAAGATTTAGAAATAAACAACCTTTTCAAACAATAATCTCTAGCTTGGAGGCTATTATTGGTACTCTGGTGGCTGAACTTGGTAACATGGAGCTTGCCACGGTGTCATAAAAATGCACATCGTTATTGTATTTTGGATGACAGGATTAGTTTGATAAAATTACTTTGAAATCAAAACAGAACTGGCTTAAGCACAATAAAGAAGTTTTCAACGTTTGGTTGATGTTGCATCTTCATGGCTGCCATCAGTCGACAACCAGTGGTACACGTCTAGCAACGAATCTTCTTTCAACCTACATGCCAAATACATGCCAAATTATAAACACGTGTCATGCGCATGACATCACATGAAAAATAATAGACTGGAAATGATAATCATGAGAATCTTTTGTATCTAACTCTTACGTACTAGTTTGGAGGCTCTTAGGTGAACCTTCCACAAAGCTATTTGATGGATAAGGACTATGTTCTCCCAATGTTATGAAGGGAATTAGTTTTGCAAAGGTCATTGGGCCCCTAGACTTATCCACAATTTGCGGTTTCAGGTAGGGTGCAATCCTTGACAACTAGATGTGCTCAGGGCATAGAAGTCAATGAATGAAGCCATTTCATCGGGACATCGACCCAAGGACCAAGAAAGGCCCAATACATGTAGTTTTTGTCTCTCCTACTTCAAGAAACATTGTCCTAGAAGATGCTAATCTATTCTATAAATAACAATGAACGTTATGAAAACAATGCCTCCTAACAGACGAAGCTGGTGTTGATGGTTGTTTCATATGAATGACTATACCTGTTGCAAGATCCTTGAATTTGGAGTATGTGCAAACACATCAATAGGCTTTGATTGAGCTTCATAAATTGGATGTATATCCAAGCAACACAAAATTACACTTCATGTTGTCATGTTGTACTATGACCTATAAAATAGCTATTGGAAGATAAGGTAAGAACTCAACGCCACGTTGTCCATGAAAATAACATGAAAATAATCAAAGGCCCATGTGGTAGCTAGCAAGTGAAGGCAGTTAAGTAGTTGGTCTATGCATTTGTAGGATGTGGAAATGTCCATAATATCGGGGAGCCAAGTTCTCTTTTTTAGCAAAAGAAAAGATAATATGCTTTTCTAACTTGGACTTACCCTCAAGGTTATAACCTCTAGAAAAAAAGGAGTGACGAGTACTCATCTACAAAAGTTCACGAAGCCATGCCACCTTGAAAAACTCTTCAGAATTAGAAGATTTTCCATCAACGTGCTCATTGGGAAAGATCCTAAACAACTCAAAACCACATTTAGTTAAAGTAGTATACAAAGGTTTACCTCTTTTCTAAGAAACTTAGAGCTATGCCTTTTCTAGCTTCTCGAACATGTTCTTGAAAACGTACAGTAGTAAAGTCATAAGTTTGGCCAACATGTAGCACCATACTACTATTTTGTATCCTATAATTGACATAGATACTAGGGCTAAGAGGCATAAATACAAGACTGATGGAAGTATTGATCAAAGGAAAGCTTGACTTTTCACTAGAAAATTTTCTCAGATCCTGAATATCGACTATATTGAGACTTTCAGTTTGGTAGTTAAGCATTCTTCAATCAAAATTCTTCTATCGTATGTTGTACAATGCAACTTCTTAATAGGCAATCATGAACTCAAACAAACTTCAAAAGCTTTTTAAAACCAAGAGCTAAGTAAAGGAGAATATATGGGTGAAGTAGAAGCAAGTAATTAAGCTTGATAAGCAATAGATCAAGAAGTCAAACAAACTTCCAAAAAGAAAAAAAAAGCCAAATATGGACGGTACAAAAAGAACACATAGGAATAGGAAAAGGATAGAGAGTTGATAAAAAATAATGATAAAAAAAACAAGAACCTTACCAACATGACATTGAGTAAGTTATGTTAGTTTTGATTAGTAGAATATTAGACTAGTTGTAGGGGCATGTGCACCCTCTCATGATATGCCAACAATAACATACAACTGCCCAATACTTGGACGGGGACTCATTAAGAATTTGCATGTCCGTTGAAGTGACATAAAAAATTTCTTTGTGAAATTAGAATATATCCAATTTTGCAAATTTAATTTGAGAAGTCACTGATGTCAAATGATTTTTAGAGGGGTTATTAGGGTGCATTTCTGAATTTATGATGAGCAACTCCAATTATGATTATGGTAGTCGTGTGTTTTGATAGTTGGACTATGCTTTTTTTGTTAGCATTATTTGATTTTCTCACTTAGTTGGAATGCATGACCATGATTTCGATTCTTTTTGGATCATGACTCTTTATATTGTTCCATCACTCTCCACTCTTGAATATAAGGAGCTAGCAATCAAAACTATAGTGGTGATTCAATCTTGGCCCACTATGCATACGTGTAAGCTGAAGCACATACCCCATTTCATTGGAAGAAAATCTGAATTAACCACCCACCCCCACATTTGCATCATTCTAGATACGGTGTGATTTGACTCATATTATTCAAGTTTGACTATTGCATCCATACCCTGTTGCATATTTGTGCTATTATGAAAAAGAGCATTTCTGGCTTCGTTCAAAGGTGGGCATGATTGTATGAACTTTAGGAACATGTGGGGGGGTAGAGGGAAAAAAATTCAATGCAAAGTTTCAAAAGAAATCGACAAAACATGGAATGGTAAATGGCCAACAAGGCCTAATCTAATATTCCATGGCATGGACAATACGGCTAATATTGAAGAAACACTCAACACAAAAGAGACATGGACGTTGAGCATGGGTTGCTTGATTTAAGATTCTAGAGGAGATTAAGGTGACTACATACAAGTGAAGTATATCAATGCTATATGTTTACAATATTTTGTTCTTGTTGATAAAGAATTGTTGTAATAGCATGAGTTCCATTAAGATAGTTTATATTGTTATCATGAATGATGCAATATAAGCTTGGCCTCCTTGGAACATAGAAGGGCAGCATATACTCTTGATGACTAGCACACATCAATTGAGTTAGGAATCAACCTCTGAAAATCATGATGTAGAACTACATCACTCAAGGAAATCTAATGGAACACATGGACCTTGAGTTGGTTCACTAGAACACCACCCCTAAATCTTGAAGCATAGGTGAACTTAGTTATCATCATTGTTAATAGATAAAGGGTCTACGGCCTTTGGGAGTTGGTGTTGAAACATCTCGTTCAGGGTTGTCCTATCTCTAGCAGATGTGTCTCATACTTCTAAGTATAAGACAATATCAACTCCATCTTTCAAAATTTCATTTGGGTTACACCATTGCCTCATCTTGATGGGTTTGTTTTGCTGGCCTCATGGTGCAAGTAACCATTCATGTAGACATATAGGATAATGGCTAGCTAATCTCCTTGTATCATCTGCATTCTCTTTGATAAGGATAGAGGCTTTTTCTAAGTTGTCACAGGTTTCCTTATAGGCATCAAGAGATCCAAGAATGAAAGGCCAACTAAACTGGAAATGAGCTCAAAAGTATGGTAATTTAACAAGATTTCAGGAATTGGTAGTTATGATAGTTAGGAGTCGAGCCTTGCTATGCAATTTCCATTTGATTTTTGTGAGATTTCTTGAAAGTTTTTTACTTGTGCGAAAAGAAAAAAATCAACACTTTAATGACCCTGCAACACATACTTCAAGACATCATGTCATGATCAAGATCTTTTTCTCTCTTTACTAAAGTCTGCTTCAAGGCTTTTAAATACAATTCGAACATAACTTCTGATGCTTAGCTAACTATAAATTTTAGGGTCACTCATTATATGCTTGGAAACAACAAAACATGGCTGGAAGATTCTTTGAAATTGAGAGATTAAATACATGTTTGTAGTAGGTGTGAAATAAAAATATTGAACCATGATTCTTGTAAGGAGTTAAATTACACATATAGAGGAATTCAAATTTATAATACCATGCCACCAATGTAAAGAAAAATGTGACTGAAATGCAAAAGTACTTTTTTATCAACAGATAAACTCTAAAATTGTACAAAACAACTAGAGCATATCTCATAACCTAGCTTAAATTCAATCTCAAGACTTGCTTATTTCAAATTGTGCACGAATTCTATCATCAACATGATCTGCAATTGAAAAACAAAATAGGACTAGTCACATTGAGATGAAGGATAAATAAACACATACAGGAAGATAGGTCAAGGCATCGATGGTTGAAAAGTTAAACCATATGTGAAACAATAAGCAAAAGACAATCATTTGATAGTGTTGGCTAATGACAAAAACAACTTTTTAAGTTCATACAGAAATCTTAATATTAAAATCGACATTAAGTAAATCTGTGATATGTCTATCGTACTTGTCAATCTTTATTGAGTGACATAGTTAAATCAAATCTAGTCAATCAGCTACGCTTCCACAGATGAAGTCAATCTTTATTTAGTGACTAGTTGATTTAAATATGATGAAGCAGCTCTGTTTCCACAAATGAAATGACAACAAATCAGATAACTGAAACTTTGGTGTTTTTGCCTTTCCTAACCTGAAAACTCATCACAGCTGGCACAGAGTCATGGTTTTTAATCTTATTTATGTGGTTGTAAAACATGTAATATATATCTATATCTTGGATGTAGATGACAATAAGTAGCCAACACTGATTAAGGCAACAGTATGTTATTTGCTACTGCTTTTATGATACTGGGATGCTCCATCTACCTGATCCCGATGCTCGGTTCCAGCTTTCCCAGTCCTGAGCACTAACTGAAGTAGCCAATTTACTCTTTCTCATACCCATGCTAGCGCTCCCCTTCATTTTTCTCCTTGTACTCAGACAAGCTTCTATTTGTTAGATCCACCAGTTCATTTTTCCTGGCTGCGGAGGATTGCCTTTTCATTTCTACCTCATAGTTGAAAACAGTGGAGTCCACAATAAAGCGTCCACAAACCAAGCAAATAACAAACAAAGCTGTGATTCAAGACCCTAATCAATTTTGAATCGCCCAAGAATGGCCCTAGATGCAGGCAAGGCAGATCACCTGCAGCCAACAGGTTGTGAAAACAATCTGCATCTTTCTTTCTGCTCTCCGTAACCCAGATTTCTTGCTTCCAAAGTGCGTAGTGCCCACTTTCATCCTGGGAATCTGCTTCCTCATCAACGTATCTTCCTCCAGTCGGAGTCTAGAAACCTTGATTCCTTAAACTTTGGTAGTTGTTCACTTTGTTGTTGTAGGCACTCCCCAGTCGCTCTGGCCCTGTATCCCCGGTAGTTATTGGGCTCTTCTGCACAACTGGTCCAATCCAAACCGGCAGTGCAGTGCTAATAAACCCTTTCGCCTTGCCTAAATCATGTGTGATGTTGTGCCTAAATCTGCTATCGCAGCTAATCAAATCCTGTTGCAACATTAAATAAAACGATGGATAGCAAATACAACCAAATGTGCTTTTGAGGTCCAATGGAGTCGTCAAGCTGCAACAAGCTGGTTTAGAAGCTGTGGTACAATCACTTTCTGGCCTCCTGCGTCTGTCTCAACTTTTCCCGACTGTGGAATGTTACTCAGATGTGTCATTTTGTGATTCAACGTGAACAAGAATAAAAAAGCTTTGTTTCACCTTCCTTTCGCTGTAGCCATTGTGGGTGGTGTCGCGATGCAATTTGCTTAACATTCTTTCGCACTCGAAATTGTAGATTGCTTCCTCCTGATCATCCAGGTCTGATCGCTCCATAGAATTGCTGGATTGGGTATTGCTTCACAAAGTGGTTTTAAGAACATAATCTCGTACTCCAGATGTCCCCTCCTTTCATCGGTGCATGATCTAAAAGTGAAACCACCTGGAAGAACAAAATTTGAAGGATTCTGAATTATTTCTCCTGTAACGTGGCTTTCCTGATGAGTAGTTATTTTTGTGGACAAACTGCCACTGACATCTGCAACACTCGGAAGTCTGACAGCCCCACCCAATAGTCCTCCATTTTCCATTGTTTTTTTACCTTGACGTGAGGAGCTGACAATTTCGCTTTCCTTGCCTATCTCAGCGAGAGGGACCGTTCCCTTGAAATCTTTGAACAAGCCGTATTCAGGTTCATCATCAAGAGATGATGGATTGATTTGTTCCGTGGTGCTCATACAGATTTTCAAGTGGTCATGCAGCCAGCCAAACTCATCACTCGGAGTAGATTTTGGCTGGGCCCTTATAGTGATCTTTCGATCATCCTTTGACTTCTTATCTAACTCAAACTTTATCTTTGAAAAGAACAGAGCATCATTTTGCAAATCTCGTGGAAAGGCTGGCGCCTTATCCTTATAATTAAAGTGTTCAACTCCTTTCTTAAATACCAATGTCACAGTCCCATTCAATTTTTTATGATCATTAGCTTTTCTAGGTTGATTGTGCTTTTTATCTTTATTCCCATTGTCACCCTCATTGTTGCTGTCACTGTAATCATCATCATCTCCAAGAGCTTTTTCGGACCGACCAGATGAAATTGCAGCATTAGATTGAGAGCTACACTCACCCAAATGGCTACTAGAAGAATTATTATTCTCACCTCTTGAGTCTCATTTGTCGGAGTTGTTGTTGGATAAATAAGAGCTTTCAATTTTTTCAACACATTCATTTATTTTTTTGAGTAAAAAATGTCAAGCATGTAAATGATTTCAATCATTACAAGTGACTGTCCTAGCAGCAGTTCGGAGCTCCAAAAAATCTCGTTTCTTTCGTTTTCAAATCGTCTTTCAATAAAATTTAATGTGTCAAAACTTTTCATATTTTCACAACTTCTCCCTCTCCTTTTGAAAATTTTAATTTTTTAAAAAAGAAATAGGGTTTTTCTGAGTCAATTGACAAAGGCTTGATTCTGAATCCCATTCAAATCTCCTCGATTTGAATTGCCTGGAAACTATGCAGCAAGAGCATCTAAAATAAATGCTCCTGTTACATCAATCTGTTTAAAGCAATCATCCGACTGATTCAGAATCGGATTGGTTTAGAAGCAACCAAGGCTGCACGAAAAATTACTACAAACCCTAAATATAACAAGACAATCTCTACTGAGCATTAACATTGAAAACTTGGCGACTCGTTTGTTGTTGATCTTGCGTTTTGGAAAATTGATGAGCCGTCTAGCTATTTACAAAACCAAAAGAGTGATTGAAATGAACACACACCATAATGAAAAACCAGAAGCAATGAATGAACTAAACACGACACATCATACATACGAACCAAAGCATCAACGTTTCCAACGTAAGCAGTAGCATCCTGGTTGCGCTCTGGAGCGTGTTGCCCCAATAATAATTAGGGGTAATGCGTGTTGTCATCTATCTATCTTAAAGTTGCCTATACTACGGTAGGCCTGACTGACCGATTGATTGATTAGCGCCTACATACGAAGATTGAAAAAAACGACAAATAATCTACAGTGAACTGAAAACAGATGCAAATTAGGAGGCAAAACATACAATATGTTCAATCGATTCCCTGCCAATTCATAGCTCCATCACCATTGATCTCTTGGTTCATTTGTTTATCAAAGCGCTGCTGTGAGCAGAAACATCATGACCTAGCGTTGAAATCTGGCTGACCCTTCACATGTTCTGGTGTGGTATTGAAGCTGTCGGGTTCGCTGCAGAGAGTCTCCGGGCGTCGAGACGACATCTCCAGCTCTTGCAGCTCTCTCTAACTAATTACACTCAAAATTCCGGCTTCTGCTAGGATTTTCCAAACAAAGGCATCCCACATTGTATTCCCAATCTAAGTCAGAGCTATAAGATTCAGTTTACGACCTCCTAAAGAACAATACGAAAACAAGCTCTGCAGATTGTATTGCTGAGGCAAATGTAAACTCGGAGGATAACAGACAACAACGTCTCACAAGCATTCGCACCATACACCACACACGAATCACAAAATCAGAGCTGCACACTATCTATTATAGAATAATCAAAAACAGTACAATTGCTGTAGATGCCAATGATCGTAAACCATAAAAGATACTAAGCTATAGAAGCCATTGTAACATATGCTATGGCGCTCTCCAACACATATGCTATGAACTAGCCTTTACCGGCTGCAGCATGCAGCCTTCATGCATTGAGCGCCCTGCGGCGAGGTGGGTTGAAGGTTGCCTGGTAGACAATAGCGGGCCTGCTCACGTCCCGCTACCGGATGTAATTGGCCCTTCAACCCTTCGATTGTGCGCTATGGCTCTGAACATGTGGTCAAAGCTTGACATTGCAAGAGCCTAAGGCTACAACGGTAGTATTGTCAGTTCCTTCTCCGTCCCACCAAGCCCTTCATTATGTTTCCCTCCCATCACCAACTCATCTGTCCAAATATGGTTCCACCACCAACTTGATGATGAGTCTGCCCCCTTTGGAGACTGATAACCCAAGGTTTGTACAACCTACCAATCGAAGACTCACCTCCTCTTATCAAGGAAAGAGTGTCGATAAGACTGGGACTTCGACTGGGAGAAGAACAGTGGAAACACCCAGCAGCAAAATGGAGGATACAGAGAGTGCCAAGACAATTGATGTATATCTAGCAAGACCTCCCAGAAAACTAGTACCTGCCAAGAAGCCAGAAGTAAATCAGTCCATGACAGATACAAGTGACAAAAAGGAGAAAAAGAGACACAAGGGACGCACTCAAGCATGCAAGGTTGTGAAGCTTAATACATGAAATCTTTTCCAGATTTTTCTTGTATATACTTGTGTGATGCTGAGCTTTTATATGTGATGATGCTTATTCTATGGTTGCTGAAATATATTTTGAATCAACATTTGATTCGGAAATATCAAGTGAAAGTCATCTATTCAACAAATGAATATCTTCACACTTGATCTAACAAAGATCCTCGACACGAAAACATTCTTTTCTAAGGAATGAATAACTCTCGAAACGCTCATGGAACGCTTTTCCTTCGGTCTGATAGAGGAAGATTGTTGTTTTGAATTCATTACCACTACACACCCACAACAAAAGTAATACTGGTTACTTATAAAATGTCTGTTGACAACCAAATTTTCATTTGAGTCTATTTCATTCAAAATAAGTCAATTCTGTATCAATTAAACAACTTTTAAGAGCTATCTCCTTGGGGAACGACATAAATATAGCAATTCTATGTTGGTAAATTATGATACATCACATATCTATCCCATGACTAGTTTGCTCCGAGAAGATATGCCAACATAGCCACCTATCTTTCGACACTTACAATACCATAATCCATGTCCCATCAAGAAAAGAGGAAACTACGCTTACAAGCCTTGAGATTCTCATTAATAGGGGGTGTCCTATACATACGAGGGATAGAAGGACTGTATAGACGATGTATCACACCCGAAGAGGTTGGTTTTGTATAAGAAGAATGCCATGATTCAGCCTGTGGAGGCCATTTCGCGGGACAACTAACAGCACAGAAGGTCCTCGGGGCCGGATACTAGTGGCCTAACTACTAAGATTTCCTTCCTCGTTGTGGTCTGGTCTATTGTTTCTAACTCAATGAAGTTTACGGGTGCTCGATCATCCTCTAAGAGTGCTTTTACAAGTTTGAGAACCAATGGGAAAAAGCGTTATTGGTACAAGCATGGAAGGAGGACAATATATATGATGATTTGCTTGTCATATTTTTCAAGAGAGTTCGGTGTGAGATTTAAGAGATCCGATGAAACCAATATAACAGTTTCTCTCAATACATGTGATTTTGAAGTTTGCATGATTGAAGTCACTCCACTTTTGTGGGAGGTTGGCAAACATTTTTTACTCAAAAAAATAAATGAATTTGCTGAAAAATTGAAGGCTCTTATTGATCCAACAACAACTCCAATAAAGATTCTAATAAGGGAGATCACTCACTAGGTGAGAACAATAATTCTTCTAGTAGCCATTTGGGTGAGTATAGCTCTCAATCTAGTGCTGCAATTTCATTTGGTCGGTCCAAAAAAGCTCCTGAAAATGATGGTGATTATAGTGGTAGGGATGATGAGGGTGGCAATGGGGATAAAGATAAAAAGCACTATCCAACTAAAAATGCTAATGATGATAAAAGATTGAATCGCACTGTGATAGTGGTATTTAAGAAAGGAGTCGGACAATTTAATTGTAATGATAGGCGCCAGCCTGTTCACGAGATTTGCAAAACGATGCTCTGTTCTTTCCAAAATAAAATTTTAGTTTGATAAGAAGTTAAAGAATGATCGAAAGATCACTATAAGGAAGAAGAGTGCAACTCGAGCTCTCCGAGTGATGATTTGGGTGGCTGCATGTTGAGAATTTGTATGAGCAGCAGGGAACAAATCAATCCTGCATCTCTTGATGGTGAATCTAAATACGGCTTGTTCAAAGATTTCGAGGGAACCCCTCTCGCCGTGATAGGCAAGGAAAGCGAAACTGTCAGCAACCTACAATTTCGAGTGCGAAAGAATGCTAAGCAAATTGCATCGCGACACCAGCCACAATGGCTTTTTATTCTCGTTCACTTTGAATCACAAAATGACACATCTGAGTAACATTCCACAGTCCGAAAAAGTTGAGACAGACGAAGGAGGCCAGAAAGTGATTGTACCGCAGCTTCTAAATCAGCTTGTTGCAGCTTGACGACTCCATTGGACCTCAAAAGCACATTTGGTTGTATTTGCCATCCATGGTTTTATTTAATGTTCCAACAGGATTTGATAGCTGCGATAGCAGATTTAGGCACAACATCACACATGATTTAGGCAAGGCGAAAGGGTTTATTAGCACTGCGCTGCCGGTTTGGATTAGACCAGTTGTGCAGAAGAGCCCAATAACTACCGGGGATACAGGGCCAGAGCGACTAGGGAGCGCCTACAACAACAAAGTGAACAACTGCCAAAGTTTAAGGAATCAAGGTTTCTAGACTCCCACCGGAGGAAGATACGTTGATTAGGAAGCAGATTCCCGGAATAAAAGTGGGCACTACGCACTTTGGAAGCAAGAAATCTGGGTTACGGTGAGTAGGAAGAAAGTTGTAGATTGTTTTCACAACCTGCTGGCTGCAGGTTGATCTGCCTTGCCTGCATCTAGGGCCATTCTTGGACGATTCAAAATTGATTAGGGTCTTGAATCACAGCTTTGTTTGTTATTTGCTTGGTTTGTGGACGCTTTATTACACTGTTTTCAACTATGAGGTAAATTTGAAAAGGCAATCCTCCGCAGCCAGGAAAAATGACCTGGTAGATCTAACAAATAGAAGCTTGTCTGAGTACAAGGAGAAAAATGAAGGGGAGTGCTAGCAGGGGTATGAGAAAGAGTAAATTGGCTACTTCAGTTGGTGCTCAGGACTGTGAAAGCTGGAACCGAGCATCGGGATCAGGTAGATGGAGCATCCCAGTATCATAAAAGCAGTAGCAAATAACATACTATTGCCTTAATCAGTGTTGGTTACATATTGTCAACTACATCCAAGATATAGATCTATGATCTATTACACGTTTTGCAACCACATAAATAAGATCAAAAACCATGACTCTGTGCCGCTGTGATGAGTTTTCAGGTTACGAAAGGCAAAAACACCAAAGTTTCAGTTATCTGATTTGTTGTCATTTCATTTGTGGAAACAGAGCTGCTTCATTATATTTAAATCAACTAGTCACTAAATAAAGATTGACCTCATCTGTGGAAGCATAGCTGATTGACTATATTTGATTTAACTATGTCACTCAATAAAGATTGACAAGTACGATTGACATATCACAGATTTACTTAATGTCGATTTTAATATTAAGATTTCTGTATGAACTTAAAGTTGTTTTTGTCATTAGCCAACACTATCAAATGATTGTCTTTTTGAGAATTGCTTATTGTTTCACATATGGTTTAACTTTTCAACCATCGATGCCTTGACCAATCTTCCTGTATGTGTTTATTTATCGAAAGAGCCTTCCTGGAAAAGCTATCCAATTCTAAGTTTAATTCAATTCAGCTAGAATGTTTTTGAGTAGAATTGTGTTGGTTATTTTTCAAGTGTGTCATGCAGCCACTGCATAAAACCTGACTAATCTAATTGAATCTTCGTCTTTCTTAGTAAATCTCAACAGAATTTCATAACCAATAATCAATCAGGTGTACAGGTATTTCACTTTCCATTTTTTGAAAGGTAGTCTTGTAGTTTTGAACTTCCCCCTTTACATTTTGTGGTCAAATGAAAGATCGAAATCAATGTTTCCGCTAAGAAACCATATCCTTCACAAACTTTTACTTTTATTGCTTTTCATCTCAATGTGACTAGTCCTATTTTGTTTTTCAATTGCAGATAATGTTGATGATATAATTCGTGCACAATTTGAAATAAGCGAGTCTTGAGATTGAATTTAAGCTAGGTTATGAGATATGCTCTAGTTGTTTTGTACAATTTTAGAGTTTATCTGTTGATAAAAAAGTACTTTTGCATTTCAGTCACATTTTTCTTTATATTGGTGGCATGGTATTATAAATTTGAATTCATGTATATGTCTAATTTAACTCAACAAGAATCATGGTTCAATATTTTTATATTACACCTACTACAAACATGTATTTGGATCTCTCAATTTCAAAGGATCTTCCAACCATGTTTTGTTGTTTCCAATCATATAATGAGAATGTAAAGATCTTCATGACATGATGTCTTGAAGTATGTGTTGCAGGGTCATTAAAGTGCTAATTTTTTTCTTTTCGCAAAAGTAAAAAACTTTCAAGAAATCTCACAAAAATCAAATGGAAATTGCATAGCAAGGCTCGACTCCTAACTATCATAACTACCAATTCCTGAAATCTTGTTAAATTACCATACTTTTGAGCTCATTTCCAGTTTAGTTGGCCTTTCATTCTTGGATCCCTTGATGCCTATAAGGAAACCTGTGACAACTTAGAAAAAGCCTCTATCCTTATCAAAGAGAATGCAGATGATACAAGGAGATTAGCTAGCCATTATCCTATATGTCTACATGAATGGTTACTTGCACCATGAGGCCAGCAAAACAAACCCATCAAGATGAGGCAATGGTGTAACTCAAATGAAATTTTGAAAGATGGAGTTGATATTGTCTTATACTTAAAAGTATGAGCATCTTGAAAACAAAAGCCCGACAACATTATTTCGGACCTTCACATCTTTCCCTTTACGATTTCCCATTCATGCCTTAAAACGATTTAAGGCACCTTTGCTTTTTGCCTTCTTCGCCCTTTTTCGGTGCCTTCACAAAAAAAGCGACACACTGGCCAGAATGACTTAAAAACCATTTTTGGACCACTTTCGCCTTTTTCGCCTCTTTGCAAAAAATGCGACAAAAAACCCAGAATGCCTTAAAAACCATTTTAAGACATCTTCGTCTTTTTCGCTGTCTTAAAACTAAGGCACCTTCGGCTTCTTCGCTGCCTTAAATCTAAGGGCGTCTTCAGGATTTGCATACCTTTAGTCTAATGGACACCTTCGGATTTTTCAAGGTTTTCGCATTTTTCCTACATTGGCAAACCGACGTTGCCAAAAGTATCAACAACCCTAAAAACAGTTGGACAACCAAATATCCAAAAGGCGGTGAAGCGGTTACCAACTTTTGTACATATGCAAAGACGCCATAAATAGCCTTAAAGGCTTGTAAGTTATTTCCTCTCTTGTAAATATTTATATTAGCTGAATCAAGCTATGTAAGTGTTAATTGGAATTTCTCTTTCAATCAAGGTTATTTGTAGCCTACGTTATCATGCTCAACAAGCTGAAGTTATTACTTCAAGCCATTGTACTCACTGTTGATATTTATCATAGTGCATTTTTTGTCTCACTATTGCGTCGTTCATTTGCGCAAATTGTATGAATTCTTCTATTTGAATATTTTTGCTGCTAACTGTTGCATTTCCGTTCCTACACGCCTACGCTCTGAGCAACCGAGCCTCCACTACGCTCATGACCACTAGTATCAGAGCATGCATTTCAGTAATCTGCATTTCTATTGCGGATTATCAGTCTTGTTTATATCAATAGTATTCAGACAATCGTTATTTCTACCAATGATCTAGTCCAACAAGAATGGATCTATTATCTAGTTCATCTCTCATTGACAAACTCGATGGAGATAACTACCATCTCTGGAAATTCAACATGAAGGTTATACTTCTAGCCAAAGAACTATGGGACATTGTTGATGGCACAGAGCTCAAACCAGAAGGTGATGCAACCATCATCACCAAGTGAAAACTGAGAGATGGCAAAACATTTGCCATGATCACCCTCAATATCAAGGATAATCAGATCAGTCACATACATGCTGTTCAGACCGCTAAGGATGTATGAGACATCCTAGCAACTCTCTACGACATTAGAGACGTTACATCCAAGTTCCATCTAAGGAAAAAATTATTCAACCTCAGAATGTCTGAAGCATACAGTGTTTCGAGTCACCTCAACACTTTCAAAAATCTGATGGAGCAGATGACTACAACTGGCTCAGTCATAGAAGATTTCGATGCACTCATGACTCTATTATCGAGTCTACCTGAAGCCTACGAAAATTGGGTAATGGCAGTTTTGACCTAGGAGCACCTCACTCTATTAAGAGTAATTTCGTTGCTCCTACAAGAGGAGATCAGAAGATCAGTATCCTCCTTAGGTTCAGGATCAGATCCTCAAGCTCTGTATTCAAAAAATCAGAAGTTTAGATCCAAGAGATCTACAAAGTCAAGTTATACTGACAAGAAGAACAACATGTAGTCTGGATCAAATTCCGGTCTAGTATCGAATTGAAGCTCTTCGTCATTCCCAGTACCTATGTAGAAACTATTCTACAGATACTGTAAGAGGACTGGCCATGAAATCAAGGACTGCCGAACTTTGAAGTATAACGATGAAAAGAAGAAGTAGTTCCAACAACAAGAACATAGTGCTATAGCCAGTCACTCAAATCAGCAACAAGAAGAAGAAGATGAAGCAGCTTTCATGACCAAAGTCGGAGAACAACATGATATCGATTCCTGGTATCTAGACTCCGGAAACTCAACACATGATTCACCATCACGACTGGTTCAAAGACTACAAGTCATTCACCCACTCTCGAGTTGTGCAACTTGGAGACAACTCATCACATTCAATCGAAGATGAAGGAACAGTCAGAGTTGGATTCAAGAGAGGTGAGGTCAAGTTGTTTTCCAATGTTCTCCACGTCCCAAATCTGACCAAGAATCTTCTCTCAGTTAGCAGAATCACCGATTCAGGTCGGAGGGTCGAATTTGATACAGAAGGATGCACAATCCTTGACAAATCTCGGAAGGTTCTAGCCTACGGAAGAAGAAGCGGCTATCTATACAAACTCAGCCACTGCTACTCTCCTAACAGTCAAGCTCTTCACACAACCACTTCTGAATCAATTGATATGTTGTGGCATTTCAGACTTGGCCATCTTAACTATAACATTATTCAGCAAATGTCAGCTCAGAGTCTAGTACAAGACTTGCCTTCCAGTCAGCAAGCCAACTTCTCCATGAGAAAGTTGTACTATTAGCAAGCATGCTAGAAGTCCCTTCAGTTCAGAATCAGTTCATACATCCAAGGGCTTGCTTGACTTTGAACACAATGTCATTTGTGGCCCGATGTAGACTGCTTCCATAGGGGGAGCTCTCTTTTTCCTAACCTTCATCGATGACTTCTCTTGAAGGACTACAACCTACTATATGAAGAACAAATCCGAAGCATTCAAGTTCTTCAAGCAGTTCCAGCTGCAGAAAAACAGACCCAGAGAAAGATCAAGGCTCTACGCACAGATGGAGGGGGAGAATACATCTTCACAGAATTCAAGGAGTTCTGCAAGGCCAACAGGATACTTCAACAATACACAACCAGCTACTCACCTCAGTCCAATGTTGTAGTTGAGCAGAAAAAACGGACACTCATCGAAAGTGCCAAGAGCATGATGGCCCATGTCTCTCTTCCAAAGAAGTTTTGGGTAGAAGTTGTCACTACAGCTGCCTACTTATAGAATCGATCAATCACCAAAGCCCTAAATGACAAGACACCTTATGAGGTGTAGACAGGATTGAAACCATCACTCAAACATATTCAAGTGTTTGGATGCATCACTTTCGTTCAGAACCTTGAGGATCTAAGAAGAAAGCTAGATGACAAGAGTAGAAAAACGATCTTCATTGTCTATTTCCCAGACCACAAGACATACAAGCTCTACAATTTGGATACCGAGAAGACATTCACCAGTAGAGATGTCATTTTTGTGGAAGACCAGTTCATCGACCACAAAGGGAAAGATACTGATAAAAAAGACTCCAGGATCGAGCAACCAGTCAATTCCGATCTAGAGATTCAACTGTAGAATCTCGATGCTGACTCAGAACCTCAATGAGTCAACTCACATCAGAGGACCAAAGTTCAACCCAGAAGGTCGAACAGGTCCGAACAGTCTCCATCCAGATTTATGGATGATCCAACAGCTTGCTACTTTGTGCAGGAATTGACCATAGTTTTTGAGGTGATGTCTACTCTTGATGCTGACTAGTGGAAATTAGCGATGGACACCGAATTCGATTATCTATTGGAGAATCAAACATGGACACTCACTGAGCTGCCAAAGGATCGAAACCCAATTCCATGCAAATGGATATTGAAGGCGAAGTACGACGCTGAAGGAAGACTAAATCATTACAAGGCCAGGCTAGTCGCCAAAGGATTTTCCCAGATTCCAGATCTGGATTATTCAGAAACCTTCAACCCAGTCATCAAACATGCTTCCATCTGCCTACTCCTCTCCTTTGCAGCTGATCTCGAAGTCCATCAGATAGATGTCCAGACTACTTTTTTCAATGGAACCATCGAAGAGGAAATCTATATGACACAGCCAGAGGGATACGAACTCAACGACAAACAACAACACCTTGTATGCAGAATTCACAAGGCGCTCTACGGGCTGAAACAGTCACCTAGAGCCTGGTTCCTAAAACTATCAAAGGAACAGTTTCCTCAAATTGAGGCAGAAAAGAAGGAAATGAAGCGCTACCCCTTTCAATCCATCATCAGTTCACTGATGTACGCAATGATTTGCATGCGACCATACCTTGCATATTCGATCAGTACACTCAGCCAGTTCTTGTCAAATCCAGACGTAGTTCATTGGAAAGCGCTAACAAAGGTCATGAAGTACATCTAAGCAATGAAAACTCTCAGCATCTGCTACGGAGGCAGCTAAACTGCCAACATCTTTGAAGCCTACACAGATGCAGATTGGGCATGAGATGTCGACATCAGAAAATCAACTTCTGGATTTGTATTTTTATACAACCAAGGCCCAATCTCATGGAACAGCCGGGAGCAGACCTCAGTTGCATTATCATCAACGGAATCCGAATACATAGCTGCTGCCACAAATGCAACCAAAGAGGCAATCTGGCTAAGGCAACTTCTCGTAGACCTGAACCTTGCACAAACGCTTCCTACAAACATCTATTGTGACAATCAAAGACCAATAGCACTTTCTATCAATCCGCAATTTCACTTTCGAAGCAAATATATAGAAATCAGGTATCATTACCTTAGAGAGAAAGTGCACAACAAGGAAGTAGAATTAATTTTCTGCAGAACAAACTACATGGTAGCAGATTACTTCACAAAGGCTCTATCAAAGGAGCAACATCTCAGACTTAACAATATGTTAAATCTGAAGATCAAAGTTTTTCAAGATCCTCATTAAGGGGGAGTGTTAGATTTCTTATGCTCAGTCTTAAAAATTGTTAAGTAATGAGCATCTTGAAAACAGAAGGCCGACAACATGATTTGGGACCTTCACATTTTTTCCTTTAAGTTTTTACCATTTATGCCTTAAAACGATTTAAGGCACCTTTGTTTTCTGCCTTCTTCGCCCTTTTTCCGTGCCTTCACAAAAAAAGTGACACACTGGCCAGAATGACTTAAAAACCATTTCTGGACCACCTTTGCCTTTTTCACTTCTTTGCAAAAAATGTTAATGAGAATTTCTCTTTCAATCAGAGTTATCTGTAACCAGAGTTATCACGCTCAGCAAGCTGAAGTTATTACTTCAAGCCATTGTACTCACTGTTCATATTTATCAGAGTGCAACTTTTGTCTTACTACTGCGTCGTTCATTTGCGCAAACTGTATGAATTCTTCTACTTGAATATTTCTACTACTAACTATTGTATTTCCGTTCCTACATGCCTATGTTTTGAGCAGCCGAGCCTCCGCTGCGCTCACGACCACCATTTTACGACAATTTTTTTTATGTCACTTCAACGGACATGCAAATTCTTAATGAGTCCCTGTCCAAGTATTGTCAGTTGTATGTTATTATTGGCATATAATGAGAGGGTGCACATGCCCCTACAACTAGTCTAATATTTTACTAATCAAAACTAACATATCTTACTCAATGTCATGTTGGTAAGGTTCTTGTTTTTTCGTGATACTTTTTTTTTTATCAACTCTCTATCCTTTTCCTATGTGTTCTTTTTGTACCGTCCATATTTGGCTTTTTTTTTCTTTTTGGAAGTTTGTTTGATTGCTTGATCTATTGCTTATCAAGCTTAATTACTTGCTCCTACTTCACCCATATATTTTCCTCTACTTAGCTCTTGGTTCTAAAAAGCTTTTGGAGTTTGTTTGAGTTCATGATTGCCTATTAAGAAGTTGCATTGTACAGCATACTAGAGAAGAATTTTGATTGAAGAATGCTTAACTACCAGACTGAAAGTCTCAATATCATTAGGGGAGGTCCAAGCGCTATAAGGGCCCTTTGTATAGATACTTGTTTTGACTTTTCAACTATTCGACGTCCACATGTCCCAATAATATTTTTACATGTGTGCAGGACGATAACGGTGTTTGCCGGACAAAATATTTTTACAATTTTTCGGGCATATTTGTAGCCAGTTCAAAACTCCCGCCGGGCAGAGTCTAGATATGTGATTGGATAATATATTGTTGCCCGTTGGGAAAAGACTGCCCGAGTTTAACTAACTGAAGTTAAACTAATTTGCATGGATGGTTCAACTAACTGAAGTTATCAATCATTTTGTACATTATCAATCGTTTTGTATCTTGGATGTTCATTATCAATCATTTTGTATCTTGCACTGTTATGCAATGGCCGCTTGCAATCGAAGACCGCGTAGTGCAATCAATTCGGTCACTGTTTGTAATGAAAGAGATTCTGAAGGGTTATGGATACCATGCACATACAGAAAGTTTCAATGGGTTGTGATGCATCCCTCATCAAAAGGTGCATTTCGCAAAAGAAAGAAATCAAATATGGATTACAGAAACTTTTGGAAAGGAAGAATTTTAGAGTTCAAAGTTTCAAAGGGAGGTCAATCCATTTCAGAAGTCTTGATTCAACATGTGTATATGCACAATGAAGTTATGGTGGAGGATGTCAATCCCGTAGATCAACTCAAATGCAATTGTATGTGATGCAACTTACGCTGATTTTTTCTAACGGTTGATGATCCACATTCATTATTGTGATATATTTGTGTTAAAATAGAATATTGTCTTTTGCAGACTTGTATCCATCGAGCATAAGCGAATGGCAACCAATACAATCACTTGCAGGCATCATAGACGTCATTCATTCTAATATCGTTTTATTCTAGTATAAGCATCGTCCTTTAAAGTCACTTTTGGATTCTGGCATTTTTTTTTACAATTCTCTTTATATACCATGCAAAAATGGTTTGAATGGCAAACTAGAAACTCTACCTCTACCACATTTTTTAAGTGAGGAATGGGTTCCCCCCGATTCTACCATAGCAGAAAGTTTTAGATCGAAGTTTTTTATGGACATTCAAAATTGCATGAAATGTAGCATAGGTTCAAAAACCAATCGACTATATTGGTATTTACCATTTGCAATTTTTGTAGATTTTTTTGCTAGATGTAATGTTCGTAAAACAACTACAATGTTCATTGCTAAGGATTTAACTAATGAAATGATATCAGAACTCCTTGATGATCATTGGGATGTGAAAACTAATGGTAGCATTCAATGTAGGGATAACAAATCATCCATGATATTTTGATATCATATAGAAAAACAAATGCTTTCTTTTATGTTTTATTATAGAAGATGGATTAGAGATAATAATGAATGAAAAGCATTAGATCAAGACTTTACAGTAAACCATCAAGAGCAAATGCAAATAGAGGTGAAGCAAAATGAGGTTGTTATTGCGACAATTGAAGTGGAGGAGGACTGGAGTCTAAAATATATATGATCAAAACTTACAATGCTCCAATTTGACATACCTCAAAGCTATGGTTTTCAAGTAAATGGAAGAATGGTACGTTTTTGTATTAAATAGTCTATTATATAATTGTTATACTATTATTTATTAAAAATGATTTATTGATAGATCATTTGCAATATTAATGCAGATTAGAGCAAGGCAAGAAGATCATATTCCATGCAAAAATTTATTGTCAAGCATAGAAATTGTCGAAACAAATTAAAGCTTTGATGAATCAGTAAATCTACAATATTGGTGAGCTTAATTTTCTTTGTGAAATTTTAGATTGCTAACTTTTGGCCCCTTTTATATTAACCCACATTGTTTATTGATAAATGTAATTCCATTGTTTTCATGTGCAGGTTCAAGAAAAGTGAAATGAAGATTTGAAATAGCAACAATAGAATATCAAATGATGGAAATAGCAACAATCGAATATCAAAAGACCCGAAAGGTCATCATTTGTACACATTGAATGTAAACTTTTGAAATACCTATTTTTGTATTGGCCTTTCAATAAGACCATTTATCTATTTTTCTATATAAATTTCTTTTTCATGAGCTCTTTCAAGTGTAAGCACAGCTTCTTGATCCGTTGTCCAAATTCAAATATGTCATTTTGTGTGAATTTCGGACAGGTGAACTGCAAATCATCAACAATATACAAGTTAGACGAATACACAAAAATAAAAAATCATATAAATAAAATCAGTGTACATCCAAACCCAAATTACCTGACGTATATTGACATTTTCCCCTCGGCTGATGAACAATTCCATAAAGCATTTTACATTTTTAATGGCATACCAGCCACAGCTGAATGAGTCAACTTGCTGAGAGGACTGAGAATCAAAATACAGAATGTTAGTTTCACATTTTTTTATATGGCAATTTGCATCACGAAAAGACTAAATGAAAAATTGGCTACATGTGCGTTCATTATCTCTACGTGCCTTGCTACACACAGGGCCTTCGTTGGAAACTAAATGATCATGCTTTTGTACATCTCAATGTCAACATTGAGGTGTGTTGATTTCAAAGAGTTCATTCTCAACACCTTTGGATTACACAAACCGACTTCATCCACTCTTAGTGATATAATATGTACAGACTAGTGATGACTGCAATCAACCAAATAGTCAATGATATTTAAATGAAAAAAATACAAATAAGGCATATAATAAAACAATACACACAACTTAAATTAAAGAATACATACTTTTGACAATATGGTACAACAAAAATTTCGGAGTCGCATGGCATATGTCGTAAACATGATGCAGTTGATTGCTCGTCCTTAAGCAGGTGACAAAAAAATTGAGTAAGCACAAAAACACCAGGAACACTGTCGCTTTTGCTGAACCCAATAATTGAGCCCAGCTTCGACAATTGGGTCTGTGAGGTCCGAAGACTTATTCAATAACTCCTTACAGATAACAAGATTAAAATAATTCATATATGAGGCTGAATATATATTGAATACAAAGCGCCCACCTAATTTATCTATTTTTTAGCTATGTACTCGTCAAAAATTATATATCGCTCAGAATAAAAAAATGTCAGCATGGGATCGACCAGATATTGAACAACTAAATTTTTATATAAAGTTCCTATTGATTGAGATGGGCTATTAGAAAAAAGAGCAATTGATTTTGTTATATATCTATCCAGATCCTCTGTGGTGCGTCTCGGCACATCCAAAGACTGGTCCCTATCAGAAGAGTAATCTAGTATAAAATTTAGACCAGGAGTGACAGGACGACACTCTTGACCTTTTAGTGTATCAAGAATCAATTGGGTCTGGCCTATCATCTGCTCGGTCTCATCTGATAGTACTAATCTTCTTTTGGGCGAAGGTGGAGGCGAGGGGGATTCTTCAGGTTCCACCCTAGACGGCCCAGCTTGATCATGAGTTGGGTGGTCTTCAACTGGCTTGATTTGGCTTTTTGTGGCCCTGGTTTCTGAAATCACTCACCTTGGCTGCTTTCTTTTTCTTTGATAAGGGGGTCTAACCTTGGGAGCTGGTCGGGGAGGTGGAGGTGCCTTGAATACCTACTTGTACTGATTCCTCAGCCTAAACACAAGCTCCATATCCTTGGGCATGATTGTCACCCGCTTTGCGTGTACAGCAGCAAGCACAGTATCCTCAAAAAACCTAATCTAATAATCTTCATAGGCTGTATGCAATGCTTCAATTGCAGTCACACACTATCTGACATCCACGGACAAAGACCTTGTCACATCCCTCACTATTCGGTTGAAGTGAGCTTTCGGTATTAGAAGGTTGGTGGACTTCTGTAACCTCTTGATATCTCTGAGCCATGGGCGGAGTTTTCTGCCAGTTCCCCTTGCATGAGGTCAAGCAGCTGCATGATGCAATGATAATGTGGCTTGACCAGCAGATGTGACAATAGACTTTGGATGCGCGGTCTGTTTAGTCCTTGCTATTGCTTCCGATATCGCAGACACGTGACTAGGTCATAGATGAGTTACTCGAACGCAGATCCTCGCGCGGCTCCGATATCAGCCCAATAGATTCCAATATTGCAACGGCGCGAGAAGCAACCAGAACTCTCAGAAATATTGTTGATGGTCGCGCGGCTCCGATATCGAGTTTTCGTGAGAGAGAGCAAGGAACGATTCAGCAATCTGGTAGCCAAATGTTTTTCATTCACGGTCTCTACTTATATCAAGAGAGATTTTTTGTGCATCAAATGTAAAGGCGCCACGTGCCAATTTCTGATCGGTGTGTCCTATTAATGATTGCTCCACAAGTGCAAATACACATGTCATATTTTCAACCACACACATGCCAAATTCTGATTCTTGTGTTTTATTAATAATTCCTCCACACGTGCGGATACACATGTCCTCTTTTCAACCACCCATGTGTCACCTATGGATTTGGCCAAAATTTCACATAAATGCTTTGCACGCGTTACAGGACTTGACGTATCTCTGAAGTGTCGCATATCTAATGATGATTTCCGAATGGCTACGATGAATCTACGGGATCTATATAAGGGCTAAACAGCGCCATAAAACGTTTTGCTATTCAGAGATCGTCAAGGCAATATCACAACCACGCGAGTCCACTACATTCGATTTTATTTGCCATCACTCCCTCGCGTGCCTACGATATCGAATATTCGTTTCAGCTGTCGAATATCGCTACGACACGATGCTGCCACTTTTCTCTATTTTTTTTGCACACCGTCGCGTGCCTGCGATATTGTTACATTCTGTTTTGCCTGATATCGCTGCCACGCGACAGTCTCTCTGTCCATCCGAATTGTTGCCATTCCTCGCGTGCCTTTGATATCCAGTATCCAGTGTTGTCTGTCATTTTCGATATGGAATCTGACAAGCTGCATAAATTTCTCTCTGACGCTGGTGTTCTAGACAGGACTAAGTACTTTTCATCGCTTTTTCATCTTAAATTTGATGTCGATAGATTTGTGCTTGAGCACAAGTCTCACCTATTAGAATTATTCGAAAAGTTTTGGACTACCATCCTCGAATTATCTCTTGTTATTGATGGCTTGAAATTTATTCATTTCCATGAGCTGATAGTTGCCCAGCCTGAAGCCAAGCACAAGCATGATAGGAAGTTTACCAAGCTTGACAAGAGCCTGAAGGTGGTACAATATTGTGAATCCCATAGGAGATCATGCAGGTTTATAGCTGAGGGCATAGCTTTTGTTTTCTTCATATCTACGTTAATACCTGATGAAGGCCAATCTTCCAGATCAATTGGTGTTGGTTATTCAAGTAGAACATCTACTCAAAGATTTACTGTCGATGTAGACAAAAATTTAGAAGACGAAGTATTGGGTGATGAGGAAGAGGCTAGGCTGGCTTCGATGTATGACCCTGCTCTATCACGGTCGATGGTAACATCTTCTACATCAGGTGTAGAAGAACACGATAAAAGGAAGACACTGTCCGACATTTCTGTATACCATATGAATAGCCTGCCATATTTATCATTGAATGATATTGGGGATGTGTTCGACATGAGAGAGGACGAGATCCTATCTGTACTAGCCAATGCATTGTCAGGATTTTCAGATATAATAGACTTCAATCATGATGATTTAATTGAAGGGATTGACTATGAAGATGAAGGTGGTTGGAAGTTTGGAGAGCAAGCCTTACAAATTACAAGGCAACAATGTCTAGCCTATGGCGCAAATGCTCCTAGTTAGGGGGAGTTCATTGAGTTTCAAAAAAGATATTCTCCTCTAGAGCAATACGTTTTTTCTGAGGATACGTTTCTTGCTAGGCATGACTTGCGTGGAAAAGGATTGTTGGAGTATGATCGGCATGACATGGTAATTTTTATTTTCTTATTCCATTATAATCATATTTAGCATTGTATTCAATGAAAATCCATCTAAAAATTTAACTGATTACAAATTTTCGTATTTATGTTGCAGGACACAATTGAAGTTGATGAGTTTGCTACAAGAAGAGGAGGTGCCCGAGGTGTTGTTGGTCATAAGGATTCAACTTTGTGCCATTATTTGAAATACTTTGTAGAAAATAAAATTTGTATTCAACATGACAACTTTTACTCACAAGTAGGAACTATAGTAATGGCAATAAAGGCATTGTCCTATTTTTGTGATGGACATAGATATCCTAACAGTACATACAAAATCATTTTTGTGAAGAGGGATATAGCTATCAAAATATTGGGTTATGTTTATAAAAATGTACCCAAAAGATCATCTGCTTGAGCAGTGTACGCAAGTTATATAGAGTTGAGCAAAAGAAGATCAATTGAACATCTGGATCCATATGAGAGGAGACAATTTCTTCATGACCATACTGCTCAGCTGACCTTTGATACCGATGAGGATATATAATATTTTAATTATTTTTCTATTACGATGATGTTGTTGAACTATTTCTCCTCAGATGTTGAAATGCCTTTTTGAATGAATTGAGATTTGTTGAATATTCGGTTTGATATTTTAACTATGCTCTTCTGTAGAACCACTGAAATAATTGATTTAAGTAGCGTCTCTTTGAATTATATCCTCCATGGTTGGTTGCTCGATGAAAAGCTCCTCTTTCTTGCCAATGCGATTTCTCCATTGCATCAGAAACTAGACAAAAATAGCTTCAAAACAAGCTATCAAGCAAGATAAATGGATCAAGCATGAGAGAGAACTTCCAAACTGAAATTGGATGTTCCTCACACGTGTCTAAGCACCTGATTCCGTGCAGTACCAAGTCAGACCCAATCAATGTCCTTTTGATCTCTTTTGATCCAAGATTGAACAAGATAGCTAGGAAAATGGGCCTTGACAACTTCTAGCTCAAGATTGATGAAAAAAATTTCACTTAGATGGACCAAAATGCATGGTAACCTTAGGTAGGCTTTGATACCATTTTGAATTCACACGTGTGGATTGTCCACAACATTTACTTGTGATCTCCTAAGGTGTGTAGATGCACCAAGATCAAGACTAGATTGAGATTCAAGATCAATCTTAGATCCTATGGCAAAAACACACTACTACATGCATTCAATCACTTCCAACTCTCACTCACACGTGTAAGAAGTATTCAAAAAATAATCTAAGTAAAAAAAAGCTGCTCTCCTCGAGTAGAGAGAGAAAAAGCATCATGAGCTCTCGGGTAAAGAGAGAAAGCTAGAAATCCAATAACTCACAAAATCCATAAAATCACCAAATCAATTAGCTTCAAAATGAGGAGTACAATGATACTAGTAGATCCACGAGCTACCACTATGCTTAACTATGATTGGACCATACTTTGTCAACTCTTGATCCTATTGGACCATTGATCCATGCACCTCTTAATTCTATTGGACTATATTCAAGCACACCTCAATTTCCTATTGGACCTCACAAGGTTCCACCTCTAAATCCTATTGGACCTCTTGGAATTCATCAAACAAAAGCTTTACACTTGTCTACACTCTAATTGGCACGTGTTTAGCCTCTTACTCTATTTTGGCTCAATACTGGCATTACAAGTGGAAATGCATAATTTGCCATCTATGCCAAATTTATTCCTATCAACATCCTACACCTAGATGCTTGATGTAAAAAACATAAGACCCCTATATCTAACATGGATAATTTTTTTCAATTCTTCACAGAATGCCTGGATGCTTCTTCTTTCCATTGGTCTTCTTTTTGCCCTTGAATGAGAAATTGGCTTCCTCATCACCATCCTGCAAAGACAAGGAACTCATCCTAGATTTTGCATGGAGCATCCTACACTCTTCAACCACTAATACACTGTGAAGTTTTTCTATAGTTGGCAAAGTGTCTTGGATGGCAAAACTTTGGACCAAATTTGCAAAGTCATCTTCTAGACCATTAAGAACAATTTGTACAAGCTCTCCATCATGAATCTTCTCTCCAATGGAAGCCAACTCCCTATTTAGAGACTTGATTCTGAGTACATAATCCTGTGCACTCTCCTCACTTCTCTTCATGCTTTGCAAAATCTGATTTCTAAGCATGAGTACTCTTGAAGTGTTACTAGATTCATAGATTGATTTTAAAGACTCCCAAGCCTCTTCAACACTAGTACATGCTGATACTTCTCTCAACAAATCATTGCTCACATTCATCTTCACACAATGAAGTGCAAGCCTAGATCTCTTCTTGTATCTAGCTAATTCTTGTGCACCTAGAGGTTCATCTTCATCTTCAATCAAGAACTCATGAAGGTCTTGGAGCACGAAGAGTGACTCCATCCTAACCTTCCAAATAGCATAATTTGTAGAATTCAATCTCTCACTAGCTTCTAGAAGGTATGCTCCAGCACATCCCATCTTACTAGTGACTTCTACAAACAAGAAATAGATTTGATTGACTTGAAACTCACAAAGGTCTCACACTTGCAGTGTTTCACTCAAATTTGATTTCTAATCCAACAAATGGACTTATAATCACAGTTCTATCACTCCCTCACAAAGCTGGAATGAAGATAAGATGAAGTGAAAACTACTTTCAAACAAATCTTGCCAAGAAATGGATTGGATTGTCTCTAGAAACTCACTAAGGTCTCTCTCTTGTAGTTTTTCACTCAAATTAGTTTTCTAATCCAACAAATGGACTTATAATCTCAGTTCTAGCACTCCCTCACAAATTTGGAATGAAGATAAGATGATGTGAAATCTACTTACAATCAAATCTTGCCAATTTTGGCTATTTTTGGACAAAAAAATGACTTAATCTCTTTCTTCCTTCTTGGTGTACTTTCAAGACCTGTTTTTAACCTTAAGAGGACTTGAACTCAGCCTAGATTAATTAGATTCCATGAAACAAATTCAAATCTAATCAATGACAAATGATCTTGGTAGATTATCCTAGGATCTCCACCAAAAATTACACCAACAGCTCACAAATTGAATTTTTTTGGATCAAATGAATACCATGCATTAAATGCAGGTTCAGAGGTGCCCACACATGTGGACAGTACGGATTTGGACCCCTACCAAGTTTGGGATCAAATCTCCTCACCAAAATCAAGATTCTAGCTTGCCCTCTCAATACTAGTTTTAGCACCAAAACTTGCTAAAAATGGATTTGCATTAGATCAATGGCTTATGCTCTTGTACTTGGATCTAATACCATGTGAAATTACTGTACTTTAGGACCATAAATGGATTTACAAAAGATCCACAAGAGTGATTGGATGCTTGCTTAACAATCTATCAGAAAACTAGACACAAAAAAGTTGATCTAGATTGGCAATTTGGCAAACAACAAGCATTAACAATGACAAGCATTGATCAACATTGAAATCCAAGCCCACACTCGTGTACTACAGGCTGTAGTACGGCCTTCAACCTGAGAAACAGGTAGAAATTGATTTGGTTTCATTTGGATCACAAAAACTCAATGTACATAGTGAACTAGCTTGAGATTGCCAATGAGCTATGAAAATTTTCTATCTTCTCACTATGGAGAGAGGGAATACATAGCAAATTCGACTTTCTTCTTGAAGTTAGGTGGATTTCCAGCATGTAATAAGGAAGTTAACTCACTCTCCTTGACCTAAAATGAAACCTTAGTCTATTTCCTAGAGTTATGCTTGGTAGGTACCTAGTTGGTCAAATTTTCACCTTAAACTTAGGTGTAGGTCCTATAAAGTAGGGATGACCACCAAATAGACATGACCAACTCTCTTGACTTGACCTAACCTATATTAGGAGTGGGTTGCCACGTGGCATCTTGGCCTTACATGTGTGGAACCCAATTATACACAATATTTACAATGTTCCACATGGTCTTTGATCAAGCTAGATTTGCCAATTTTTGGCAATTCTTCACATTAATGGAGCAGATGGCATTTTTCGGACTAGAACAATGACCTCTACAGAAGATATTGTATGGATACAATTTGACAAGCATGAAATAGGTAAAAAAAACTCGAGAAAATTATAGACATATGTACAAAACCACTAACATAAACAAAATATGGACTCCAATACATCGACTTACGAAAGAATTTCAAATTGGCCAATCCGTATTTAATAAAATTACAAGAAAACAATTTCCAATCAGAATAGCAATAGCAAGAACAATACACCGAGCACAAGGTCTAACAATAACCGAACTAGCATTTAATCCCATAAAAGTTTCAAAACATGGTTTGATTTACACAGCTCTAACACGTGTTAAAAAACCAAAGAATTTATACATCACATCGCCATTAATTTCTGAACACTTTAAAATCGATATATATGTCCAACAAGAAATGACACATCTCAGAACCACCGCAAAATGGACCTCCCATATTCCGAATATGTATACATACACAAAAACACATCTTATTATTCAATCACTGAACACTAGATCATTATCTAAATACAAATACAGTATTCTAAATGACCATAATCTAATGGCATCAGACATATTGTGTTTACAAGAAACACGAACCCCTCATCATGAACAACTTTTTGCAACAATCTTTGAAACCTTTTACAATTATGCTTTTATAGGATCAACACTATTGTATTGTAAAACTCAACACCTTGAACACATTGAATTATGTAATACATTGCACACTGAAATCATTCATGCCACATTCACTTATAAAACCTACACTATACACATACTTGCAATATACAGACAACCAAATTCTAGCATTTCCACATTTATTGAACAATTAAACACACTACTTACCAACATTCCAAAAACCATGCCAATTGTTATAATTGGCGACATGCATATTGATACATTAAGCATAAATACCAATTTCCAAAAACTTGCGTCCATTACGTTTCAACATAATATACAACTAACTTTCAAACAAGTAACCACTATATATGGCACACACTTGGATCATGTCTGGACAAATATAAAAAATTCAAAAAATCTATCAGGATCTACATACGCTTATTGGTCGGATCATTCACCCATATATTACATATGTAATTAAAAAACCTTGAACAAAGTGCAATTTACCACTTATTGCAAAGGTAGGGCCTCGTGGCTTGCCACAAGGCACTTGTTTATATAATGTCAAATAACTTCAAGTTTGAAGGCCTGTTTTTTACTTCTAAGAAAGTATTATGAAAGAGCTCATTAATTATTACAATGACTGCAATATTTATGATTCTTGAGCAGTGAGAGATTGCAAAGCTAACAACTATATTCACTGAAAGAAGTAATTGCGGTTTTCAGATTTAATAATTCTGTGAGGCCTTTATATGATTTTATATAAGGAAAATGAAGTAAACCTTATAACGGCCATAACTTTTGCATTTCAAGTCGGATTTAAATGAACCGAAAAGCAAAAGTGAGTAGAATCACGTGATGAATCTATTGTTGCTGAAAGAAATAGTTTTTGAATAATGGATTGGAGGTTACTAAGCTATCAGGAATTTAATAAAGAACAAGTCCTACAGTCGGATATATAATAAGTCTTTATTATATCTATATCAGCTTTTTGGAACATACAAGCTGAATATTATCCCCAAAATTGTTGGAACACACAATTTGGGATGTTACTTTGAAGATAAAAAAGAGGAAACATTGTTGAAACATACAATGTTGATGCCATACTGATACTTGTACTTGAGGGGTTTTATATAATGAAAATTGAGTAAATATACTATGAACTAATATAAAGATACTGGGAAACAAGGATGGGATGTCTGTTACTATAAATTGTTGAAACTTTCATCAAATCCCTGAACATGATCGTAGAAGCATACTCAATTTTCTATCAGAATTATGCTATCAAGAATCAATTATCTATATATATATTAACATTGAGTACACATTAGATGAAGAGTGCTGGGCTACTGTAGATAGTGAGATTAGTGGAACTATTACTGAATTGTTACCTGAAGGTAGCTTTTCTATTTTAGCCCCGTTACATTTATGAAGAGTTTGGAACACTCTTTTATATAAAATACGGTGTATGCTATAAAGATTCAGGATTGACAAATAGAGAATCATTGATACTCGCGTAAAGTGAGATCTGATACTTGATTTTGCTGATTTACCCCTTTGAACATTTCTAGTTAGTTCAATCCCTTGCTAGAAAATAGTTTAACATTGGTGTGTCTGCCAGGAGCCAAAATTTGAGAAGGGATAAGATTTGTATTTGATGGCCATTTATCCTCTCCCATGAAAAGTACAAATGATGGATTTTATTAAGATGAAAATTGTGCTACAAAATTTATAGGATTTTATTCTACCAAGAATGAAAATGAACTCCAAAACAAATTGGGTGTTAAGATTTCTTTTATGATTGTGTGATTCTCTCTTTTAATTATTTTGAATGACTTGATATGGGTCTATTGAATGAATTCTATGATTTTGGGATCTATATTATCTTTTTGATATAATTGAAATATATAAGAGAGGTTTTTACTTATCTTGCAAAAACAAGAACCATGGATGATAGTTTGTTATATGAGCATTTTGGAAACATGGATGTGGAAGCTATACATCCACCATCCAATGAAGTAAATGTCATCTATCAACTCATTTCATGGGTATCTAGCATCATAATTGATGATGTGATTGATTTGAGAGAGAAACAATTGTTATATAAAGAGCGTCCTATAGCTTCTCAATTCCTTGAGTGTGATGAAAAGAGTTGTATACTCCAAGTTGATGAATATGAAAATTTTCAGAATAATAATCGTGAAAAGATACTAGATAACCCCCATATTCAAGAAGAATTTGATACAACAAATCATGAACTATACCAATCATTGAGTGTGACAAGTGGATCCTCAATTATTGATTGGAAAGATTTTTCTTTTAATAAAGACTATTAGCAAAATCAAGATGAAAAGACTATTGATACCGATGAGGTGCTAATAGAAGATACAAATGATACAAAGACAAGTGATGATCACTCAATTGATAAAGAAGAGAATTTGAGTTTTGTTGTTGAACTGACACACAATTATTTGGAGGAAATAACTCTTGAGGATAACATGATTAAAGATGGGATTGAAAACACAGATGATAATCTCCTATATGATAAGGCTCAACCATTACAGGGTGAAAATAAATTTGACGGTTATGAAAGTATAAAAAGAACTGGATTTGAAAATCTTCTAATGAATTGTAGTGAGCATAAAGATTTGCTACCTTATAGTAAGGAAAAACAAATGTTATTGTTCACTAAAGAGAGTGAAATGTTGCAAAGAATATGGTATATGAAATGGAAACCTATTTCCATGAAAAAGAGAGTAACGATTAAGAAATTATTATTACCCAATAATATTGGTTGGGATATGTTACAGGAGTTCAGAAAATTGTCTAGATATGACATTATTGATATGTATCCTGACAACTTTGATTATGAGAATGAAACATATGGATATGGTAAATGATAAATCTCAGGAAAATTATACTTCTAATACACATTTGATAGGTTTTAATATGGATGATGATTCAAACATTAATTATATGAGTGAAGATCTAAGTGAAACAGTTCAAGCATCATATGAACAATGTGATCAACTAAATTCAAACAGTTTTTGTATTGATCGTATCGATGATAATCATCATTGTGATATAGACCTTGATGCAATGAGATCCATAGTCAAGATAAAGGATTATATCAATTCTGATGATATCAACTATGGAAGTGTAGTAGATAATTCCCTGATCCAAGAAGAATATACTTTTGAAAAAAATGTCAACAAGATCTAAAAGAATATATAGTTGATTATGATCGAGTATTGATAGAGGATGGTTTTGATAGTGATATTAGCATATATGAGAAAATTGATGAAGAGAATATCATATTATTAAATGATGACATATGTCATGAATGCAAAGAAAAAGAGAGACTTGGAAAGATATTAACTGATAATGAAGTTCTATGTCAAACTAAATTACATTTGAAAGAATACAATGAAGAAGAGGATAACCTTTGTGAGGATGATTCCATAGACTTACAAACGAGAGTTCTTGAAAAAACCATTGCTAAAGTAATGAATGAAAGGAGACAACCAATAAATATTCTGTATAACACTACTAGGTTGCCTAAGTTAAGGGGTTTGTTGCCAGAATGTAGTGGCACATTGAATGAGGATGCTGATAGACACATACAAGTGTTTAATACATTTTGCTTTATCAATAGAATATATGATCCTGGCCATGAACTAAGGTTGTTTGTTATGACTTTGAAGGGAGAAGCTATACATTGGTATCATAATTTACCTTTGGATTCCATTACTACTTTGGAGGAGTTCTACACCCTATTTATTAAGCAGTTTAGACCTCCTTGTGATATAGCTGAGCTAGTATCTACATTGTCAACCATGCAACAAAAACCAATGGAAACTATACAACAATATGCTCGTCATTTTAAAGAATTGGTTTTTCAAGTGAATAAAATGACTAACTTGTCTGAACTCATAAGACTGTCTTTCTTTTTGATAGGATCAAAACGTGATATTCAAATAAATGTTCGCCAATCTATTCCCTTTACTTTGGATGAGGCTATATGTAAAGCCAAAGCCATTGAGCTAGCCATTTTAGTCACAGATCAGTGCCAACCTATAGTGATACCATTGGGAGAAAATGATACTATAGCAAGATGTCCATCCCACCTTTTAGATAAAGAAAATATGGAATTTGATGGAGTTCATTTCTCAATGATGAATCAACTATTGGATTTTAAAATAAATCCACCAGAACAAAATACTAGAATCTTGGATTCTAGATGTAGAAGTAGAAGTGCCAATACGGATATGGATGATATGAAAGAAGTGTTGAAAAAGTGTATGGATAACATGGATAGAACTATATCTTCTTTATCTTCGGATGTGAAGCTTCTAAAAAGTCAACATCAATCTTTAAAAAGTGCGAAAATGGAAAATGAATCACTATCTCAAAATTGTTTGATGAAAGATAACATGAACAATGATATGATGAACCATTTATATGGGTTTAATGAAGATACAAAACCTTCATTCTATTGTGGAAGATGTGAAGGAGCACGGTTAGCTGACAGAGGGAGGCATGGAAAAATAATGTTGAATGTTGATGATGATGACGGTTATCCAGATAACAAGTTTGATCATGGATAAGTTGATGGTCAGAAATTTTCCACCTTACCGTCTTTGATTTCCACTATGAGGTAAGGTGTATTAGTTGTTTTTAATTATTCTTATGTTTTCTAAGAAAAACTTTGAAAAATATATATATATATTTTGCAGTTTATAAAGATTGAATGCTTAAGGCATATAAAAGTGATGTTTATTTTGAATTATAGAATTTGTAAGATTACAGCTTTTTATAGTAAAAAATAAAAAGAATAAAAAATAATAATAATAATAAATAAAAAAAATTTGTGAGCACATACACTTTACACATGCATCGTTAAAGCACGATATGTTTGCATTCATTTGATAATGTTTTGAAAATTGCATTGCATTTCCCTATGCACACTGCATTTATAAGAGCACAATTTAGATATCAAGCTAAAAACGATGAATGATATAAGCTTAGCAAAATCAAGATGGAAAAAAGAGAAAGGGTTAGAGACTACATCGAACGGATCAAACACCTGAGATCCGAGTGTAATGCGGAGCTTACTCCTGATCATGCGGTCATTATGTGGTTCCTAGCAGGACTACCTAGGATAGGGGTGCAATGTTAACTACTTTTTCCAAATGGGCATGTTTGGTTGAATCAGAAGCATCTGGGGGGTCTGAGAGGTAAAATGAAGTTTTTGGGTGGAATAAAACATTACCAGTGGGGTGGTGAATGGGAAAAATTATTATAGTTTGAATCATCATGGAAATGCTCTGACCTTTTGAGAGTATTTGTGAGAACTTTTGAGTGATGAGTGAAAAAAAAATGAGTGGAGAGAAAATGATGAGTGTTTTCCATATATCTCCAACTGGTTTGAACATAGATTTTAAAATTGGATCTAGATTTTTCTGTGTGAGGAACTAGATATACTTGATCTTTAAGTTTCGATCTTTTAATCCGATCTATAGATGAAGAATGTGAGGATATACGTATATTTGAGAGATTCAATACCTTATGAGACAAAAAGAGTCTGTAAGGAGAAGATAGGAATTTATTGAGAATGAAAATTGGGGGGGGGGGGGGGGGGGGGGGGGGGGGGGGTGCGCACTTCTGAGGGTGCGCCCATCTCTAGGTCCAGTGGGCCGTAGCTCTGGCGGTGGCCGTGGAGGTGTCACCTCTTGCAGCGACCAAGAGGAAGCACTTTGTCTCGTGAGAGGCTTGCATCCTTCTGCTCGTCAAGCAGTCTAAGAGCAGTCGATGCATGAGGACGCGACGACAATTGGCTAACCTATCACTATTGGCAAGTCTAGCACATGCCCATATGAGTTTCATGTCGATTGATCTTTAAATATGGGCGATAATAATGGATATTTGGTCATGAGACGAGCTCGTGAATTGACTAAATTATATATTAGCAATTCTCTCAACGATTTGCGCCTACAACCACGAGACGAGAAGGATCGTATCTTAGAGACATTGCATAGGGAATTTCCATGTGACCATCTAGTTAGTAATAAATTGATGAAGACAAAGCTTGGCGATCACATGTATCACTATCGTGACAAGCTCCGCCAACAATCTTGAAGGCCAAGTAGACCAGGCAAGCCAACCTCGTGTAGCAAAAGTACTTGACCTTCGCTCACGAGTGAGTTTAGGAAAACCCCCCATAAATATGACAAGCATAAGGAAGTAGCAAGAGTAAAACTGAGCATGAATAGTATCAGTCATCTTGGCTCCAAGGGAAAACAATGTTTTAAAGATTATTTTGTGAGTAATTTTTAACCCTAAATATCATTGTTAAGTTCTATTCATTGCTTAAGTCAACTAAGTTATATTCATAGCTCAATTGCTAACAAGTTTCTTTGATGTGTCTATAGAATGCGACTTGGCTAAAAGAATGGTTTGGTGGTACAAAAAAAAAAACCATTTTTCATTGTAAAGTTTTGGTAATACATTTCACTTTTTGGGGATTTAGAAGGGAGCTCAATAGATGTTACCCATGAGTTAATGCAACAAAGGCGTCCCTAGTAATGATAGGCCTACCCTCTTGGAGTATTGAGGCGTAAGTGGTGGACGTACTCTCTCTTTGTTGAACCTTTTTGTGTGCATTTCTACCCAAAAAGGTAGTGTCCTTGACAGTCCATGTTGTACACCAAACCATGCTTTTAGCCATCTATGGCAGAGTTCCAACTGACGAAGAATATAAACTCTACTACAATCTTAATTTCAAGAACATGCATAGGGAATTGGAAAGTAGAGAAATCTTTCCAATAGATCAAGTAAACCCTAACTTCTGACTTTTAGTTGAAACTACTCTTTTTTTTTAAATAGGTTTGCACTGCATTCAACTTTCACAAAATACATATATATCTCATTATGGGTTTTGCATTGCATTCAAATTTCTCAAAGCACTTATGATGGCATGTGTAGATTGATGAAGCGCAAGAGGAGCATATTGATCAAGAACTTGCACACGATCATGAGGAGGGGACGACAACAACAGTGGTGGGAACTGGCGGCAGCGGCAGGGGTGATGATGACGAGGAAGCTGTAGGCATTCGTAGAGGCGAAGCCTTCATCTCAAATGAAAACTGAAGCTCTAAAAAACTGTAAATATTTTTTTGTAAATAGAATAGATATGCATGCACATTGTCATTTAGAATACGTAGCACAAAAAGCTTGAGCAATTTTGATCAATGCTAGTGCTCACCTCTTAAAAAGAGCAATAGAATCCTCTCAAAAAAAAGGGAGGTTGCATCTGATATTTTCCAACAAAAAAATGGGGTCTCGCGAGTGCAAATGGGCACCTGTGGGCCCAAAAATTTAGTTTTAATCCAAAATAAACATCGGCGCTATGCGATGTTCACTAAAAACCCTACAAAAGTTTAGCAACGTTTGTGCGACGCCTACATTAGCATCACACAAACATCGCTATATATTTTTTGTTAAACACCGTAAACGTCGTCGAGCGCGACACACAAGTGTCTCCTGGCGACACTGTGTATTCTGCACAGAAAACGGACTCGAGAGTGTTTGCGACATTTTGGCAACATTTGACTCAATAGTTTGACTCTCACGTAGATACCTATTTGCGATTCTCTCGTATTTCTACAGATTGTGTGACAATGCGAGTAAATACAGAGCAACATGAATGGATCTAGATTAAGTATGGGATTTCATGAGAGAGGGAATAAATCCAACACCCCTCCTAAATTTGGATCCATGAATGCCTTGATCTTCAAATTTAATGATACACAAAATCTGTTGTGTGCATCTGTGCTCAAATCCAACGTAATGTGTTGCGTTGGACAATATTGACTGCTCCATGAAGTAGGACTGTCATGTTAAAATTTGTCAACAAGAAGTAGAAGCACCAAGCTTGATTCTACTTGAAGCCTTACAAAATGCAATGAGCCACAATATCACACTACAGCTTCATTACACCACCAAGATATTTAAGATTCTATTCAAGCATTTCACAAGAGCTCTACATATGATCAACAAGATGCCAATAACCTTTATTCATGTGCCCACACACATACATAAGAACGATCACAATACTAGCTCATGAAGCAATAGTCTCCTCCTCTCCTACTATCCCTCCACAATACAAAGAATGAAAAGAGCAATGAAAGGAATGCTCTCTCTATTCCGATAATGAAAATGAATCTTCTCCTAAAGTCACATGGAGTTCTGCGGTTCTGAGCAATTTAAGTTTCAGTTCCCACAACTTTGGAGAAGCAAATGCATTGCCAAATATTGTCGCATTACATGCAAACGTGTTCTTTGTTTCTATGTCCTTTCTGTTAAGAGGTGATTGTCTCCATTCATGGGTTTCAACTCAAAGATCATCATCAAGCATGGAAGAAGCACAAGGAATTGGTGGCAAATTGGTGGAATGCTCTTCAAAGGAGTTGGCAAGTGAGTTTTACCAAAGAAATCTTATCATGGACATGGTGACATTGCTACTATTGAGGATCCCTTGGCTGGTCTTCACTTCACATGCATACCAAAGGATCCATTCAACAAGTTTCACAAGCTCCTTAGTTGATCCAATACCTTACCAAGCTAGTCTTTGAGGAGGAATTTGGCAAAATCTAGCTTGTATACTTTGTATTTCTTGTATGAGAGTAAATCTCACACGTGTGGAGTATGTTCCCATGTGTGGAAAATAGTCAAAAGTAATTTAGTCACTCTTGAGTTAGGGGTACTTGAAGTTTTAGAGGCATCTATCCAACAATTCACACACATTACATAAAAAAGATCACAATACTAGCTCATGTAGCAATAGTCTCCTCCTCTCCTACTATCCCTCCGCAATACAAAAAATGAAAAGAGCAATGAAAGGAATGCTCTCTCTATTCCGATGAAAATGAATCTTCTCCTGAAGTCATGTGGAGTTATGAGGCTCTGAGCAATTTCATTGTTTCCACGACTTTGGAGAAGCAAACGCATTGCCAAATATTGTCGAAGTTTTCGAAAATGTGTTCTTTGTTTCTATGCCCTTTCTGTTTAGAGGTGATTGTCTCCATTCATGGCTGCAACAAATTTTTATATATGGGTAGAGATTTACGGACTTGGACTAGGATGCTTCGAACATCAAATGCTGCATCTCCTCATTTAGCCTGCACATGCTAGCCTTCACTTGAGGTGAATGCCTCAATTTTTTCTCTTCTAAAGTTGAAATCATTCTTCTTCTAAAGTTATGTGAAATTTTGAGCAGAAGTTTATGTTATAGCTTCCAATAAAAAAAATACCAAGGCCTTGTATGAACTAGATCTAGAACTTCTAACTTTCAAACTTTTGTTAAATACCATGAAATGGAAGTCAAATATTGAAACCTACTACTGGAAAAAAAAATTTGTTGTTTATTTTTTAACATTGCAATTGTTGATTTACTTCCATTGATTGCAAACATTGCTAGCACCACTAAGATGCTTGGACTTTTAGTCGCAATTATTGTCAACTCTGTATACTTATTGCCAAGGTCTCTTTACATGCCAATTGAGATTGTAAATGAATTTTTTCTTTGGTTATGTAGGTACTAACAGGAATGTCGTAGATTGGATTGGTGGAATGACAAATGTTTGGTCTCGGAAATTGGCAGTATTTATAAGTGTGGGTGGAGGTTTTTGAGAGCATGATGGGAGTGAAGTAGAGGGCATAGACGTGACTAAAAAAATTGTAATCATGTCTCCGAAATAATTTGTGGTGGAGTTGAAAGGCTCTCATGAGAGTCATGAGCTACGATGGACCAACAAATCTATCACGAAGCGGTCTACGACAACAAGCTCCACATTCATAGTGGACATCAACATGCAATCCGGGCAAGAGATGTAGATACTTGTGAATTCGGATTTGGATTTATATTTTTCCAAAACGATGTGTAAAAGATTATGCAAATGCAATCTCAGGCCAATGAAAGCCTATAACAAGCTTTCATTTCCACAACAAAAACTTGTCAACTTATTAGATCCAAAGTTCGCTAGTCTCCTCACCTTGGATTTGCCCCCGTTTTGATCAACTATCATTCAAAATTTGCCCCAAGAGAGAGGTGTGTGTAATAGTTCCCCTCCACTTATAAAATCAGCTGATCGGACTTAGAGTAGAGTTCTTCGGACAAAAAGCCTTTCCAACACTTTGCTTCCCATCTGCTAGGATTATGGCTCGATCCAACTTGTTGCCAATCTCTGAAGAGGACCCTAGTATTTTCCCCTTTGCGGAAAAACACAACTGATACTGGATATCACCCATGCTCAGTGAGTTTTTCAGTTTCGAAGGTTGCCGTCCCAAAGTGAAGACCAACTGCTCCATAGAAGATCTCCCCTGAAATTGCCCTTTCCAACTTTTGACTTCCTGCTTGCGTCTGGTGGGCCGTTGTCGCAAATGAAACCAACCCAAGAACAGGCTAGCCATCCATCCTTTGCAAACATTGAGTCGTTTTGTTGCCGTTCACATGCGAGTACTTGAACTACAAATCCGCCCCACAGATTCTGTAGTCCTCTTTGTTTGATGGTATCAGCCTTCAAAGAAAGGTTCCTTCTCGAGCCATCAGCTCCTTGTATCACAAGGAGTCATGCAAACCAGACAAGCACGAGTACTAAGACCTCACCACGAATACATACAAGTAAGACACTCATGCAGGTTTACTAACAAGTAACAAAGACAAGGTCCCCCCTTTGAGATGGTCCTGCAACGGACCTTTGCCTGGCCGCGCCCATACAAATCGATC